>CM031240.1:721107521-721123651 GCA_018340775.1 Taxus wallichiana var. yunnanensis | reverse complement strand
TTAGGAACTACACTCATATTTGCATTTCTTGAGAAGAAAACAACTTAATATATTTGTACTTATGTTGTAATTACCATTCTACATGTAGAATTTTTACTACCATGTCTCTGGAAAGTGTGTAATATCATCATATAATTGAGAGCATTAAATGTGTCATTATCTCTAATTCTGTTTGGTTTAAAACGTGGAATTCTTTGATGATTGAAAAACCAAAACTTGAACCATCTGTAAGTGATTTCATGAATCATACTAATGGGTATATGGTAGGATCCTGTATGCATTATGTAATGATTAAGTTTCATCCTTTTCATTTCAATGGATAAATGAAGTTGATTTTACATAATTCATATTGTTGTGAACATAATTCTCTCCTTTTTAGTACTTGATGCATTGATTCTCATGACTGAATTCATTGATATGCACTATGTGATTATTCTTTACTTTGATCATCTATTTGATCCCATCTGCCATGCTTTATGAAAATGGAATTCTTCATTTCATTTTACTGTACTTGTTTCTTATCCAATTGTACTATGATATGTTCTTCCTGATTCTATCCTTTATGTATCTTGTAAGTGCTTTCCTTAAAATATTTAGTTACTTAAAACGGTAAACACATGGATATAGACCAAACCCGGAGCTCTAACAATATATACTGTATGTTCACATGTACCTGTTGATGAGAACTAGAGATTAGGATGAAACAACTGAAAATGAAGTAAATTCAGAAGCACGAGAGAACCGACCCAAATAGGAAATGATGGGTTTCTTCTCTCTCCATTTTCTTATAGTTTTAAGTATATGCATCTTTTATTTCTAGTACATACAAGTTACATCCCACGGCTTGTGTGGGTTCACTGTACTTTTATTCCATATGAATAAATGAACTATTTTCATGTAATGAGATGTATATATTTCTTTTATACTTTTATCATCTATTTGGATAATAATGAACTTATACAACTCAACACACTTAAATAATTCACTTATGTATGGAAATAAATTAAAATCAAATGTACCTTTTGATGTTCATTGGATGACTGAAATTTATTCCGCACCCTATCCTTCAAACCCGCAACTTATCCGCAGCTTCATAACTTCATGTCTGATACATGCTTTACCCTTCATGCCTTCCTCAAGGACTTGCAATGGTCATTTACAAAGCTTGTTGCATAGTTCTGATGAGGGTAATAAAAGGAATGGCTGCAAATATGAGGAATGGCATTTTGTAACTCCACTCAAGTTGTAGTTTTGATCCAAAAATGACTTCCAACTGTCCAAAACCAAACAATTAACATTTGTATCTTATTACGAGCTGGTTGTCCCAAGCATATCCAAACCTCTCGAATCGATCAATGCGAAAACTTAACAGCTTTTGAGTTGACCCTTTTCGCACAGGGTGTGAAAAATGTCAACATTTCTAGCGATCCTGTAGGGAAAGCTTCCTGATAGCTTTTATATCAGTGCCTTGCTCTTGTCCATTGGGCATGGAGTCAAATGCATACAACCAAAACTACCTTTTACGGAAAAAATTTTTTTGAAAAGATCTATTTACCCATACATGTGCACAGTGCACTTATTGAATTGAAAATTGTAATGTGCATGAACTATACTTATTGAAAGGGAAATCCTAATCTACCCTATTCTAACTAGCTACAAATCGAGGCTAAATAAAACCTAAGACATGAATTGAAAAATATCTTCCTTTTCTCTTAAGAAAAATTAATTCAGCTTTGCAAAACAAGTAACATGACAAAACTAAAAATGAGATGCGTACCTTGAATTTGTTCCAAAACATAGCCTAAAACATGAAGAATCTTTCTAATTGATCTACAAACTATTCTGAAGGGATTTGGAACTGATTCTTGAGTATCTCACGCTCATTTTGAGGCTTTGATATAAGCATGATCTCTATTATTATTGTGGCATGTCGTGAACCAAAATGATATCGAATAGGACATGGCCTCCAAACAACTGAAAAGCTAATTTTCTTGTCTTGTACTGGAAACATGAATCTCCTTTTCAATAATGGGCTCTTTCTGAAGTTGTTTTGAAGGTTGTTCTGAGAGTTGGTATGCCTCTATAAACTGTTGTATATTCTCTGTGACAATCTGGAACTGATATGAAAAGTATTAAACCTCTTCAATCTATTGTACTTCATCAATCAAAATATTGTGAAGATGATGAGATGGCTGTTCTACTTATTTAAACTTTTTGAAAAGATTTTCAGAGTCTTCAAACTATTTTTCATCCTCTTCAATCTTATGATCCATTACTATCATGATTGATATTTTAGCAGCACTTTAAAATTATTCCATTTTATCCCTTCTTATAAAGTTCTTGGAACATTTCATTTCCTCCTCAATCAAAAATTGTTTCTCCTGAATACTTGCAGTACCATTATAATAGTCCTTGTGAAACACTGCAAGTCCCTAATAATGCAGCTATCTCCATGCATGCAACACAACGAGGGTCTTCACACTCAACTGTTTGATCATGATCCTTCTAAAACTGATTTGTTTCCTTTTGGTCATTAAAAATGGAAACCGATAATCCATGAAATAGGTTGCTCATCCCTTAGATCAGCTGATTTATCTTTGGAAATGATTTACAAATTTCCTTCAAGTTCTACCAACTAGGATGAATTAGTAGTTTGTAGGAGTATGGTGCTTTCATGCACACTATGCTTGGAATACAAAGATTGTTGATCATCCCTAGTCCGTTTTAGGTTTGCTAAAAATTAGACTATACCTTTTGAAAGGGTTGCTCCTCTAACTATGGAATATGATCAAACTGAAATTTAGAAGCCCATTGCTCTATGTTCTGTAAAAACTCCAACCTGATGTTTTTTTAGTTGGATGTCCCTCCTAAATGATATTATGATACCATTTTCCCTAGAATAAAAGTACAAGTAAAGGAGGAGTGGGACTAATCTCAACCTTAACTGGAATTTTTTTAAAAAAAGGATGGGGTTCAAACTCTATTTTTAGGACAGCATCTGGATGCCAATTTGGACATTCTAATTTGCGTTCAATGCATGATTATGAGATAGGAAAAATTTGAAATGAAGCATCTTGATAGTTAAAATTTTTATGAATGGGGTTATTTGGATGACAAGGGGAATATATAGGCATTGAATTCTGATAGGGAAGGTAAGTGGGAAAAATCTTTTGTGAGGGTTCCACAACTCCGATGCCTATAAGTTTTCAGCGATGGATATTCATTCGATAGGGGTATGAAACTAGTATGAAGGTGAAATTGGATAAAAGCGCTGCTGATTTGGCTGATAATACTACTGAAAATTAGGGTTCATGGCTGTGGGACCTCATAAAATACTAAAACTATGAAAAATAAGTATGTTTCTCATAAAAGTAGTGATAACATTAAAATATTAGATCTGATTTTCTTCATAAATACCTGAAAACTATAGTTGAAAAATTTAATGTCATTGAAAAGTGTTATACTGATCTGAAATTAGATTTATGGAGTCGCAAGATGAGTTTTGCTTTGGATCTTGAATCTTCAAAAAGCATCAATAGTAGTTTCTCGTCCCACCGGGCATGCCAAAAAAAATTATCTCTCAAAATTACACCTATAGAGATGTTTGCATGTTTGTAAGCATGTAAATGGATCTCTCTCTTTTGTAGATACAATGGAAACACCTCGGAGTCATCGTGTAGCTATTTTGAGGTGAGTCTCCATTATAAATGTTGTTCCTTCTTGATGTATCATAAACTAATTTTTTAGGGTTTGAGGGTAAAAGATGATTGTAAATGGATTCAAAACTGGGGTGATACACCAAACTTGTTTGAGGTCTTTGACTGAGTACATGAACAATTGATATGAAAATGGATTCTAGATGCATAAACCAACAATTTTTCAGCAGAATATTAAGGCAAACACTTGATAAATTTAGGGAAAGTTTCACAACAATACTGATTAAGCTACACGTGCACACTAATATTCATGCAGAAATTACTAAATTTTGCAACAGGGTAGGATGATTAATCAGGGAATTTTGACATTCAAAAGAATTAATAAGACATACACAAGACTGCAAATAATTCAAAAGGTAAAACATACTTCTCATTCAAGGGGAAAAACTGGGAAAACTACTTCAACACTCCTGTGTCCAAAAAATTCCTCCCTTTTGTGTTTTGCCAATGAACACAATATATAGGAAAAAGTATTCATCCCACCCTTCCTAAAAATAGACTAAAATTGTACTTGCCCATGCATCCTATTTTTACGCTTTATTTATTAATAAATAAAGGAATAAAATAAGTATGATAATACAATGAGGCATTAATAGCCTTTGGTTACAAAAATACCACTTGGTCAAATTGTAGTTTGACTGTTCTATTTTTAATAAAGCATGGGTGAATAATTATGTTAAAAGTAAACCTTGTTTGATGAGCAAGTCTTCTCCATGTGCATGCAATCTCTGTCTTCTAGTGCTTGAGGTGACATCTTCATTTTTGATCCACTTGCCCACTTGGATGCACATGCAAAATAATATGTCCCTGTGTATGAGAAAAATAAATTCATTTATCTACAATACTTAGCAAAATAATTCACCCATGTATTCCATCATGATGGGGACCACCTTTGGTTATGATACTGACATCTCCTTTGTCTTCTTGTGGTCACATGAAAAGATACTTTTCTGCAAGTGAAAGTAATGCCTTTAATCCAAAACACTTAGCAAAATAGCTCTATCCTTACCTGTGGGGACCACATGTGTACATGCCAAGTAATGCATCCTTTTAATTTTAACTCCTTTGGTATGATATCATTGGTAAGATTAAGATAAAATACTTTGCATACTCATATTCCTTGGTCTTATCTATCCCATCATTGGCCCTTCTTTGACTGTGTGAAATGGGATATGATAATTTAAATAATAATTAATTGATTATTATACCTTTGGCATATATACTTGATTTAAAAATCATGGAATCTTTGATCATAGCATGCACCTTGGAATATAATGTATTTTTCATATGTGTTTGGAATTTTCCACCTTTTAATAATTACTATTGTCGGAATTTGACTATGGGGTTGGAATAGTTTTGAACCTCTCGAAACCATTGGTGTGAACTAAGCTTGAGAAATGATTATTGGATTTGATTTATTAAGGAGAAAACTATTGTCAACAACATAATCAATTGTTGATGAATACCCCTTCTCCATGATTGACCGACCCTCAAGATTTGTATTGTCGGTGGAAACTTAACTCAGGTTATAATTAGGGTTTCTGACCTTGTTATGGAGGTAATGCCATGTATTTTACTTCATAACCCTTTTTGATTCTTTAACTTGGGACTCGAGTTAAGGTGTAAAATTATTGCGACCCTAAGAATTTTGTATTTGCATTCTCGAGCTCTATTCAAGCTAAACAAACTCTGCAAAAAAAAATTTATGTCTGTCATTGATGAAGCTTTTGAGCTCGATCTCATTCCATTTTGAAGTGCTTGGAGAGTTCTGTGGGAGATTTTGTGGATTCAAAATTGTTGTTTATTGTGCCACCATTATTTTATGCTCTGAAGCTCATTTCTTGAGGGTTTTTACCTATGTAAAAAAATCCTTCTGAATTTTCATCTTTCTGAACTTGGGATTCTATATTTTTTAGCCATCAAGCTCTGGTTCTAGTTCATGGTCAATATGATTTTTAATTTGGAGCTTCGATATTTGAACCTTGGTGATGCTTCTATACATGAAATCCCGGCTTATCACTAAGACGAGCTCTAAAAAATTGCAATGGGGTTTGAGCATTTGGTTCTTTTCCTTGCCAGGTAAGATAAAAGGTACCCAAACCCTCTTCCTTTGGCTAAGATTTCTATTTACTTGCTCTTCCTATTTGTTGATCCATTTATATTTTCTTACCTTTATGTCATGAATCAAGCTTAGGATTTACGAATGTGGGTTCGAAGTGGAATAGTGGCTTTGAGTTGTTTGTTGGGTCTACATTTCCATGGCCATTACTTTATATTTGCTAGCTTGTTTATATTTTTCCAAAACATTTCTTCGATTATTGATTGTTGAGAGCTCTAATATCTTTTGATTCATGGGCACTTCAAAATTTCCTTTTAACTGTGGCCAACCTAGAGTTTGTTGTTTAATTTTTCCAATGCGTTGACCTGAAGCATGCATTTCCTGGCTATAATCGCCGCTTATTTCTTTCAGATATTACTGGGTATGAAGGATCATGTCTAGATTTTTGTTTGAGATGAACCTTTAAGCTTTGAGGAAGGCAAGATTCGTTATCTTGATCTAGGTATCTGCTAGTTGTTGATTGATTTCATGCTTATATTCACTCAGATCTGTAAAATCCTTTGTATTTGATCTTTAGTATGAATTTTATTCACCGAAGAGGTTTTTATCCATCCACATTTGATTTCTCCAGTTTTATGTTAGAAATGGTAAGAACATTTAGTTGTGAATTCACCATGTCTCGTTATTTATGAGATTCAAATTATGCCATTTTGAATTATATCTGTGTGAATCTCCATCTGGAAATCTCCTTTCTGATGGGGGTTTCAACGTTTCTATTATTTTGCATTTTCTGATCTACATTATTTCTACCTAATCTATACAAGTCTCCATCTAGGTGTAACCTAGGCACCATTCAGAAGGTTACCAAACTCTGATTTTCATGTTTTGAGCATATTTGTGTTCTGAAGTTCTGTATTTCTTTGTTGTTGATAAGGGTCTCTGATGCTACCTGATTCGCTAGTGATGTAGTGGTGTTTGATGCTCTGACCCCCTGTAGCCCATTACTAGTATATTTCGATGCATTTTCTGCCTCCTGTGCATATTTCGAGCCAAATATATTTTGTACTTTGAAAATTTGAAAAACTCCTTTCTGTCTTGAATATTCAAACTTGAAGTAATTAATGATGTTCATAGCAAGATAGAGGTGTGGATATTTTTTGTATCATGCTTCAGTGCAAGTTGAGATTGTTATCATAGAATTTGATGTTCGATCTTCTTGGAGACTTGAGCTCCTCTATAGATAATATTTATTGATTGGATTTTATCTATAGTATTTCTTTTGCATTTCAAACTCCATTATTCTCTTTTTGGAGCCTTCTGTTCAACTTCTAGACATCATTGCTGAGGGTTGTTTACATGAATTGACCTTTTTTTGCTCTAAATTTGCGTTTCAATTTATGTTAAATCTCGTTGAAAATCTCTGAATCTGGACATTATTTACCATTAGCGACCAACTTCCTGTTTTGTTCATTTGTGCAATGTTTATCTCCTTTTTTGCTGGAAGCATGGGCCTTTATTGTCGAGGAAAAAATATCTCGATTGATTTATTTTGAGATAAATTATCAATGGGTACAACCTAATGAAGATCTGTATTTATTTTAAAGCTTAAAATACTTTGATGAACCTGGAATATCACCAAATATTTGAAAATCTAATCCATGTAGTTTTACATCATTCATCTTTGAATAATTTTGACTACCACATATATTGCAATCTCCTGAAGATATCCTTATTCTGGGGAACTTGACTATATTGAATTCTTTGGGTAGAATTTGTGCTTCATATGCTAGTAGTAAGGAAAACTCTTTGTATGGTTACCATTCTGCATTAGTTGAATCTCTGCCACCTGGCTGTATAGAACTTGAATTCCATATAACTTACATTTGTTTTAAGAAAGTGTCATCCTTTGCAAGATGTATGTTGTTGGAAAAGATAGATCACTTGTCTCTGGAATTTGCATTTTAATACTTTTATTTATGAATTCAAAACCCAATGCCATCGATGAGCTGTTATTAGATTAAATCCCCTACTTTTGTTGGCTATCCACTTAGAAATATTGTTCTTTTGGATTTGTGACCTAGAAGATCATCCCTTGACTACTTTGTGATCAAAAAAATTCAAATTGTAACCTGCATTCTTAATTCTTAAGCTGAAGTGGTATTTCTTATGTATTTTCTTGAACTATACTCATATTTGTATTTCTTGAGAAGAAAACAACTTAAGATATCGGTACTTCTGTTGTAATTACCATTCTACATGTAGAATATTTACTACCATGTCTCTGAAAGTGTGCAATATCATCATATAATTGAGAGCATTAAATGTATCATTATCTCTAATTCTGTTTGGCTGAAAATGTGGCATTATTTGATGATTGAAACACCAAAACTTGAACCATCTGTAAGTGATTTCGTGAATCATCCTAATGGGTATATGGTAGGATATCGTATGTAATCAGTGATGATTAAGTTTCATTCTTTTCATTTAAATGGATAAATACAGTGGGTTTTACTTAATTTATATTGTTGCAACATGATTCTTTCCTTTTTAGTACGCGATGCATTGATTCTCATGACTGAATTCATTGATATGCACTATGTGATTATTCTACTTTGATAATCTATTTGATCCCATATGGCATGCTTTTTAAAAATGGAATTCTTCTATGCATTTTATTGTACTTGTTTCTACTCTAAATGTATTATGAGATGATCTTCCTATTCTGTCCTTTATGTATCTTGGATGTGATTTCCTTAAAAGATTCAGTTAGTTAAAACTGTAAACACATGGATATAGACTAAACCTGGATCTCTAACAATATATATTGTATGTTCACAGTTACCTATTGTTGGGAACTGGAGATGACGATGAAGCTGCTAAAAATGAAGCAAACCCAGAAGCACGAGAGAACTGCCCTAAATAGGAAATGATGGGTTTCTTATCTCTCCATTTGCTTATAGTTTTAAGTATATGCATCTTTTATTTCAAGTACATACAAGGTATGTCCCACTGCTTGTGTGGGTTCACTATGTAATTTTATTCCATATGAATAAATGAACTATTTTCATGTAATGAGATGTATATATTTATTTTCTATAGTTTGATCATATATTTGGATAATAATGAACTTGTAAAACTCAACACACTTAAATAATTAACTTATGTATGGAAATAAATTAAAATCAAATGTACCTTTTGATGTTCATTGGATGACTGAAATTTATTTTGCAGCCTGTCCTTCAAACTCATAACTTTCTGAAGCATTAGAACATAGTGTCTAATACGTGTTGTCCTTTCTACCTTCCTCAGGGCCTTGCAATGGTCATTTACAGCTTGTTCCACTATTCTCGACCTATTAAACAAAAGGAATGGCTGCATCTATGAGGCATGGCATTCTAAAACTACACCCAAGTTGTAGTTTTGATCCAAAAATGAATTCTAATTGTCCAAAACTAAACAATTAAAATTTGTATCTTATTTTGAGGTGGCTGTCCCAAACATAGCCAAACCTCCTACTCAATCAATTTGAGAAGCTTATAAGTTTCGAGTAGACCCTTTTCACATAGGTTGAGAAAATGTTAACATTTCTAGCGATCCTGCAGGGAAATCTTCCTTCTAGCTTATATATCGTGCCTTGCTCTTGTCCATTTGGCATGGAGTCAAATGCATACAACCAAAACTTCCTTTTAAGAAAAAACAAACCAAAATCGGAAAGGATCAAAGTCAATTCTAGACATGTGCACAAGTACACTTATTGAATTAAAAATGCAATGTGCTTGAATCAGTACTTATTGAAAGGAAATCCTAATCTACCCTAGTTATTCCATTTTATCCTTCTTACAATGTTCTCTGAACATTTCGTTTCCTCCTCAATCAAAAATTGTTTCTCTCGAATACTTGCAGTACCATCTAATAGTCCTTGTGAAACACTGCAAGTCCCTAATAACGCAACTATCTCCATGCATGCAGACAACAAGGGTCTTCACACTCAATTGTTTTATCATGATCATTCTGAAACTGATTTATTTCCTTTTGGTCATTAACCATGGAAACTGATAATCTGCAAACAGGTTGCTCCTCCCTTAGATCAATTGATTTATCTTTGGAAACGATCTACAAATTCCCTTCAGGTTCAATCAACTGGGATGAATTTGTAGTATGTAGGAGTATGGTGCTTTCATGCACACTATGCTTGGAATAAAAAAGATCACTGATCATCCCTAGTCCATTTTAGGTTTGTTGAAAAATTAGCATGTACCTTTGGAAAGGGTTTCTCCTCTAACTATTGAATATGATCAAACTGAATATTAGAATCCCATTTCTCTATGTTCTGTAAAAACTCCAACCAGTTATTTTCTTCAGCTGGTTGTCCCTCCTGAATGATATTATGATCCTCTTTTCCTAGAATGGAAGTATGAGTAAAGGAGGAGTGGGAATAATCTCATCCTTAACTAGAATTTTTTTTTAAAGTCTGGGGTACAAACTCTATTTTTAGGACAACATCTGGATGCCAATTTGGACATTCTAATTTGGGTTTAATGCATGATTGCGGGGTAGGAAAAGTAGGAAATGCAGCATCCTGATAATTTAAAATTTGATGAACGTGATTCTTTGGTTGGAAAAGGGGAATATATAGGCATTGAATTTTGATATGGAAGGTAAGTGGGAAAAATATTTTGACAGGGTTCTGCAACTTGATGCCTATCAGTTTTCATTGCTAATGATTTCTCATATAGCTCCTTGATAACTTAAAATTATTGCTTAATTTCACTAAGCTCTATTTCAAGATCTCTTCACCTTTCACACTCAACATAACCCTCTGCATAACTATCACCTTGAACAACATAATGATAATCATATTGAAAATCATACTGATTTCCAAGGTTTGGGTTATAAGGATATTCATTTTGATAGGGATTATGGAACTAGGTTTCGTGAAATTGGATAAAAGGGTTGCTGATTTGGATGATAATACTTTGCTGAAAATGGGATTCATGGCTGTGGGACCTCATAAAATACTGAAAATATGAAAAAAAGGTCTGCTTCTCATAAAAATAGTTGATAATATCAAAATAATAGATATGATTTTCTTGATAAATACCTGAAAAACTAAAGCTGAAAAAATTTAATACGTTGAAAAGTGTTGTAATGATCTGAAATCATATTTACTGAGTTACCATATAAGTTTTGCGTTGGATCCTGAATATTCAGAATGCATCAATAGTAGTTTCTCATCCCACCGAGCATGCCAAGAAAAGTTATATCTCGAAAGAGCACCCTCTAGAGAGATGGTTACAGGTGTTCTAAGCTTGCAAATGGATCTCTATCTTTCTTAGATACAATGGAAACACCTCAGGTCTATGGGTATACCTATTTTGAGGTGAGTCTCTAGTATCAAGGCCGGTTCCTTCTTGATGTATCCTAAACTAATTTTCTGGGGTTTGAGGGTAAAAGATGACTGTAAATGGATTCAAAACTGGGGTGATACACAAAACTTGTTTGAGGTCTTTGAATGAGTACATGAACATATGATATGAAAATGGATTCTGGATGCACAAACCAATAGTTTTTAGAAGAATATTAAGGAAAACACTTGATGCATTGAGGGAAAGTTTCACAACAATATTGTTAAGCTACACATGCACACTAATATTCATGCAGAAATTACTAAATTTTGCAACAGGGTAGGATGATTAATCAAGGAATTTTGACATTCACAAGAATTAATAAGACATACACAAGACTGCAAATAATTGGAAAGGCAAAATATACTTCTCATTCAAGGGGAAAAACTGGAAAAATCTGCTTCAACACTCCTGTGTCCAAAATATTCCTCCCTTTTGTGCTTTGCTAATGCACACAATATATAGAAAAAATTATTCATCCCACCCTTCCTAAAAATAGACTAAAAATTGTACTACCCATGCATCCTATTTTTACCCTTTATTTATTAATAAATAAAGGAATAAAATAAGTATGATAATACAATGAGGCATTAATAGCCTTTGGTTACAAAAATACCACTTGTCAAACTGAAATTTGACTATTCTATTTTTAATAAAGCATGGGTGAATAATTCTACTAATAATAAACCTTCCTTGATGAGAAAGTCTTCTCCCATGTGCATGCAATTTTTGTCTTCTAGTGCTTGATGTGACATATGCATTTTGATCCACTTACCCCTTGGATGCACATGCAAAATAATATGTCCTCTCGTGTAAGAAAAATAAATTCATTTATCTCATGTAATACTTGGAAAAATAATTCACCCATGTATTCCATCATGATGGGGATCACCTTTGGTTCGATGCTGAAATCTACTCTTTCTTCTTCCGATCACATCAAAATATACTTTTCTTCAAGTGAAAGTAATGCTTTTAATAAAAAGCCCTTAAGCAAAATAGATCTATCTTTACTGTGGGGATCACATGTGTATATGCCAAGTAATGCATCCTTTTAATTTTAACTCATTTTGTATGATAGCATTGGCAAGATTAAGATAAAATACTATGCATACTCATATTCCTTTGTCTTATTTGTCCCATCATTGGCCCTTCTTTTATTGTGTGAAATGGGATATGATAATTTGAATAATAATTAATTGATTATTACACCTTTGGCATATATACTTGATTTCAAAATAATGGAATCTTTGATCATAGCATGCACCTTAGAATATAATGTATTTTTCATATGTGTTTGGAATTGTCCACCTTTTAGTAATTACTTTGTTGTTAGCATTTGACTATGGGGTTGGACTAGTTTTGGACCTCTTAAAACCATTTGTGTGAACTAAGCTTGAGCAATGATTATTGGCTTTGATTTATTAAGGAGGAAACTATAGTCAACAACATAATTATTAGTTGATGAATACCCCTTCTCCATCATCAACCAACCCTTGAGCTTTGTACTTTCGGTGCAAACTTAAATCGGGTTCAAGTAGGGTTTCGACCTTTAATTGAGGTAATGCCACATATTGTACTTCCTAACCCTGGTTGAGTCTTTAACTTGGAACTCGAGTTAAGGTGCAAAAGTATTGTAACCATAATCATTTTGTATTTACATTATCGAGCTTTATTTGAGCTAAATGAACTCTGCAAATGTTTTTTATGCCCACCATTGATGAAGCTTTTGAGCTTGATCTCGTTGCATTTTGAAGTGCCTCGGAGAGTTCTATGGGAGATTTTGTGTATTCAAAACTATTTTTTATCATGCTGCCATTTTTTTCTAATTTGAAGCTTGTTTCTTGAGGGTTTTTACCTATGTAAAGTAAAATCCTTCTGAATTTTCATCTTTATGAACTTGGGGTTCTATATTTTTAGCCAAGCTCTAGTTCTAGTTCATGGTCGATATAATTTTTAATTTGGAGCTTTTATATTTGATCCTTGGTGACTCTTCCCGTACATTAAATCACGACTTATCACCTGAGACCACTCTAAAAACTTACAATGGGGTTTTAGCATTTTGTTCTTTTCATTGCCGTAACATAAAAGGTACCCAAACCTTCTTCTTTTGGCTCGATTTCTATTTCCTGGCTCTTCATGGTTTTTGATCCATTTATATTTTCTTAACTTTATGTCATGAATCAAGCTTAGGATTTATGAATGTAGGTTCAAAGTAGAATAGTGGCTTTGAGTTGTTTGTTGGGTCTACATTTCCATCGTCATTACTTTATATTTGTTGCGTTGTTTATTTTTTTCCAAAACATTCTGCCATTATTGATTCTTGAGAGCTCCAATATCTTCCGATTCATGGGAATTTCAACATTTCCATTTCTTGTAGCCCGACATGGAGTTTTTTGTTTTGGTTTTCCAATGTTCACTGTAACATGTATTTCCTATCTATAATCGCCACTTATTTCTCTCAAATCTTGTTGGGTATGAAGGATCATGTCTAGATTTGTGTTTGAGATGAACCTTTAAGCTTTGAGGAAGGTTGGATTCATTATCTTGATCTGGGTATCTCCTAGTTGTCGACTTATTTCATGCTCATATTCACTCGAGATCTGTAAAATCCTTTGTTTTTATCTTTAGTATGAATTTGATTCACCGAAGAGGTTTTTCTCCATCCACAATTAAATTCTCCAGCTATATGTTAGCAATGGTAAGGAAATTTACTTGTGAATTCACCGTGACTCATTATTTCGAGATTCGACTTATGATATTTGGAATTATATCTGTGTGAATCTCCATCCGGGTATCTCCTTCGATGGGGGTTTGATGTTTCTCTTATTTTACGTTTTCTGATCTACATTATTTCTACTTGATCTATACGAGTCTCCATCTAGGTGTAACCTAGGCACCATTCAGAAGGTTACCAAACTTTGATTTTCATGTTTTGAGCATATTCATGTTTTGAAGTTCTGTATTTCTTTGTTGTTGATAAGGGTCTCTGATGTTACCTGATTTGCTAGTGATGTAGTGGTGTTTGATTCTATAAGTCCCTATAGCCCATTACTAGTATATTTTGATGTATTTTCTACCTCCTGTGCATATTTAGAGCCAAATATATTTTATACTTTGAAAATTTGAAAAACTCCTTTCTATCTTGAATATTCAAGCTTGAAGCAATTAATGATGTTCATAGAAAGATATTGGTCTCGATATTTGTTGTATCATGCTTCAGTGCAAGTTGAGACTATTATCATAGAACTCGATGTTGGATCTTCTTGGAGACTCGAGCTCTTCTATAGATAATATTTATTGATTGGATTTATCTACAGTCTTTCTTTTTCTATTTTGGAGCCTTTTGTTCATCTTGTAGACACCATTAATGAGGGTTGTTTTCTTGAATTGACTTATTTACGCTTTGAATCATCGTGCTTCATTTTATGTTGAAGCTCGTTGAAAATATCTCGAATCTAGACATTATTTATCATTAGCTTACAACTTCTTGTTTTGTTCATTTGTGCAATGCTTATCTCCTTTTCTTTGGAAGCATGGGCCTTTACTGTAGAGGAAACAAATATCTTGATTGATGTATTTTGAGATAAATTTGCAATGGTTGTAACCTGATGAAGATTTGTATTTATTTTAAAGCTTAAAAGCGCTTTGATGAACTGGAATATCACCAAATATTTGAAATGTTACTCCATGTAGTTTTGCATCATTCTTGCTTTGAATAATTTGGACTACCACATATATTGCAATCTCCTGAAGATATCCTTGTTCTGGTTAGCTTGACTATATTGAATTTTTTCGTAGAATATGTGCTTCATATGCCAATAGTTAGGACAAATCTTTGTATGGTTAGCATTCTCGCATTAGTTTAATCCCTACCCACCTGGCTGTATAGAACTTGAATTCCATTTAACTTACATTTGTTTTAACAAAGTGTCATCCTTTTCAAGATGTATGTTATTGGAAAAGATGGATAATGTGTCTCTAGAATTTGCATTTTAATACTTTTATTTATGAATTCAAAATCCCATGCCATCGATGAGTTGTTATTAGAGTAAATAGTCTACTTTTGTTGGCTATCCACTTAGAAATATTGTTATTTGGATTTTTGACTGTAAGATCATCCCTTTACTATTTTATGATTGAAACAATTCAAACTATAACATGCATTCTAAATTCTTAAACCGAAGTAGCATTTCTTATGTCTTTTCTAGAACTATACTCATATTTACATTTCTTGAGAAGAAAACAACTTAAGATATCGGCACTTCTTCCGTAATTACCATTCTATATGTAAAATTTTTACTACCATGTCTCTTGAAAGTGTGAAATATCATCATATAATTGAGAGCATTAAATGTGTCATTATCTCTAATTCTATTTGGCTTAAAACATGGAATTCTTTGATGATTGAAAAAATAAAACTTGAACCATCTATAAGTGATTTCATGAATCATCCGAATGGGTATATGGTAGGATCATGTATGCATTCAAAGGATGATTAAGTTTCATCCTTTTCCTTTGAAATGATAAATACAAAGGATTTAATATAATTTATATTGCTACAACATGATTCTCTCCTTTTTAGTACTTGATGCATTGATTGATTCTCATGACTGAATTCATTGATATGCACTATGTGATTATTCTATACTGTGATTATCTATTTGATCCCATCTGCCATGCTTTCTGAAAATGGAATTCTTTTATGCATTTTATTGTACTTGTTTCTGATCCAACTGTACTATGAGATGTTCTTCCTGATTATGTCCTTTATGTATCTTGTATGTGCTTTCTTTAAAATATTTAGTTACTTAAAATTGTAAACACGTGGATATAGATGAAACATGGAGCTCTAACAATATATACCGTATGTTCCACAGTGTACTTGTTATTGAACTGGAGATGAGGATGAAGTAGATAAAAATGAAGCAAAGCCAGAAGCATGAGAGAACC
>CM031240.1:720627521-721102521 GCA_018340775.1 Taxus wallichiana var. yunnanensis | reverse complement strand
AAAAATCACATCTCCAGAGATCTTGGAACGTCAATGGCAGAAAAATCAGATGTAATGCACAACTACCGTCGATCTTGCCCTTCAAATTTTAATTTGAGCCATCCACATGGAGAAATTTGATTTGAAACGGGCCTAGGAGCACTTTTTAACATTTTATAACTTTTGGAAAAAATGATAAATTTTAACATTTTTCCCTTCCCTTCCATCCTTTGAAAATGGGCGTGACACATGGTTCACTGTGGGTCCCAACGAAATCACGGCTCAATTCTGCAACTTTACCTCTTTTTGCAAAAAAGGAAACTTTTCCAAATTTTCTCTGATGGCCCACACCTCCGCATTTGACTTTTCAATGTAGATTCAAACTAACTCTGGCGGTGTCACGCTCTATTTCATGACTTTACTTCATTTTTACCAAAAAGGCCAAATTTTCATATTTCCTCCGGTGGCCCGCACTCTTGCTTTGACATGTCCAAGCTGCCACATGTTCCTCTCTGATTCACAATGGAGTTGCGGTCCATTTTATAACTTCATTCCTTTTTTCACAAAAATATTTAAAAACTTCAAAGTGCTCTAAGCAACCCGCCTTCCCACTCTTACTTTTCAATGCCACTTATCTTTCTCTAATTGGAGTGAGCTGCAGTTCACATTATAACTTTAATCCTTTTGAAGTTAAAAAACTTCAAAGTAACCCAACATTCCGCCTCCCACTTTGAATTTTCAAAGCTATGTGTCCTTCTCTGATTGGAGGTGGAGTTTTGGCCCATTTTTATACTTTATTCCTAGTTTTCCAAAACAAGAAAAAAACTTAAAAGTTCTCCATCGATCTGCATCCCCTCTAACTTTGACTTTTCAAACGCCACATGTCCACTTCTGATTCACAGCGGAGTTTCGGTTCACTTTGCAACTTTAGCCCTTTTACAAAATAAAGTCAAAAAACTTCAAAGGAACCCGATAATCAGCCACTCCATCTTTGACTTAGAAGCTGCCATGTGTCCTCTCGTGGGCCTTAGGAATTTCTTTTCATTTTTTCTCCTTTTCCATAATGTCTTAA
Source organism: Taxus wallichiana var. yunnanensis (assembly GCA_018340775.1). NCBI lineage: Eukaryota > Viridiplantae > Streptophyta > Pinopsida > Cupressales > Taxaceae > Taxus > Taxus wallichiana. Next base: position 721,101,470 of record CM031240.1, on the reverse strand, counting down.
GCATAAAAAAGGTCTTCCATTCCATAACTTCTTAACTTGTTGACACGTGTACATCTTCGGTGAAAAAATAAGAAATTTTCTCTGCCATTTAAATTTTACTTAGCCAATCAGAGCTCGACGGGGCCACGGGACCAAATATAACCTTTTGCCAAAATAGCCAAAAGTGACAAGTTTATAACATTTTCTTCCATCCCTCAACCAATCAAAGGAGGCCATGTATTTGCAGATGCTGAGATAGAATTTACCGGGGAAAAAACCCCCGTTAAAAAGTAAAAAATAGAGAACTTCACCATTTCACTCAAAATCAAATTTTTCACCAAGGACAAAGAATTTTGCAAATAATTCATGGCCAAACATGATTTACAACCATGGAGAAGGATTATCAAAGGCATATAAGTGAAGATTAAACATTTCACGCACCAAATTGAGGAAATAGAAAACAGAGCACGCAGATTGAAGATTTTTAGGGAAAACTAAAAATTTCTTCGAACCAATTAGGGCATGATCAAATCAAGCACCAACAAGATCAAGATTCTTTCTTAGGATAGCCAAAGATTAAGAACAATTCTATTTTTAAGCCATAATGATAAATAGAGATCCCTATCTTATACTACCAACCAAATTATCACAATCTATCATCATAGATACAAGGAGAAGATATATATGTATTAATTTGAAAATATTCTTAAAACCAATATTAGATTCCTAAGTCAAAAGTAATTTTTTGTACAGGTAAATATTCCTTTAAACCAGGGGGGAAACAAGATTATTCATGACTAGCCAATATGCTCATAGTTTCTGCAGGATAATTTAAATAAACTAATATCCTGGTGAACTCTATTACTCAGATCAATCAAGATTATATTTATGTAAACTCTCATAACAAAGATCAACATTATGACCAAATCACAAAGGTGAACATCAAAAATAATGAATACAAGAGTAAGAAAAGAATAAACTTTAGTAAGAATGAGGCCTTCCTCACTTTCTTATTAGTTAACCAAGTTTCATGCACAATTTTTCTCACCAAAAAAAAAAGTTTTCCTACCTAAACAAAAACTCAAGAAACCATACAAACATGTTCATCATAAAAAGGGGAAGATTTATTTAAAAACCCCAAACTTTTCTAGGTCAAAGAACGACTTCAAATAAAGATTACAAACTTTCCATAACCTCTACCTAGGTTAAAAATTACGTATTGAACACTTACATCATTCATTAAATATTACACTCGCATTATTCCACACACCCAGATAAGAAGAGAGATTAAAAATATTTTTCTTCCCATTTATTTTATTAATTTCCACATAACTAAATAAAAAAATCAGAAGAACACGAGATATACATTACATAAATTTCCAGCCATTTCCAAAAAGCAAAGGGTTTACAGTCCATGCCCAATACATTTTCTTCAAACTAATATTTTACTCATATTCTACAACGAAATGGGTTACAGAAAATTCCTTTCTACTACCATTATAAGAGATGTATATAACATTATTTTTCTCCTTTTATTAATTAAATTCTACACAGTTCCTCATCAACTAAATCTAATCTGTTCATAGAATTCGTAGGAAAACAAGAGGAAAGAGGGTTGGAAATTAAAACCTGAAAACTGGCGGGTTTCAGTATCTCTCTTTTTTCTTTGTTTCTACGCAAGGTGAAATGAAGCACTCCAAGTATTTGAGTCATTACACTCCCCAATCCATTTTCCATATTTTTAAACAGATTCAAGCCAAAATAAAACATCTATTATTAACAGATAAGTCCCAAAATGTTTGAACTCCTCCTCCTCAAAAGACGTCTCTTTTATTGTTTTAAAGTTTTGATGCCATCAAAAATTACTATTACTTGTTAGTTTTAGCATAGTAACCCCATGCACAGTCAGCTCAAGGGATCTAAACAAAACAGAAATCTCAAAAAAGAAACCTAGATGCATGCCCGTAAACATAACAGACAACTACTTTCCCCCTGTCCATCCAAGCACTAAGCTTAACTAAACTTCCTATTTCTTTGCATGGCTCGTCATGAGCTCAAACTGACCTAGGAAAAAAAAAAATAGAAACTTAAATGAACTTTATTCTACGAGCTACTCCAAGAAGCTTAGGATGTCCCGAAAACCGTGACATATATTAAATGCAGTTTATTTCAACAGTGCCACATCGTAGCCTTTTCCACTAACTCGCTATTGCCCTCCAAATTTGGTGTAATTCGAATGGTCCAATCTAATTTTAACTCACTCTAAGTCAAACATAATGTATGGATTTTCACTTCGATCAATTCAAGGTTTTCTATTTAACTAATAATATAACTCGATTTGCATGGTGTTTTACAACTAAAATCAATCCAAGAAATCAAACAATCATAATTACCTCGGAAACTTGCTCAATCGTCTAAGACCACATGTTGATCACATTTTTCTCATACTGAATCATATAAAACCATGATTTACAAAATTAAAACATACATGTGTACAATGTAATGTGAACACCAAGCGGTATATGTTATTTGATTTAGAGGGATCTTATTGCATATTTGATGAGTGGTTGAGATTTTAGATGAAGCATTACATTTAAGGGTTTTATCTATTTTATTACAAATTGACATACACATTTGTAAACATATTAATACATTTTAAGACTTTTTATTTGAACTAAACATGAATATATTCCGTATATTTACAAATTTTATATCATAAGTGGTTGCCTTTTGTGGCCAATTTTATTTGCACTAAACATGAATACATTTGATATCACTTTGGATACAAGAAGTTTGAGTAAATTAGTAGTGGAGGTGCTATCAAAGTAGAGGGTAGTATTTACGACAGGTTGTTTTTGTTGAGTGATAGTAGTCTTGACTCCTCCTTTCTTCTTCATAACATAATCATTATACTCACCGTGTAGGATGTCCCACAGACTTCCATTTACCATGTAATCATAATACAACAGGTTTCCATGTGGAGAAAGCAAATATCCATGCAGACTCACAAGATTATGATGTTTGATGCTTCTAACTCAGTTTCTAGTCAAGTGCTCGGTGGCAGCCTGCAGGTAATGGACCATCAAACACTCTAGCGCGATCAACAATCTTGATGTAAAAGACTTTAATGTCTAACCATTTAAGGCATTTATGCCGCATGGGGTGCCCGGATTTGCAGCAAAATTGAATTGCTTTTAATGGCGTGAAAGATTCTTTCAGTTGACACATCATAGATTTGGAGCTAAATGTGACTATGTTCGAAGAACTCTCTGCCATGTACACAAAAAACAAAATTTAAATGCATTAAAGAAAGAAAAGAAAAACCTTACTAAGTATACCCGTATTAAAGTTTTGAAAAAGAGGAGATGTGCCAGGTTTTAGTGATATCTTTGCAGGTTTTGTGGTGTTATTATGAAGTCAGGGACACTAAAGAACAAATGGTAAAGAAACAAAAAACTGTCAATCACTGGTCAGTGGTCACACTATTTCTAAAAATGGAAATTGTATGTTGATATGATGTAATGCTAACTTGAATCTCTAGCAAATCTGGTGTGGGTGCAATAGAAAAGTATTTTGGATAGCTTAAATTGGAAATTCTAGGAGTTACTTCATAGATCTACCACATGCACCTGTTATGTGACTGTATAATGCCATTTCTTGATGAAGAGATACTTATTCAATGCACCTTCCCTTAATTATTTTGCTTGATTTTCCTGTTCACCCTTTACTTGCTTTTACTATTCATCATCTTCTACATTACTTTCTCTTTTGAGATGAACTAACCTCTAACTTTTAAGACATTTTGTAATATTAGCTTTCATTAAACATTATCCAAGAAAATTTATGTTTATGCATTTGTTCTTCTTGGTTTATTGTAGAAAATGTTCCTGCATGCCTACAAAGAACATAGCTTGGACACATTACTCATGAAATAATCGATGTTTGCCTTTATTACGTGGAAATAGATGTTTAAGTTTAAACCTGGTTGGCACTACATTGTATTCAATTTGCAATAGACTTTTCAGATTATTTCTAGTTATTTTGGCATCTCTGCTAGGAAAGGCAGTGATTCATGGGAACGGGCTTTCTTGGGGATCCTTGTCCAACATGTTGTTTACTTAAATATTATTTGAATCATCTGGAATGAAATAACTTATGCCATTTTTGTGAATCCTCCCCATAATAGCCTCAGAATATCATAGAAAGTCTTCTATCAGTAAGACCTTAGAACAACTTGTAACACAGACTTAGATCTTGTGTTGGGTATTCCTCTCTATCATGTTAACCTAGCAGAGGGTGTGGATCCCAAGCACATACCCCAACATTTATAGCCTTGTGTACTGGCATTTCACTTAAAGCTTGCGCCATAAGTGCTCACCCAAAGCACAGGAAGCCGAATGTCTTTTTCTCTACAGTGGAGAGGGACTCATGCCCTTAATGAAGTCTCTGGAGAGGAGCTAGTCATTATCCTTCACGCTACCATTCACAAACCATTCAAGTAAGATGCAAACATCATTGGGAGTTCTAATCCATTCTACTGGAGACTATGCATGGAAATCCAGATGCCTAACAGACACTTTTGTAATTAACAAAAAGACATAAGATATTCTATTGCTCATTCAACATTTTCTTGATTTTGTATACATGCTTTGCACAAACCAACACATAACAGTACATACTTTCTCCCTCTATTCTTATCCATAGGCTCTTGACCCTTATTTATAGGTTTTCTTAGTGAATACATTCAAATTCAAATTCAAAAGAATTCCCGCTCAACCCTAAGGCAGGATCCATTAATTACACAGAAACACCAATAAAACACAAATCAAATCATACAAGTCTATTAAAATGGTTGATCGAGGAACAAATACCAACCAATACACTTCATAGCTGGGTAGATTCCGATGACTACTACCTTCCGGCTAATCCCTTATACACTGACATACTATTGTCTCCTACTACTATGTGGATTGTTAGTACTTTTAAGAAAATAAATATAAAATACATGCACTTTTGTTAGGTAAGTATTTGCATCCTTGTGTACTATGTGAATGCACTGTATGTTCAACCCTAAGTGTGTCTATGTATGTTAGAAATAGAAAAAGAGGTAACATAATCATCAAATGCTATGTTTAAGTGAAGTCATGTAAGAATTTTGTGGAGTAATTTTAATTAGTATGAATTTTATCCATATTCTACAATTTGTACAGTGCAGGACACCACATTTCGTTGAGGCATTTAGTCAGATAGTTGACATGCCAATTGCATGATTTCACATTTCACATATATATCTACTTTGTGTGCAGTATTTTGTTTTTTCTTTCCAAGTAGAACCACATCTCACCTAGGCATTTCATCAAACAGTTGACATGCCTTGTTTTAAATCTCCCATTCTGGCGGAAGCTAGGAGGATGCTGGAAAAGGTTTTGGAGTCCACTTGTACACCTGGAAATTGCATTTTTTATGAAGGTGCCAAGGCCTTTTATAGATATCTTGCAATCGATAAATTTCATGAGATCACATATGTTCTAGGGATTTAGTCAAACAATTCATCATGTGGTGTCGACTAGTTAATGTGATCTCAAAATGAAAATAAAAAAATTGGTGTTGTTTTTGCGAATTGCAGGGGAATGGTGGAATGCAGACACTGAGGGTATTATCAATCAAGCAATGCAAAGTGGCGGGATGCCTAATGTGTCGGAATGCATATACCATTAACGGAATCCCTGGAATATTGTATAACTGCTCAAAAATTGGTGATTCGGGCAAACTTTGTAAATTTTCATTTATATAACAATGAGATGAAGTTACATTGAATGTTTTGTATAAATATAACCCTTTGGGTGTTTGTACAGATACATTTAAGCTGAGGGTGACCCCTGGAAAAACTTACATGCTTCGCATAATCGGAACCTGCACCGAATGCCACATTTCTCATATCCACACGCCCTTATGCCACAGGCACAGAACATTCGACAATTCAAATACCTAGAATGTGTTGACCTGGACAATTGGCCAACAAAAAAAAATAAATTGTTTAAAATAGCCGAAAAAAGAGAAAATGCTAAAAAAACTGTTAAAAACGTGAAAACGTCCTAGATGGCCATCAAACCATCAAATTTAACTCAGTCACACAAACGTCTCGCAAAGGCTTTTCCCATAGGGGGAACGCCTTCGGCATAATAATGACATCCATGAGGCAGTTTACCAAAATAATTTTTTTGACTTCTATGTACATTTAAATGTTCTATATACATGTCTATCATATAAGTCACGACCACAATGCACAAAGATTCACTTTTAACTCATCTTAGATGGATATCAAAACTATTTTCTAAATCCCTAAGATTGGTTTCCTTCCCATACCACAAACACAACAACACTCGATGAATTCAATAACAACATGCAATCATTATCATACACCTTAGTTTCATTTAGGCTTACAATTCACCATATTGAAAGATCTTATGCATAAAAAATAACTATAATCTCAAACTACACGAGCATATCAAAGTGTAACCATTATATTGGCGCACTTGTATTTCAAAGGCCAATGTCAAGAAAAGCGAGTCATGCTTGCAACACCCGCGAGTCGACGCCGCATGCAGCTTAACTCTGAAAGATTCCTTTACGTGTTACTCCTTGGCATGCATGCGCATGTGTATCCATCCTCCCTCAGTTATATATACAGTGCTTGGTTGAAGCCGAATTAGGACATTTATAGTGATATAGTCAGCAGTGGTGAAGAATGAAGAAGCAATTGGTGTTGAAATTGTTAGCAGTGGCCCTCGTAATCGTCATCTCTTGGGCCCCTTTCACATTGGTAGGGTGCGATGAGAATGAGAATGTGGTCGAGAAGCAGAGGCGAGAGCAATCGTGCGATGCCCGCAGACTTTACGAGTGCAAGGAATTTGTGAGAGGAGGAGATGAATACGAGGAGGAGGGGGAGGGGAGGCCATCTTCAATGTGCTGCCAAGAGTTGAGAAGAATGCCTCAATGATGCCGCTGCGACGCCATTCAACGAATGTTCGACCAAGCTCAGAGCGAAGGAGAAGACGATAATCAATGAGGAAGAAGACATGGAGAAGAGCAAATGGAATTACAGAGCAAGACAACTCCCTCAACGTTGCAACATCTCACCCTCCCGCTGCGACATTCAACAACGCACAACACAAGTAGAAGCACGTAAGACTCCTTAACCTGCATTCTCTGCAATTTTAGTACAAGATTCATTAAATTTATTCACGTTGTTTGTGTTGGGTGCAGGCATTTTCATGCCGGGGAATGTCTGAAACACAACAAGAGATATAAATAAATAAAGCAGTGTTAGCATGACATAGCACATCATCGTGTGACTAAATCCGAAACAAGACTGGCTTTTTCTATTACTATGTAAATCGGCCCTGGCTTCAATTATAAATAAATATTTCAAGCTAATTATCATGACGTGTTTCTACACACCAAATCATGAATGTATATGGAGATTCTATATATTAAAATTGTCAAGCGACAATCTGTCGCCATTATGCGGCGGAGTAGCCCCGCTGTCTGAATCTGAAGCCGCACTTTTCGTCACCTGGGTAGATCTCGGCGTGGCTGGAAGAAGAACCGCCTCTGTTTCACAACAATATGAAAAATGCAGTCCTCTCAGAAGCCACATATCCATTTCTTTGTTGCTTGGTTAAGAGAGAACGGTAGTGCATTCCTCCTCCGAGTCGTACACAGACCACGCCGAATCTGCCCAAAATATTGTCTCCATTTTTTGAAAAACTGTTAAAAATGTGAAAACGTTTAGACGCAGTCGTGCCATCAACTTTAATACAATCGTAAAACGTTCGTGAGTAATTTATCATAGGGGGAACGCCTTCAACATAATAATAATACTTACAACCGGAGTCAATGTCAATTATACAATCATTTACCAATGATGTTAATGCCAATATAAATAATCATTGACCCCTTTTTTCTAATTCCTTAAAACTATTTAATTGCTCCTTGGTTAATGCCCTTTCAGATTTAATCAAATTTATGACTTTTTCACATGCCAAGTACCAAGGAGGGAGCTTATATCAATCATGACAATGGTCGAAGACCCATGAAATAAACTTTTAAAGTAAGATAAAAATTACATAACCTTTACCTTGTCTTCGTGAGATAATTTGTTACTGATTTATGGTCCATGACCGATGTTTAATGGCAAAATATAAGGATTAGAACATTAAACACATTATTCATGGTTGTCACTACTTTGCAACCCAGTCTGCGACCATGTAAACAAGAGGGTTGGAAGTATCATATCCTAAGAATGAAGGTCCAAGACCAATATTTAACATGTAACAACCTTACAATCTTAATTAATTCTTAATGTCGTAATAACACTATTTCAACTATGTAAAGATCCCTTACTTTTTGAAATCATTATTTCCAGCAAAATGGATAACCATTGAATCAATATCCAATACAGTAACCTTAAATATTTCAATGCATTAACTTATTTCCTTCATCTAAGCAAGTATCCCATAACACAGGGTAACAAGATGCACAACAATATATTTGCAGGAATAAAAATCAAACAGTCAAATCAATGCACCTCGTCATTATAGCCAGCTAGGTGAGTATATACAACATCAAAGAAAAACAAGAATATGATGTAAATGATAGGTACACTATGACCACTGAATGATAATCCATGTTTCATGGTTGTACATGCAACTACACGTAAGTATGTATATCCCTCTCACGATATGCATACGCATATGTGGTTGCATGTACAACAACGAAATAGAGCTTATATTTTATCTCTTGTAACCGACCCTTCATTTTTTACCTTATTCCTTCCAAGGAGTAAGAATAAAATTATGAGGTGTGACATACTTTCCCCCTTAATGAATCATCATCTTGATTTTTTTTTCTTCATTAATTGAAATCAGTATAATAAACACAAAATTATATGCAATAACTCAGGAGCATAGCCATCATTTTCCACAAAAACTTGCAAATTTTCGATGTCAAATTCAAATTAATTTGTTGTAACAACCTTTCAATTAGCAATAACTATATATTGTTTGCAACATGACATAATTTTGTCATTATAATTAGTCACGACATACAACTTTATTTAGCATACAATAACATATGGTCAAAAACAAGTCATATAACACTTAAACCAATAAGGAAATCGTTGTTTTGAATTTTCCCCAAGTCTTCCCAAGCTTGTTTGTTTCATTACTTGTATTTCACGACCTTTCCTTGTGTAATTACTTTTTTTTGAATTGCACCTAACAACATTCCTTTCAAAATCTAGTTTTACCAAATACTTAAATGGTTTTTCTCTTTTTCCATAAAATTAAAGCGCGTCTATTGTTATTTTTGAACATGAAAGTTCCTTTTCTACTCTCATATCCTTTCCATTACCCTTTTTCCTACAATTCAATGGTGAAGAAGAGATAACACTCTTATTATATTCCAATAAAATTAGTTGGAATTGATTCTAAATTTTTTCTATCCCTTTCAGGTTTTGAACTTTGCTTCCTCAGTAGATAGTCCATGTTTTCTACTTCATCTACCATATTTGGGTTTAATTTAATGTTGGATTAAAGTTACAAATCTTTCATCAAGTGGTGTAGGGGTTATAACAATTTTCACTATATACTTCTTGTTTGTAAGCTTACCTTTTAAACCTCCTTTCCCTTCCTTAAAGGAATCAAAACTTGCCTATATTTATTCATGCTTCCCCTTCTACTAAATACCCCAATTAACAACACTTCATCTCCAGTAATCTTGTATCATGTGCTCAAACAAAAAAAGAGGTATTATTCCTCTAGAAAACTTGTATTAATACTTACATTAATTTGAAATAAAAAAATAAGATAAGTATACTTGTGGATCTTTACTATGGCTCCAAGCACATAAGATTCCATCAACTCTATTACACCTGATCTGTACTCTTAAGGACATTTCACATCATGAACCATTCATTAATAACATCCAAGTATTCTCCTTAAAACCTAGTCAATGCTCCTAAGTAGGCCTCTAAGGTCCAAGCTCACCAAATGACATCTAGGCACTATGCCCACTTAAAATGCCTTTAGACCACTTACTCTATCTCTTTACCAAGTCTCTAGACCCTTCATACAACTTCCTTCCTTCTATGCATGCTAGTTATCTAACTAAGGCCTAATAGCCTTCTAGCCTTCTTTACAAACAAATGATCTTATATCTCACTTTTTCAAGAGACAAACCCACAACCTATATGGTGATTCTAATACCCTTTATAAAAATATCACTCATGCCCTAGTTTCAATTGTTGTTACTTTATACCAAATGGTACTTCCTTTGTAAAGTGGGGTGCCAAATTAGGTCTCTTTTTGACCTATTTGTATGACAATTTACATTTAGGCTATGGACTCAACTGGATAGTGGTGGACCGAATTTTTTAATGATGATAACATGGTTCCTACCAAATTGGGTGGCTCAACTTCATCATTTCAATCTCCATGAAGCTCAATTTATCTCTCCAATGTACATAGTCACAGTTCTACCCGAGAAAACTCCTATAACGTTTCCACATGTGCAATCTAGGTCATAAAACTTAACAATATTTTAGCTCTCCCAAAAACGTATATGCTCTCTGAATTTCATCAAAATTGGACAGTTAGAATGAAAGTTATGGTTGCCCTAGTTAGGGCCCGAGAGTAAAAAATCTAAGCTACAGGTCATTTTACAATGTTTCAAAACAAACAAAACATTGGAGGCACTCCACTTATCCTACCTCAACTCCCTATTTATTTACAGATGTCACAAAGTGCATTTAAAGAGGATTGTCAAATTGTGGGTCTCGACCTGAGTAGGGTGCATAAAGTATAACCTATACAAAACTCTCATTCAAGAAAATTTCATACAAGTTATGACCTGCAACAACCTTCAACTCTTTATTTTTCTTTGAACCATATTTATACATCATGATATCCCTTCATTATATCTTCTCCTTCATGGTATATGGACTGATACATGACTAATGCTTGAGAATAACATTGTTTTTCGTCCTTACATAACTCACAAAAACCTATTTTTGCTCCTAGATCGGCTCAACAACCCACCCATCTTAGAATGGTTCCAACAAGAATCCTATAATTGTCCACATCCCTATTATAGCTCAATGATACAATAATATTCCTTATTAGGATTTCAAAAAAACTAATGCCACCCCTTTTGAGTCTTTCCTAAACGTTAATTTGACTTTTGAACATCTATAATACATTCAAATTGACATTCAAAAACTAATGTAAACCCACTCACAAAAATATCTAGATGGTCTCGTATGACCTTATAACATTTTCTTGTTGATTCTCCTACATCAGTACCCTTGTAAGAAAAATTTGAGCTCCTTCTCAAATGCATTGTAGAGGTCTTCCTTCTTTCTTATCTTCCAATTTATTGTTATTCTTCTTGCTTGTTTTCCTTGGAATGTTATTGTGCTCTTCCTCCCAACCACCACTCTGAACTTGGTATTCTCCTTCTTCTTCATCATATTATTTTCTTTCTTCTTTGTATCTTGTTCTACTTCAACCTTATTCATCATGCATCTTAACTTTGCCATCCATTCTTCATGTTCACTTGCAATCACAACATCTAGAGAAATATTAGTCATCCAATAATAAGTCTTAAGTTGCTTCTCAACTTGTTCTACTACCCATTCCTTCTGATCTTCACATTCATCTCCTTCAAAGGTTTGTTTCACTTTGTTGATGAAGTAGAAGTATCCAATATTGAAATAAAACACCCTTGTATCCTTTGTGGGCTTACTTGTCTCCTAAAACTTTATTCCATACCATTGTAGATGGTTGTATGATTTATTGCATAAGGATTCCTTGCTTGTATAATATTATTTTATTTTTTTGGTTTATAGTTCCTCTAGCATCTCAACATGCTTGCTTCCTCCTTGTGCTAGACTTTTCAGTGCTTCTTGGTCTTGTGCTGAGTTGTATTCCATTTGACTTTCCCTTTGTATCAAGAATACGAGTCTTCCTTGACTTTAGATAAGTAATGTTCATCATTTTATCCTCTTGCACAAGTTTTACCAATTTTCATTATGGTGTCTTAGTCAAGATGTTGTTTCTTGTCAACTTCTATCTCATGCTTCTTAATTTCCTTGTTTTTATCATAGCTTCATCCCTCACTTTTTATTTTTCCTGAATTGCTTCTTGCATGATTCTAGAAGTGTATTAGGCCATATGCACCTGGGTTTACTCTTTTTGAAAAGTTTTCCCTCACTATTCAAAGACCCTATAGGGTTATTTACTTGTAATTCTTAATTTTCCCTATGTCTATCTTGATTAAACCACAAGTATTCAACCATTGTGTTTTTAGGTACTATATTATAAAGTTATAATTTTCTTATTCCCCACTTGACTTATATCATTACCCTTTGATGCATTATAACATATGGAATCATATTCCACTTGCCTATACACATACCTTTGTTAAATTTTAGTCTTCTTTCCTTCATATTTACCTTCTTAGACTGGTGTGGACTTATCTCATGCTTATCTTTTTGTCTATGCTCTCCATGCAAGTATTTATACCTCATGACTGGTGTCTCAATGTTCTTCTTGACTTTAACTTGTTTTCATACCTTATTTCCATGCATATTTGCAATGCATTCTTGTCACTTAGTCCTCATTGTTTGTGTGCTCAACCTATTCTCTTCTTGCAACTTGAAAACATGCTTATAAAAACTTTCATATATACCTTCTTGTTGTAGTTGAGGTCTGATTTAGATCTTCCTTATTTCCATGTATAGCTCCACCTTCTTGGATAACTTGTCTTGATCCTCATTCAGCCATATAATATGAAAATTCCTCCTACTCAAGTTTTCCTCCTTGAATTCTATAGTTCTGGACTATTCTTAGTCTTCAACTTACATAGCTCAACCTCATGAGAATATGTATTTAGACCTTTTAAGGTTTCTAAGGGAATTTCATTGTTCCACATTTAACTAGAATTACTTGTACTTAGTCCATTTATTCCCATCCTTGACAAATGACTGCTATAACCTGCATTCACACATGATAACAAAAAATTAGATCTAAAAATCAAAACTTCATTGTCTTCTCTGGCTGCTCCATTCATGCTTCCAATTTTCTTTTCATTTTCATTCCCTTCTAGTCTTGGTTGTAAGCCATGTATCTCTACCTTACTCTGTTGCTCCTCATCTTTGTTTAGTTATCTTACAAGGATTGATTGTCCTTCACTCTATTTTCCTTCTTCTTTGTGACCTTGCATAAGGTGTTCCAAGATCTCATTCCATGTCTCTTCATCGTCATTCTCCTATAAATTTCTACTTGTCATCTCCACTTTTGTGACTTAATTTACCTTCTTGGTAATTTTTCTATCTCTTCAAGTGCTCTATGTTCTTCCTCAACTTTATTTGGGCTTGTTTATCATCCTTGACTTGTTTTCTTAGTCCACTACATTGGAATCTAACTACTGCATTCTTTTATCAACCCCACATTCCTCTTTCATGAAGGATAAGACCTGATTCTTGGTCTTCTTAACAAAATCATTGAAGCCAAATATCATTCTTCTCCTCTCAATACTTGTGTGCTGGTACATCAAAGGAACTAATACATGCTCTATTCCATTCTTTGTTAGAAAACATTTATTCAACCTTCCATTATAAAGTACATTCCTATCATATTTCCATGGCCTACCTAGGATAAAATGACATACATCCATAGACATTACATAACATAAAACGTCATCATTTAAACTCCCAATTTTGAAAGGTACTCTACATTGCTCATTTATAATAATTTGATGGTCCTTCTAGAACCCATGCCACTATGCAAGGTGTAGGATGAAATAACCTATTTAAGCCAAATTTATTAACCATTTCCTCTGAGAAAATGTTATTTGTGTTACCATTATATATAATAACATTGCAGCACTTACATCTTGTCTTTCATATTGTCCTAAACAAGCTTCTTTTACATACTGGATCCTGTGATGTAGCTTGCTGAAGTTGGAGAATTATTCTTAGGAACAATGACTCTCCCTGCTTTATGTCACCACCTCTATCAGTTGTATTTTCCATATCTAAATACACTAATTCGATCCTTGTCATCCTTGTGCTTAGATCACTGATTTCATTCATCATAATGTGCATATTTCCCCTGACTTATTCCTCGATCAATTTCATTATACCCTGCAATGATGGCTTCTCTACTTGTTCCATACTGTCTAGAATCACCTTCACACCTTTAAACTATATACCAATTTAAAATAATATGAATTCCTAAAATATACCCTGTTATCACAGAGAAACCAATTTTGATACCAAAATGGTGCAGGGGTTATAACAATGTTCACTATATACTTCTTGTTTGTAAGCTTACCTTTTAAACCTCTTGTCCCTTCCTTCAAGGAATACAAACTTTCCAATATTTATTCATGTTTCCCATGCTACTAAGGACCCCCATTGACAACACTTCATCTCTAGTAATCTTTTATCATGTGCTCAAACAAACACAAGAGGTATTGTTCCTCTAGAAAACTTATATTAATACTTACATTCATTTGAAATAAAACAATAAGATAGGTATACATGTGGCTCTTGAATATGGATACAATATCATACGATTTCGTCATCTCTCTCACACCCTTTTTGTACTCTTAAGGCCATTTCACATCTTGTACCAGTCAATAATATCCAAGTATTATCCTTGAAACCAAGTCAATGCGCCTAAGTAAACCTCTAAGGTCCAATCTCACCAAATGGAATCTAGGGTCTATGACCATTCAAAATTCCTTTAAATATATTACTCTAACTCATTACCAAATTTCTAGAACATTCATACAACTTCCTTCCTTCTATGCATGTTATTTCTCTAACTAAGGCCTAATAGGCTTCTTGCCTTCTTTACACACAAATGCTCTGATTTCTCACTTTCTCAAGAGACAACCCCATATCTTCTAGGGTGATTCTAATACCCTTTATCAGACTCTCACTCATGCCTAATTTTAAACTATTGTTACTTTGTACCAAATGGCACTTGTTTTATAAAGTGGGGTGCCAAATTAGGTCTCTTTTTGACCTATTTGTATAACAATGGATATTTGGGCCATAGAATCAACTGTATAGTGGTGGATACAATTTTTTAGTGATGATAACATGACTCCTACCAAATTAAGTGGCTCAACTTCATCATTTCAATCTCCATGCAACTCAATATCTCTCTCCACTGTACACAGTCATAGTCTATCTAAGAAAACTCCTATAAATTTCCCACACGTGAGATCTAGGTCATGAAAATTGACATTGTTTTATCTCACCCAAAAGATGATCTCCAAATTTCATCAAAATTGGACTGTTAGAATAATTGTTATGACTTGCCCTAGTAAGGGCCCGAGAGCAAGGAATCTAAGCTACAAGTCATTTTATACTGTTTCAAAAGCCACAAAAAATTAGAGGCACTCCACTTATCCTCCCTCAATTCCCCTATGAATTTACACATGTCACAAAGTGCATTTAAAGAGGATTGTCAACTTGTAGGTCTAGGTCTGAGAAGGGTGCATACTAGATAACCTATACAAAACTCTCATTCAAGCAAATTTCATACAAGTTATGACCTGAAACAACCTTCAACATATTTATTATACTTTGAACCATATTTATACATCATTATATCCCTTTATTAAATCTTATCCTTCATGGTATATGGACTGATACATGACTAATGCTTGAAAATAACATTGTTTTCTTCCTTACTTAACTCACAAAAAAACCTATTTTTGCTCCTAGATGAGCTCAACAACACAACCTATCTTAGAATTATTCCAAAAAGCATCCTATACTCGTCCACATCCCTATTATAGCTCAATGATACAACAATATGCCTTATTAGGCTTTGAAAACAACTAATGCCACCCCTTTTGACTCTTTCCTACAATTCAATTTCACTTTTTCATCTACACTACATTCAAATTGACATTCACCTACCAATCTAAACCAACTCACAAACATATCTAGATGGTCTCATATGACCTTATAACATTTTTTTCTTGATGCTCTGTACCATCAAGATATCTCAATAATCAAGAAACTCCCTCGCTTATCGTTATCAATCAGTTTAAGTTATTTTACAATGAACCAATAATTTTTACACACTACCAACTACTCGAAGCAACATTCATATTTCATATTCCATGAAGGATTATTAAAATATTTGTCTAAATTCATTACCATAGAACCTGAAGTAGGCTTTGGTTTTGTTTTTTCTCCATGGTTCATCCTTCATATATCCATTATATTAACAAAATTAGATATTCAGTTAGCGTAAGGACCCAATTAGTCCAAGAGCTAGAATATTTAGCTTTGATACTAAAATGTAAGACCTCTATTTACTTCATCAAATACTAAGGGAATTTTTTTATCAAATCATTAATTACAGTTAATTCCTTCAATGAATTTAACATGCAACCATTAAATTCTAGCACACAAGAGTTATAAATTTTCTTTAGTTATTTTACACTTAAATGATAAACACGATTTAAAACAACAAATGAACTAATCCAACATTAATTAATTTTCCAAATCCAACTAGAAATGTTATGAAAACCATGTGCAATCGCAAGGGTTTATATATCTACCCGACCCCCTCAAAAACTCATTACAAAGTAATAAACCCAATTTATCATTTGGTTAAACCTTTTAAAGGTACATAAAATTATGTCTATCCTCTTTGTGTACCCTCTAAGGCATGAAACATTTTAAAAGAAGAAATGATGATGGAAATTGGAATCATTCGTTTGTAATACTATGGCCATAGTTTAGGAATCACACTAACTAGCTTGGTATCATTGTAATGCCCCATTCGGCATTTACCCTAGTTCTTGTCGCAATGACCCTCTTGTGGAGCGTCGAACGGCTGTGTGTAATTCTGATGTCTTGGCTCCATGGTCGGTCTTTGCTTCGTGTTCGCCTTCGAACGTTAACATCTAGTTTATCCCCTTGGTTGCTTAGGCCTGTTCACATGTTGTTTTAATCATTGTGAGTAATGGGAAATTCGATTCTTACTTCCTCTAGCTTGCTCATCTGTTTGCGATTTAATATTCTCGGGTTGAATAGTAATCATACAAAAATTCGTATACCTTTTTAGCTTATAGGGAACTGCTTCGTAATCTTGTAACTCCTTTTGCATTTGTATTAATATATCTTCTTTACGTATGCTTTGTGAGCTTACCTTAGTTAGTAGAGATTTTTGTTATCCCGTATCTTTGCTGAAGGAGGGGCTCATGGGGGCGCCTAGCGATGGGGAGGAAGTGTGATTTCTAATATATTTAAAGAATCTCATTAAAAATCTAGATTATCATAAATATGGAATTTTTTTCAATATCTATTTTGCAAGACACTTAGTCAGTTCCCATCATTTATAAATTTATTTGAAATCATTAAAAATCTTGATTATTAGAATATGTATAAAAATTCAAATGCTATTCTGTAAGACACTTAGTAGCTTCCTCTAAATACATTCATTGATTTATTCTAATTGATTCTTCTTGAATTCAGAATTGAAGTAACATACACATTACAATTTTCTAGAATTGATACAACATCGAACTTCTTTAATTTTCATGTTTCCAATTGATTTTCAAGTCCTATCTTATAATGGTCTTGAAATCACAAACTTTAGGCCACTGATAGAATATTTTAACTCCCTCAAATTTTCATTGTTTAATAAAGCTTACTATCCAAAAAAAAGAGACATCCAAAAGTTTGTACTTGCTTCCATTATGGATCTTCTAAGTTAAGTGGTGTTTTCAGAAAGGTTTTTTTTATTCCTTTAACACACTCTACCACAAGTACATGCCAAAGGAGGATTTTGTATGAATTTAGATTGAAGTTCTTGCTTGTGGATAAGGAAAAATAATTGGACAATGAGATTTTCTCGGTAATTTTGAATGGCCAACTAATTTCTAAATGCTAAGAATTCATTGGAAAAACCCGCAAAATATTTTTAACCTCTACCATTGAATTAATAGGTCATGGTGAGGACTGCCCAGTTGTTTTAAAATCTTTTAATTTGCTTGCACCTACCCTCCACTGCCACCTTGGCCGACCAGGTCCATTCGCAGGTCTTGTTGCAAGTGGATGACATTAGTCTCCTCCCAACCACCTACCCTGCAGACCGTAATGGCCATTATGTTTCTACCTTGCGTGAGGGAGATGGGAGTCGGTGGAGGCCTGTTTTTCTTCACCTGGATCTCTTTTTGATTCTTTTGTTCAATGCGTATGGGCGCGTAATGGTTTGACATGATGGCTAGATGGAGCTTCAAGCTAGTGAAGCAGGCGTGTTACCTCCACTTTCATTGAGTGCTGCGAGGTGTGTTCTTGTCAGGGATCCAAAGCAGCGGCTGCAACAATAATTAGCTTAGAAGTAGGAAAGATAGCAGAACATTATGGGTTTCAGCTTAAAGTCTATTCTATTCTATGGGTTTATTGGGTTAAAGAGAGGATTCGACCATGTATAACTCTCCCTTCAGGAGTGCGTGGGATCGAAACGTGGGAAGGACGTTCACTGTTCCAGTCGCAGGCTCTTCTTCTCCCTCTGTCGCTTTGTTTTCCCCACACTTTGTGAATATAGACACCCCATGGCATGTCATGGCTCCTCCTCATCGGATGGACGATACCATTGAGTTTAGTAGGAACCTTTTCTGAGCGCTTCCAACAAGCAGGTTGTCCAACTATGTTGTTATCTGTTCAGTATCAAATGCATCCTCAAATTCAGGTTTCTCCTTCAAGATATTTTTTATCAAAATCGACTATGTGATAGTGAGAGTGTTACCAGGAGACCTGATGAATTTTATTTACAAAGATTCTCTATTGAGACCCCCCCATCGATTTGTGGCATTTTGTCACGTTTTGCATGCTGCATGGATTCTCTCTCTCCTTGCATATGTTTTTGGAGGCGTATTCTTCTTCAAATTTCTATTATCCTTGTTCCTTGTGCTTTTCGATGTCTCTGTCCTTCTCTGGTGCCCCATCTTTAACGCAGGCTGGAAGGTTGTTTAGAGGGTTGTGCAGTCTAGCCTTGTCCCTTTCTTTCAAGTATGTGCTAGACATTTTTCATTAAAACCATATTGTGCATACCGTAGTCTTGACAGCACCTGAGACCACCGTTCTTTCCGTTCGACGTTTCTTATAAAATGGAGCTCTCTGCCCAGGCTAAGCATAGACGAGAATGGAGCTTGAGTGCCCAGCCTATAAAAAGGGGAGATTCGACCTGAGGATTGTTGTTGCTGGTCCGGGCGGTGTCCATGAAACCTTTTGAATCTGGAGAAAAAGGCAAGATATTTCTACACTTTTCTACTGTTACTATATTTAAAATTATTGTGAAATCGAACCACCTTTTCCTTGCATTGATTTGTCAGTTGGATGTCATGATGGGAGATCTCCCCTTTCTGCTTGTTTTCTTCTTGTTTTAGCTTTTATCGTTGTCAGTATGTTGGTCGAAAGGATGCGTGTGCCCTCTCCTCTAGGTGTTATGTTTCTCTTGCTCGAGTGATAGACCTTCGTCTGTTTGTTTATGTATTTATTCTTCTCTGCGATTGAGTTGCAAGTTATTATGTTGATCAAACTAGTATTTTCGATATCATGGAAGTAAGTTTACGATAACTATGAAGCTCCTCCCTAGCACCCAAGTTTGTCTTTTGACGTTTTTTGTTAACTCCTTCTCAAGTCCCTTTGATAACCTTTTGGCATCGAGAAAGAAAGGTTGTAGGATTAGTGTGATCAATGCTTGGGCTAGCCAGCTTAGAGTTTCGGTATTAAAACTTTTAGAATGAAAAGGTTTGTGTGCAATGTGTTTTCCGTCTCACGTGTTTAGACTCTTATATTATCTTTCATCTTGTTTCTAGGCTTTTAAGGCCATCCTCAAGAAGTACCTTGACCATCCCTATCAACTTGAACCATAACTAGCTTTTCGGATCAACTAAGCTCGAGGTTTCATTGTGTGAATCCAATACCTCATTGACACTAGAATAGTTTTGGTCTAATCCCCCTCTCAGAATTGTTGTTGATGGCGCTCTTCTATTTTTTCTAACTTGCATTATTTCTCCTTTGTAATGTTAACGCTATTAATTAATATTGGTCGGTTTTTTTTTTTATGCACGTAATTACCTTAATATTTTTTGATGGAAATTTCCTTAAATGTGATTATCTTCGGGAAGAAAACTCATCTTTCACTTGATAGTCTTATGGATTCATAGTGGAAGATTTTGTTTTGATAATGTCACTTAGAAATTATGTTGTATCTATGTGTGACGGTTGATTTGTGTTACCAAGGGTTGCCTTAAAATATTGTTGTTTTGGGAAATAGGTAATTTATTTTAAATTAACCAAACATTAGAATTGTTGTGGAGGTTTACAAATATTTAGTGTTATAAAAATTGTTAATGACATTTTTGTATACTCTTGTTTGACGGAACTCCCTTCTTCTCTCACATGTTTGCTACTAGCCTGTAAGGCATTGGCCCTTCTTGAATGATTGGAAAATATCTTGGAGTTAATGGTCAAAACTAGTATACTTTTCCTTCGCTTCGAAACTTATGTTGTGTGTATACTCTATTTGATTTCCGGTTTGAAACTCAATTATACATGGCTTTTGTGTTAATTTTTGAAACCCGTGGTTCCCCTTTCTTGGGCCGATCAACTCTTGTTCTTTTAGAAATATATTATTTTAGCCTATGCGTTTGGTACCTTTGATAAATTTCTAGATGGTTGGTCTATATATCAAATCTCAATCTTGTAATTATTATTTAATTACTTACTTGATGGGAATTCTGTTTTTGCTAGATTGTTTATTTCTCCTTATAGGGCCAAGGGCCATTCTCATACGATTGCTATACTTTCGTTGCTTTTACTCCTAACTGAAGTACAAGGTCTTCTCCTTCTTTGATTGGCATGATGGAGACTTTATTATAACTTGATGTGTTGATAGTGTTTAGAGGTTTGACCCAATTCTTGTAATAAAGTGCTTCCTTTTGTGGTATTGTTAGATAATAGTTATGGTGGTTTTGTGTAGCCTTATCTTGCTCAGTTCTCGCGAACTGACTCTTGTGGAAAATTTGTTTGCAGATGGATTTTGCGAGTAGATGAGGGATAGACTTGTAGATTTTTACATCAACCTCAGTTGAGAAGTTCTTTTGCATGAATCCTTTTTATATTGTTCAACTATTGATAACATCTAGTGGAAAATTTAGAAGAGGATCAATGTCTTAGTATATTGTATCGTGGATTATGTCGTCTTAACTTTGGAACCTTGAATTGTTTGACTATCTTTGAAATTATAAGAAAATTTGTTTACCGCTTGTTGAGTAACCTTATTTCGTTTTCGTAAATGAGTATTGTTAAACTTTATCCCTACGATTAAATGTTGAGTTAAATCTTTCTAAGACTTAGTAATAGTGTGTTATAAGTAAAATAAAATGGGTTGTTTAATACTTATAGAAGTTAAACTAAAATTTATATTGCAAATAAATTAGTGTAGAGGTGACCAACTTGAGAGCATGTAATTCCATAAGTGATCAAAGATGAAACTATCCTTTGTTAAGTAACATTATATAACTTGATATCCCTAGCTACACTAGTGAACACTATCCCTTTCATGGTGAAATTCTTAAATGAACTTAAAGGAAATCTATGGTTAGTTCTGGAAGATAATAAGATTTAATAAGCAGGAGAAAACAATTTAGAAACCACGCAATCTATCTCTCAGCCATTGGAAGGTAAATTGTTTTATTTTTATAAAACTCATTTAGTAAAGCCTAAGTAAAATCTTTAATAATTCTGGTTAAGTTTTCAAGTTTCAATTATATCTTGGTAATAGCTAATGAGGCCTTGAAGATGATTTCAACTCAACCTTCTCCCTCTAACCTTTTTCCAAGGTGCCTTGTCTTTCTTCTCTTAAGTATGTTGAACGCAAACCCATGTTGTCATATGGGCATGAACAAGTTCTAGTAGCGTAAGTGTAAATAGATGGCCTTGTGGATTAAATTACCCCTTTCTCTAAATAAATGAATTAAGCAAATAAATGTCATAATAGAGAAGATTTAAAGATGATTACTCAGTGTAAAAAGAATAAACTTAGCTTGGTAAGATGAATTGTATGAATCATATCTTGAGCCTCCTTGAAAACGTAAGCTAAGAATTGCAAGATGTCTTTTTAAAATAAATAACCCTCAAGAATATCTCATTGTGGTTGGCCCTAACTGTAAGTGTGTTCTGTGGTTGGACTTCTATGTTGTCATGTCAAAAAGAAAAAGTGTATTATCCTTTTGGGTGTGAACGTTTCCGTGCTGACCTTGTGGTCATCCCCGTAACAAGTGGTTCCCAGAGTTGGTTGTAACTTTGTGACGACATGTTGTGTCGTGTTATGTGTGGAAGCAAGTCAAAAAAAAATTATCCTGTCTTTTACTGTGTTGTTCGTGTGTGATATTTTTTGGGTCGTTACAATCATGACTACACACAAGACACATGAAACATGTCGCTACATTCAACGCACAATTCATCTCATTCATAGTATCTAGATTTTTTATGTTGCTTAAGGTATGAATTTAATAGTTAAACATTTTAGTTTAATAACTCAGAGTAATTATGACTCGCAAATCCCTATGATGGTAGGATAGATCGACTAAACCATCATGGAATACCTATGGAAAAGGTTATGGAATTGTGATGACTTGCATCATCGCACACCGTCACAATTCACGTAGGCATTCCAAGCTGGCTCTATTGGGATACAACATTGCTTTATGACACATCACTACATCCTTAATTAATTCAAAGCTACATGTACATGATAAGGTAGGTAGATTTAATTCTATTCACCACATTTATTAATGATCAAAGTGTAGCAGTGAGATATCACTAATTATTACCATCTCATTCACATTAATGTGGAAATGGTTGCCCAAATTTCTCTACAATTAATTATTAATTTATGATTAATCAATATTTTGATATATTTAATTTAAAATTATAAATGATGTTATATTAAGTAATTTGCAAATGCATTGTATCATTATTACTATTTAGTCATGATTTAATGTCTTATTAAAAGATATAATAATACCCTATCATAATAAATAGATCATCATAATGTACTTGTAGTAATGCATTTATAATCCGAAGTAATTTCGGTATAATAATACTTTAGAAATTATAGATACGTTGTAAATAAAATAAAATTATATTCATACCATGGAGGTTAAACTTTGTTCGCAACACATAATGATAATGAAATTGATAAGTAAATACAACATGTTTTAAAAAACTTAATCAAAAATGTGAAACAATCTCTTTCACTTTGAAGTACACTAGTAAATTTATTACATTCTCTTGAAATAATACAACAATCATCTCAAGAATCATAAATCACTCTTCCTTCTAACAACCTACATGATAAAATTCCAATATACATGGCGAGTTCAGAAGAACTCGACATGAGATTACAACCATTAAGCATGTTGTTAACCTACGAATTAAATGAACATAGAAATTTTAACGAGGGAATCACTCAACCAATCCTCTATTTCTTATTAATTTTTAAGGACAAATGCAAAATAAAGTTATCTAGTGAGTATACTATGTCTTCAAAGAGTCACAATTTTAAACCAACAAAATGACAAATTAAAGTTATCTAGTGAGTATACTATGTCTTCAAAATAGTCACAATTTTAAACCAACAAAATGACAAATTACTTACAGCCAATATATAATTCCCACAATCAAAATTGAGGCCATCTCAACCTCATGATTGCAATAACACATAAGTTATGAGAAAACGATTCTTTCTTGTGATAATCAAGACTAAGAACAAGTATTTTTTCAAGCCATAATGATAAATCTGCATCTTTATCTTATACTACCAACTAAATTATCATAATATACGGTCATAGATACAAGGATAATATGTATATGTAATAATTTTCAATGCTTTTTAAAACTGGTGTTAGATTCCTAAGTCAAAATTAATTTTCCCTACAGGTAAGCATAACTTTAGAGCAACAGAAATAAGATTATTCATTGTTATCCAATATGCTCATAGTTTTTGTAGGAATATTCAAATAAACTAATATCCCGGTGAACTCTAATACTCACACACATTGAGATTATATTTATTCAAACTACCATAACAAAGATCAACATGATACCCAAATCACAGAGGTGAAAATCATATAAGTAATGAGTACAAGAGTAAGGAAATAATAAAAGTTAGTAGGAATCAGCCCTTCCACACTTTCTTATTAGTTGAACCAAGTTTCATGCACAAATTTTCTCGAAATCAAATAAAGATTCACCTACCTGAAGAAGAACATAAGAAACCATACAAACATGTTCATCGTAAAAAGGAGAATATTTATTTAAAAAACATAAACTTTTCCAAGTCAAAATAAGACTTGAAATCAAGATTTCATATTTTTCATAACTTAAACCTAGGTTCAAATTAACTTTTGGAAACTAACCCCATTCATTAAATCTCATGTTGGCACTAATCCAAACACGTAGATAATGAAACAGATAAAAATGTTATTCTTCCCATTTATTTTATTAATTTCCACATAACTAAATAAAATGACATCATAAGAACACAAGATAAACATAACATAAATTTGCATCCATTTCCAACAATAAAATGGTCTACAGTCCCTGCCCAATACATTTTATTCAAAGTAATATTTCATTCATATTTTGCAACGAAATGGGTCGTAAAAATTCCCTCAACTACCATTATAAGAAATGTATACAACATTATTTTAATCCATTTTTCTATAAAATTCCACATAGTTCCTCATAACCTAAACCTATTATGTTCATATAATTCACAGGAAAACAAGAGGAATGAGGGTTAGAAGCTCATGCGTAAAAAATGGTGGGTTTTAGTGTCTCTCTTATTTTTTCTTCTACGTAAGGTGAAAACAAGCACTCTATGCATTTTTGGCATTCTCGCTTGCCAATCCATTTTCCATATTTTTAAATAGATTCAAACACAAATCAAACATCTATTATTAACAAGGAATTCCCAAAATATTCTAACCCCTCCTTCTCAAAAGTCCTTTGTTTTATTTTTTTAAAGTTTTGACGCCATCATAAAATATTGTTACTTGTTATTTTTAGCATAGTAACCCCATCTAAAGTCTTCTCAAGGGATATCCACAAAGCCAAAATCCTATAAAAGAAACATATACGTATGCCCATAAATATAACAGATGGTTACTTCCCTCCCATCCATGCATTACACTAAGCTTAACTAAATTTCCTAATTCTTTGTATGACTCGTCAAGAGCTCAAACCGACTTAATAATAAAAATAGAAAAGGAAATAAATTTCATTCCACTAGCTTCTCCAAGAATCTTAGGGTTTCTCAAAAACCATGGCATGTATTAAATGTAATTTTTCTCAAAATTTCCACGTTGTGGACATTTCCACTAACTCGCTTCCGCCCTCCAACTTTGGTGTAATTCAAAATGTCCCAACAAATTTTAGCTCACATTATTGGCATGTGGTCCTATTAGGTGTTGTCATTAATTAAAAACCACATGAATGACAAATTGGATGTTGTATTAGGGTCACTTGATGATGTAAATAATGCTAACATGATGGTTCAGATGTTTTTGTGCTTGGGTATAGTAAGATTTAGTGAGGATTTCTTACTCTTGCAATTCTATTCAGGTTCCTAGGTTATGTAGCTTGAAAGTTTGATCTTCTTGGGTCATTAGGAAGCATGTTTACATTATGGATAACAGGTTTGAAGGGTTCTTGAGGACTCACAAAATTTTTATTATGAAGATACATGTGGTTCACTATGTTACATGTGTTCATTGGGAGAAGGTATGGTGGCTTGGAGGTATGATAATGTTGTTTTCTTCCATATGGGATCATAGAAGATTTCATTTAGGTATATCATGGAATATCAGGTATTTTTTGGTTATTTTCTGAGGTTTCATGATGAGTTATTGCATTCTTTAAGTTGACTCTAGCTTCTACAGCAAGGAACAAACACGTAAGCAAAGATAAGTCTTAATTATTGGAAATATTGAGGTATGGTATATACATTGTGATGATTGGAGATGTTATTATGATGTTTCATGGTGCTTTGAGAAACATTTCAGGTTTCCATGATGTGGTTTTTGCAATATATGATAGTTTATGTGAGACAGGTTCAAGAATAAGTGAAAAATTATCTCGAATTTAAACTTCGATGCTCATTGTGAATTGTGTGTTTTTCATGGGACATTTTGGATTTCAAGTATGTTTATATGGTGTGTTTATAAGTTTTAAAAATATTAATCATGTCGCTTTTATTTTCTCATTTTTATGAACGAATTTTAAGAAGATAATGTGCTCAAAACCCCGTTAAACCCTAGCTAAGAACATCATGTAGAAGAAGTGGTATAGTGATCCATTTCTGCTTGATTCATAAAACCAGATGATTGGATTTTTATAAGACTCATTTATCCTTCTATAAATTTATTGTAGTGGTCATGGTGATGAGTGGGCCCCACTCAAACAAGTCATTTTCTAAAGGAGAAGGTTTTAGGACAAGTTTGTCCAAAAGAGGTATGTGCTAAATTGATCGTATTGAATTTATGTGAGATGATATTGATTTAAATGTTGGTTTTAGGAAATTTTCATGCTGATACATAGTCATTTTAATTCCATTTAGGTTGGCTGGTGAAAGGCAGTTTTAAGGCCTTAAAAAGTAGGGGTCGGTTAAATGGTTATATCTTGAGCTACGGGTTGAATTTTTAGGTGATTCAAAATGTGTTGGAAATAGGATTTAGATATATTTCAATTTATATGATGTTTTACTCATGATGAAGTTATTTAAAATTATCTCTAGCTAATTCGTTGGGAGTGAATTTGTTTCAGCCTAGGATGGGATGTGTGTTGGTGCAAGTTTGGAGTTGTTTGAAGCATGAGATTCACTTTGTGATGCATTATATAACATGGAATGTGAATAGGTATGAATTTTTAATTAAATGAATTATTTTGGAGTTATTGAATGTTTATTTAAATGTTTTTATGAGCTAACCTTTGTAAATAGCCTTTTTGGTAGGTTGATTTTGTGAAGACAAAAGTAGATGGGTTTGGGCAGTGATATGTTCAATGCTATTAAATAACTTTAATGTTTTATAGAGGTTCTGAAATTTCCATTGAGTGGACACATGGAATAGTTTGGTTGAGTATAAGATATTTTGTGACATAATTAGGTTTTCAAGGTGCGTAAGGGTGTAGGAAACAATTATTTTGAGAAGTACAAAACACATTGGGCCCAGTAAACAAAATAATTCAATTTTTTGAGATAAAGTGTGACCATATATGATGGTTAAAATTTATTTTAAATATATTTTATGATTATTATATCTTGAAGAAAAATAGTTTTGGTTTAGGATATTTTTGTCATCCCAATGCAAGGATTTTTCATATTTTTGGTTCATGGATGAAGATTTTTGTTAGGCCAGCCAATATGGGTCAATTGAAAATGTTATTATGATTATTATGGGAATTATTTAGGCTGGTATTTTTGTGGAAGTGGAGGGAAACAAAAATCCTTTCATTTTGAATCAAGGAGAGGATATAAAATATAGTTTTGGGTAGAATTAATTTTTCGAAACCCCTTTTCTCTTCTTTTGAAGAACCCTTTTTTAAAAATAAAAACCATTTGGTCCTATCCCAAAACCCCTAGAATTCCATTCTATGACATCATAATTAACATTTTTCATGAGGTGGATTCTAGCAACACAAAGTTGGTGTGATTTCTTTGAGAGCGAGTTGAAATAGGGCTGATTTGAAGACTTGTGCTTGGATGCTATATTCTTGTCATATTGATGTTACTTGTAGGTGTCTATTTTTTTTTAAAATTGATATTGAGTTGTAATCATTTTAAAATAAGTGTACCTTCTTGGATATTCATGTGACAATATTGTTCATCTTGATACATCTTCATTGTACCTTGTTGATCATTGTTGAAGACATTACTCCTTATGATATGATTTGAACATCTATATAAGTGTGCGATATGATCTGATTATCAATATAAGTGGATTTTTGTGTTTATCATTGTTATTATTTAATATAGCATATTTCATTGTGAAGAGTATATGTTGTGATATGTGTTTTACCTGAGTTTTTGTGGTTAGGGTTTTAAGTGCAAGTGTGAAATTTTTATTGGGGATTGATTCACAAACCCCCCCGCCTATCACCTCCTTGTCAATTCCAACAATTAGTATTAAAGAAGGCCCTTGTAAGTAGCATAATAAGCGAGAGGGATATCTTTGGTGAAAAGTTGGATCATCATTTAAGAAGATTCAACATAATACTTATATGACAATGAAATGGGTAGCTAAGCATGGTCACCATATATACAAGATGTATAGATATCATGATGAAATCTGTAAATGTATTAAAGACTCAACTCGAGGGGGCACAAGCTGAGTTGAATACCAAGAGTGAAGAATGTCTCAAAGTATAAGGTTGAGAAAGACGATACAAAGAAGGAGCTATCCACCATGAAAAGAAAGGTAGTATCCTTTCAAGAGAGTTCAAAAATCTAAGTAAGATGTTAGAAAACAAAAGGTTTATGGTGATAGAACATTTCTGGGTTTCAATGAGGATTCATCCAAGTCAAATAAAAATGAAGAATAATCTAGTCAAGGATCTAATGAAAGAAAGCATCCAAGCAAGGGAGAGAGATCAAGGCTTCCATCTCATGGAAGATCATCTATTAGGAATCCAATTGTATATAAGTATCATGTTTTTCATGGTAATTTATCTAATAATGGTGTTTATGGACATAGAGCTAACATGTTTATTCCTAAGATTGAAAAGAAATATTATTACAAAGGAAATGCTCAATAACATCATTGTGAAGGAAAAAAGGAACAAGAATTTCTAAAGAATAGAAAGAGAAAAAGATAGGGAAAAGGTATTGAACTGAATTTTATCTTTGTCATGAAAAAGGTCATCTTGAAAAATATTGCAAGAATAAACAAGAAAACACTAGTAGTATGTGAGAAATTTCAATTGTTATTGATATATTTGCAATGGATATGGACATAGGGATTTTGAATGAAAAAGAAGACAAGTGGAATGATTTAGGTGCAATAAGGTAGGGCACATTGCAAGGTTTTATGATGTAGGTCAGTTGAAGCAAGACATTCAAAGACCCAATCCATAATTTTATAAGTTCTAGAAGAAGGTAGAAGCTAGTCGAGTGCTCAAGAGGATTACAAGAGACTCACTTGAGAAAAAAGAAGAGTCTACTGTAATAAATGTAGAATCAGAAAAGGGGGAATCATTGAAGGTACATGATGAGTGTTTGAAACCTTCTTAGGCCTCTCATCTAGCTCACCATGGTGACATATGCCTCTACTAGGCTTTTGAGAAGTGTGTAGGAGAAAAGAAGCTTCGAGTGAGGGGGAGTAGTATTGGTAAGTGTGTTTCTTCTCCATGGTGTTAAGGTATGTCATTATAATTCATTTCATGTGTCATGATTATTCTATTAATTTGATTGAGTTTTTATTGTCTAAATTCTTACAAGTGTGCCTCAAAGCGTATGTTGAATTTGTCAACAAGTATGTATTCGAATAATCATGATGTATTGATTTATATGATTATATCAAAGGTCCTTGAGATATTATGTATTCTCAAACATAACTCGTTATGTCAGGAATCACATTTGTAATGACCTCTTTGGGTCTTCATCAGTTCTTGTTTGTGTAAAATAACTCCAAGTCCTGTGAAGAACATGGTGTCTTGATTTTGTCTTTTGAATATTTCATGAGGACATTCATAATTTGTAACTGAATTTTTCATATGTATCTAAGTGTTTCATGATGATTATAAATCTGTGAAGGTGTTTGATAGATTGTAAAAGTCATGAACTATCTCAATTTACAAGTTTAATTATCTCAAAGTTGTTTTAACACAAGTCACGCTTTACATCAGTCTTTTTGGGAGATATGACATGAGTTCTACAGGTGTCAATATCTCTTTAATTATGTTGAAGAAAATATAAGAAGAAGGATAGTGTGATCAAGTGATAAATTTATCAATAAATTTCTATAAATGGAGGATTACGGTTAAGGTATGTCCAAATCAAGAGTGCACTAGATGAAAGGAGGAAGGTTTCATGTATGAATATGGTATTTTCATACTTATTATGTTAGGAATAATATTAGATATTGTGAACATTATTATGAGTGTGGAAATAAATAATATAGTCTAATGTAATACAACTATTTATGAGTTGTTAACTCATGTAAATAATTGTAACTAGATAATGTTTGTTGTGAGAAAATAATGGGATTGAGAGTTTGAGTGAGATATTGTGGGGATTAGGAGAGATATGTGGGATAAGTTGAGAGATTTTGGAGAGAGATTTGTGGAGAGATAAGTGGATTCAAGATGAGATTTGACTCCACCATAATAGGAAGGTCAATCTCTATATAATGTAATCTCTCATATGAATAAAATATCCCGGATGAATAAAATTGGAGTCTTGTATTATTTCCGGTGTTATGTGATTAGTTTTTTGTGCATGCAAACTGAACCAACTTCTAGATTTGGTATCAGAGCAGGCTAGGGAAATTTATGAGATTCATTGCAGGACAAAATCGCAGCCTCTAAGATGCAGATATGAGAGTTTTGAAGCTTTCATTGCCTTTTTCAGAATTCTGATCTAAAAAACAAACGACTGGTAATTCACGTTTTTCTCAAAAACCCAGATTCGAAATTTACTGAAATTTTTTGGGTTTGTTAATTTATATTCACTAAAACTTCTGTCAAAAATTACAGAAACCCATTTCGTATTTTACCAGAAATAGTGGAAAACTTCTGACAGTTTCTATTTATTCTGTAAAAAAAATAGTGACTGATTTCTAGCAATTAAAATCTGATATGCTTTATTATTTTGAATAAATATAAAGCTGATTATTATTGTAAGAGTGTATTTTCGGTTGAAACCAACACCTATTTGTGTCAAATTGTGGAGAGTCATAATGGATAAATTGGGTTATGTTGAAAAATTTGATGGAAAGGATTTTCACACTTGGCAAGTACGAACTCATTTGACACTCATTAACAAAGATTTGTGGGACATTGTGGATGGAACATTCAAGAAACCAACCGATGCTGATGAAGCAACCAAATGGGAGAGTAGAGATCATAAAGCAACAACAATCATTGGACTTGGGTTGTCTGATGCATATTTGCATCATATAGACCTTTCAAAAAGTTCAAATTTCATTTGGACAACATTGAACAAGTTGTTTGGATCCCAAACCGGAAGCGCAGCAGTGACCTTGAAGCAGAAGTTGTTTGGACTCAAGATGGATGAAGGAGAAAACATGGTACAACATATAAGTAAGTTTCGGTCTATTTTGAATCAATTGTCAGGGATAAAAATTAAAGTAGAGGATGATGATGCAAAAGCTGTTTTGTTGAATAGTATGCCATCTCGCTATTCAAACATTGTTTTTACTTTGAGCAAGATCAATCCCAGCCTAGAAGATCTAATTTCTTCACTGATAGATGAAGAAAATAAGAATGTTACACCAAAAGAAACTGCAATGTATGGTAAAAACAAGTCATATGATAAAGGGAGATTTAAATCTTCTTTTAAACAAAGATCAACTTTTAGAGATACAAAG
The DNA here is from genome assembly GCA_018340775.1 of Taxus wallichiana var. yunnanensis. NCBI lineage: Eukaryota > Viridiplantae > Streptophyta > Pinopsida > Cupressales > Taxaceae > Taxus > Taxus wallichiana. The sequence goes on along the minus strand of CM031240.1, from coordinate 721,069,778 downwards.
AAACATATCACTTGTTACTATTGTAAACAAGATGGACATCTATCTATAAACTGCAAGAAAAGAGCACGAGATTTACTTGATGGAAAAATAGAAGAAAGTGCCATGGTTGCTAATGAAGAAGAAGACAGTGATAAAGAAGAACCTTTGGGTGATGGTTATAATTGTGACGATTTTCTATTATAAATAAGCAGCAGTAGATGGAGGCTGGAGGCAACGGAGGCAGGAGGGCAATCAGCGACCTCTCGTCAGGCACCATCGATGAGGCCGCGGTATTGATTTGGTGGCCAAGTATTTCAGTTGTGTGTTTCATTGTTTGTAATAAGAACAGATGTCACATTCCTGTTCAGAATTGTATTTCCTTTTATAACCTCCTGATGTAAATATGTTATAGTAGAAAGATAAAAGCACAAGAAAAAGTAGCATCATGTTTTTCTTGAAGAGGATGAATAGAGGTTCATGAGCAGGGGCTCGTACCTAGGACAGAGGTCCGTTATTGTCAAACAGGGGTTCGTATTGATGAACAGAGGTTCATGAACAGGGGTTCTTACTTTGACCGAGGTCCATATGTGTACCAAGATCATGAGCAAACAGGGTGTGCAAGCTACGAGAAAGTGTAACTATTCTTTTCTACATTGTTCACATTAGGGAGTGTATGTGTGGAAATAATAATGTTAACAATAGGGGAGTGAATGTTAGGAATAATATTAGATATTGTGAACATTATTATGAGTGTGGAAATAAATAATATAGTCTAATGTAATACAACTATTTATGAGTTGTTAACTCATGTAAATAGTTGTAACTAGATAATGTTTGTTGTGAGAAAATAATGGGATTGAGAGTTTGAGTGAGATATTGTGGGGATTAGGAGAGATATGTGGGATAAGTTGAGAGATTTGTGGAGAGAGATTTGTGGAGAGATAAGTGGATTCAAGATGAGATTTGACTCCACCATAATAGGAAGGTCAATCTCTATATAATGTAATCTCTCATATGAATAAAATATCCCGGATGAATAAAATTGGAGTCTTGTATTATTTCCGGTGTTATGTGATTAGTTTTTTGTGCATGCAAACTGAACCAACTTCTAGGTATTAATCATCATAAAAGGTGCTAATATTTTTGGATGGTATTTCTCCACATGTATGATCAACATATGAATTCAAATGATCAAATTTATGTATTTTTAGTGCTTTTCTATCGTAGACTGTGTTTTCACAGTGTTCTTGAGTGGTATCGATGGAAACTAGGTTTTGGATGACAAAATGGTTATCTTTGGAACTGAAATTTTAAAAAAATCATATAGAATTTATTGAATAAATGATTCAAGTGATTTTTGGATCTAAGATTTTATATATTATTGGGAATATGTTACAATAAATTAGAATGATAGTATTAGTGTTATAGAGACCTAATCGAGGGTCTTTATTTTGCAAACCGGGTTTGTTTCCTTTGGAGTGAGGTATCAAGGATCATGATTGAGTTTAAATTTTAAAAATGGCATTTGTATTAGGTAGTCCTTCATTATAAAAGTTATTACATAAAAATTTAGTTGTGATTCCATTCAAAATCAAGGCTAATCAGTTATGTATACGCTTTTTGGTGATGTGAAGAAGGTTGGAGAAATGTTGATGTTTCTCAAAAATTAAGACATGTTTAATAATGAGAGACATATAAATGATTGAAAGTTGATGGTAAAGGTCAAAAGGAGAAAGAGTTTACACCTATGTACTCTTCAATCTTATAAACTTTGTTAGAGCATGTATTTCTTGTGATAAGTCTTTTGGTTATCATCAGTGAACATTGAGTCCTTCAAAATGATTGAGAATGAGTCAAATGGATTTGAGATTGAATACTTAGCATGAAAAGTGTTTACTTCATGAGTTATCCCATCCAAATGACAAGCCACTATGAATAAAAGTAGAAGAGAGTGTTATCACCAAATTACAACACCCCTGAATGGATTCGAGTTTGAATGGAGCATTCAGTGTAATTTGTGTAACATGGGTACTATCCCCAAGTTGTGGGACTTGCTACTTGGGATAGACCTCCAGAGAAAGCTGGTTCTTATTCCTCTGTTCAGGTGCATGCATTCAGATTGCAGAGGTTTCTAATCCTAAAACCTATTCTAATTTTCCAAGGAGACAGAGTTAAGAAAATGCAAGAAAATAAAACCTAGACTAATAGAGGTGATGCACCAAGGAATGAAGAACATATACTTTGCCAAAAGACACAGACCAGAAGATACAATATAATCACCATGCACAAGTAACCAAAATGCAATGAAAGATCAGAAAGGTAGCAATGAACAAAAGAAAGGGTTGAAAATCATCCACAGACTCGTATTATTGCTCCAAAGGTTGGATATGATGCATTACATTGGCCAAGAGGATGGATTTGGTATTACAGAGCTACTGGGAGGTCCGAAATTCCACAACTTCACTTATAGATAAGAGAAGAAAGGAAAGGAAGAACAAAATGTCCAACATTAAAAATGAGCCAAGCTCTTACATTTATAGACCAAGCAGAGAGAAGAGAAAAAGAAGGGGATGGAAAATCAGATTCAAAATCTCAACCACCAGCCATCAAAGCCTACAAATCCACCCACAAACTATAAAATCGGTTCTCCATGATGCTTCTGCATGTTGAAGAAGGAAGAATGGTGGATTGATCAAAATCTGATCATTTTGAGCAATCAGATCACACATTAATGGCGAGGAAGACATTTTTGCAAATCCTTACCCACCAAATCAGATATCCAGTCATTCTCTTCATGATGTTTGTGTGCAAATAAGATATCCAATCATTTCTCCATGATGTTTGCATGCTGAAGAAGAGAAAATGGTGGATCGATCAAAATCTGATCATTTTGATCAATCAGATCACACATTAATGGGAAGGAAGACATTTTTAACCTTTTTACCCACCATATCCTACAAAAAACAACATTTTATGCTTCCATGGCATGGATTAGGTCAAGATATTTTATGTGGTATCAATTTTCTCACATTTGGAGCTTTGGTTTGAAAGATATAACCATTTTAATTTTTGAATCAAATCCGTGTGAAAAAATGCAATTTTTGCAAAAAATGGATCCACGGGCCCAAAAATGCAACTTACTCCCTTTTTTGTGAAAATGCAAAAATCCCAAAACTTTCTACATCCTGCAGCTCAACAACTAAATTTTTCCAAAGGTTTCATGGGACAAAATTTGAATTGTGCCCTTTTGCGCTAAAACACCAAAAATTCAAAGGTATGAAAGACACCTGCAAGCCCGCAAGCTACCACTTGTCAATTTCCCATTTAAAGAAGGGTCATCGGGTCCTCGGATAAAAACTACACCTTTTACACAAAAAAGGGGGAAATTTTTTCAAAGTATCTCCATATCCCCCTACAGCTTCCGCCATTTATCATGTTTTTATTTTTCAATAGACCTTATGGGCTTGCGGGCTTTGTGCCTACATATTGCACCTTTTCGCCAAAAGTTTGAAAAAATTTTAAAGTTCCTCGAGACATGTGGCTCCACCACTTGCATTTTTAACTTAGCGAAAGAAACCTTAGTCGGGCTTGTGGGCCGGCAAATGAAAACTAAACCATTTTTGCTGAAAAATGCCAATAGTTTGAAACTCTCCCACAAACCCGTAGTGCCATCACTTTTCATTTTTTCATTGGTCCATGACCTTCTTGGGATCACGGAAATGAAAACTTTCACTTTTTTCCATTTGAAATGCCAAAGTGCCAAAATTATCTCCGCTTCCCCGCAAGTCCACCCTTAGAAACTTTGCCAAAATTTCCTTCAGAGCCCCATAACTACCTTTTTGGGAAAAAAATTCCTCCGTGGCCATGTAAGTCTAATTTTTGGAAGAAAATCTCCCAAGACCTCCAAAACTTTGAAATTTTGACATTAAACCCTCCCGAGCCCGCAGCGCAAGTTTTTGGGCAAAAAGCCTTCCCAGGCCCGTCGGTCCATTAATTTTAAAAATACAAGGAGTTAGAAAGACTTCTTTACATTTCTGGAAAGGGGAATAAATTTCCTATCTTATGGGGATGTTTTTAGGGATCCTCAAGAACTTAAAATGTGTGAAAATTCAAGTTGAATCACGTAGAGGATAAACAAAGTGTAGTTAGCCAAAAATAAGTAGGGGCTTATTTTGGATAACAATTTGGTGACTTACAGGGGTCACCTACCTGCTAGGTGAATGATCAGTGGCCTTGAAGCATCCATTGGGCATGAGTCATCTGATAAAAATGAAAATATTATCTAAAAATTTAAAATATGATCCTCACCACTTGGAATTCACTTTGAAATAAAGTTGATCTCATCAAAAGTTTTACCAATGCACCGACTAGAGAGCAATACAAGTAAAATCTATGTATAGAATATGAAATCATACAAAACCCAAGTGGGATATGTAGAGTGTGAAGATGCACTTTTTCTATTGAAAGCAAACCTACCTACTCTATACTAACCAAAGAGATGGGCAATTTCATATAAAACTTGCTAGTGGTGATGAGAAATATCGGCCTCCTTATAATCGGAATCCATACAAATGATTTGCAACTAAACATGGGTGTTATAATGATAGAAAAACTAACAAGAGGCCAATCCTCCACCCAAATCATCAAGGTCTCAACTAGAAATAAAACAAATACCTCTTTTAGTTGCTTTGTATTTGGATTGAAGAGGCATTGCAGCTTATCCTTGGTACTTTGAAACTCATCCTCATGCTTAGGAGCAAGCATGACTGGTTTTGGCTTCTCACTTGGCTCCAATGAAGCCAAGTATCTGATTGGGAAAGGTCTGATCCATGAAGTTTTCCCATTTCTTTGAATTTTAACTCCAAGAATGGAGTCTTTCTGCAGATCTTCTTGGATGGATGGTGTGGAAGAAATGGTGACATCCTCTTGCTTTTCCCCTTCCTCTGCATCTACTATGGCTTTTGGAAGATGAAATTCTTCCAACTTTTATTCAAGAGGCATGTTGTAAAATAAATTTTGCTTGCCCATTCTCTTCCATGGTATAAGGTTCTAATGGTTAAGGGTGAATGATGGGGAGAAAATGATGTGATCTCCATGTGCTCCTCTCCATCAAAAAATTATCTCAAGTCGAAAAATAATCTGCCTCCTTGTCATCCTGCTGCATGTTCTCGACCTCTTCCATGGTGTCCTCCTGATCTGTAGCTTTATCACTATGGTTCCCCTCATCTTCAAACATGAAGTTTGAAAGATCAAACTCTTCATCAACATTAGAGCTTGAAGGGGGTGAATTGGGAGGAAGAATCAAGGTTCTTCAATGTCCTCGATCTACACCAAAATCCTCTTAAACTAAATGGTTCTCCTCCATAGCTAGAATGCAATCCTCCCCTTTTGGATTTGGAGTAGCTTCCTCTTCCCTTGCTTGGGCTGATTGTGTAATCTGAATTGAATCAGCATTATTTTCAAACAAAGTGGTGACTTGGACACTGTAGTTAGAGCAAATTGATAGTTGATCATATTGTTCCACTACTGCTACAAAATCAGCCTTAGCAACCACTTGTGGCTTGACCTCAGCCTCCTTAGTAGGCTTTACCATTAAGGGGATCTTTGTTATCCCAAATTTTAGAGCCCAGCTTACCAAGATTTTGGTCATTTCTTCTCTATTTGGCTCTTCTTGATATTGCTCTCCTTGACTAGTTTTCTGAGTCTCTTCCCAACATGGACTTGGGAAATTAGGAGGACTAGTGGGTGAGGTATCCACTTTTTGTTGGTTTATTTATGGTGGAGGGGAAGGTATTTCTTTTGGCTCTTATGGAGTGGACTTGTATTTGGGAGGGAAAGGGAAGAGAAATTGAGATGGGATGGAATATTAGGAGATGGAGAAGGGAAATCAACACTTAGGGCAAAGCAGATGAGAAACTTTGAAATTGAAGCTCAAGTTGAGATCGTGTTACTTGGGGATAGAGAGAAAGTTACCGATGATGGTGTAGCACTTACCCATTGAAAGGTTTCCTATACTTCCTCGTAGGCCTCTACATCCTCAGTCCATTATGCAAGTTGGGGAAACATTTCAACCATGAAGTCAAGCTTCTCCTGAGGGTTGTAGTGTCTTAGAAAGGGGCTTCCCATGGAAAAGGTCCCTACAACCGACATTAAATGCTTTCATTTATATTTTGAACCATATTATACTCCATTTTTGAATTTCCTCTAGAAGATCAGCCTTCTCCATTTAATTTTTATCATTGTGTGCATACCCTTGATTCTTGATCAACTCCATAGCCAAACTAGTTTTGACTTTTCTCATATGGGTAAGCATGAGTATTCTCAATCTGATTATGATGTTGATCTGAGGAGTTGTGAAGTACATCGGAGGTGGATTACACTGATGTAAGTGTTAATTCCAACATGGAAATGTAGTCATGATTATACAACTTCATGGGATGGAAGAGGATGAAAGATATGGAAAGAAAAATGAATGAAAATGGGTGGAAATGGATAAGAAAAGGTCTGCAACTTCAGAGATTGGGTTGTTGATTAGATGGAGTCGCCAGATGTGCTTTGCATGTTCCTCCAAAGGATGAATTTCATAAAGAACACATCAAATTGATGAAATAAAGTTGTAAGGTGCTTCAAACATGTCCCACCTAGTGTTCCAAAATTGTTATCACCAAATTACAACACTTGTGAATGGATTCAAGTTTGAATGGAGCATTTAGGGTAATTTTTGTAACATGGGTGCTATCCCCAAGTTGTGGGACTTTCTACTTGGGATAGACCTCTAGAGAAAGTTGGTTCTTATTCCCTATTTAGGTGCATGCATTTAGATTGCATAGGTTTCTAATCCTAAAACCTATTCTAATTTTCCAAGGATACAAAATTAAGAAAATGCAGGAAAATAAAACCTAGATTAATAGAGGTGATGCACCAAGGAATGAAGAACATCTTCTTTGCCAAAAGACACAAACCAGAAGATACAATACAATCACCATGCACAAGTAACCAAAATGAAATGAAAGATAAGAAAGGTAGTAATGACCAAAAGAAAGGGTTGTAATCATCGACAAACTCATATTATTGCTCCAAAGGTTGGATACGATGCATTACATTGGCCAGAGGATGGATCTTGTATTATAGAGCTACTAGGAGGTTATAAATTCACAAATTCACTTATAGCCAAAAGAAGAAGGGAGAGGAAGAGAAAAAATGTCCAACATTAAAATTAGCCGAGCTCTTACATTTATAGACCAAGTAGAGAGAAGAGAAAAAGAAGGGGACGGAAAATCAGATTCAAAATCTCAACCACCAGCCATCAAAGCCTACAAATCCACCCACAAACTATAAAATCAGGTTCTCCTTAATGATTTTTCATGTTGGAGAAGGAAGAATGGCGATTTTATGAAAATGTGATCATTTTGACGAATCGAGATCACACATTAATGGCACGGAAGACATTTTTCAACTCCTTACCAACCAAATCAGATATCCAGGTCATTTTTTTCATGATGTTTGTATGAAAATCATATATCCAAATTGGTTCTCCATGATGTTTGCGCGTTGGAGAAGAGAAAATGGCATATCGATCAAAATATGATCATTTTGAGCAATCAAATCACACATTAATGGTGAGGAATACATTTTTAAACTTTTTACTCACCAGATCCTATAGAAAACAATATGTTATGCTTCCATGGTTTGGAGGAGGTTGAGATATTTCTAGTGGTATAATTTTTGTTGCATTTGGAGATCTGGTTTGGAACATAGGACCATTTGAATTTTTGAATCAAATCTGTGTGAAAAAATGCAATTTTTTGCAAAATAGATCTGTGGCCCCAGAAAATGTAACTTACTCCCTTTTTGTGAAAAATTCAAAAATCCAAAACCTTCTACATCCCCACATCTCTGCCACTCTACATTTCCCAAAGGCTTCATTTGCCAAAAATTTGAATTATCCCCTTTTTCAAGAAAATGCCAAAAATTTCAAGGATGAAAGTCCCTATGCAAGCCCGTGAGCTCGCCACTTGTAAATTTCCCAGTGGTCACCGGGTCCTCAGGCCAAAAAATGAAAAATACACCTTTTTTGTGCAAAAAAGGAGGCAAAATTTTCAAAGTATCTCCGCAGCCCCCCATAGCTTATGCCACGTGTCATCTTTTCATTTGTCAATAGACCTTCTCGGCTCACAAGTTTGTACCTGTATATTGTGCCTTTTCATCAAAATTTTATCAAAAGTTTTAAAGTTCCCCTTAGACCCGTGGCTTTGCCACTTGCATTTCTAACTTAATGAAAGAAACCTTCACCGAGATTGTAGGCCAGAAAATGAAAAATAAGCCATTTTGTCTTTAAAATGCCAAAAGTTTGAAACTATCCCGCAAACCCGCAACTCCACCACTTGTCATTTTTTCATTGGTCCATGACCTTCTCGGGATCCTGGGCTAGAAATGAAAACCCATGCTTTTTTCCATTTTAAATGCCAAAGTTCCAAAATTATCTCAACTTGCCCATAAGCCCGCATTGGAAACTTTGGCAAAATTTCCTTCAGAGCCCCATAATAAAATTTTTGGGCAAAAATTCCTCCGTGGTCGTGCAAGTCTTCTTTTTGGAAGAAAATATCCCCAAGACCCTTAAAACTTGGAAATTTTGGTAGAAAACCTTCCCCAAGCCCACAGGCCCGGATTTTTGGGCAAAAAATCCTTCCCGTGCTCAAATCGGTCCATAACTTTCAAAATACGAGGAGTTAGAAAGACTTCTTTACATTTATGGAAAGGGGAAGAAATTTCCTATCTGATGGGGATGCAAGGCTCCTTAAGTAATGTGTGTGAAATATCAATTAATCACTTAGAGAGAAATAAAGGTGTAGTTAGCCAAAAATAGCGGGGGCTTATTTTGGATAACAGAGAGTTCATGGTATATTGGTGTTAAAATCCATTTTGTGCATCTAAGGGTATGGACATACATATTTTGTAATTTCTATTGTGTTTGAGCTTCAAGGAGATGTGTATACTCAAGTGAAGTTGTTTATGGGAATTGAAGTTGAGTAAAGAAGATTTTCTTAGGTAGGATAAGATGTTGGGTCGTATATTACTCAAATATTGTGATTATGAATGTACAATTTACTTAAGCCTGTGTGAACTTCTACATGTATATGCATAGTTATATTGAATTTTTTTTTCATTCTTTTTCGAACAAGTTGGTATATACTTGTGAGAATATTTCATGAAACATGGAGTAGTGTAAGAAAGTTAATATTAGGGTTGATATAGTATTTATTGTGGCATGAGTATTTGTAGAGCTGAAGAAGTTCATTGAAGACTTAGATAAGGTATCCTATCTATGAATGATTGGATTTTGATCTTAGGAAGGAATTCCCAAGTATGCATGGTGCTCTGAAATGGTGAGGTTTATGGATTCAAGTAGTACTCTCCTAAATTTGATAGATTTGTATGAGTTATGATCAAGACTCACAATGATTATCAAGCTTATACACCTATGTATGGTATTTTGAGGGTTTTTTATGCTCTAAAGAATGTATAAATGCATTCAAAAGTAAAGATCCACGTTTAGGACTATCAAATTGAGGTACAATCAATGTGAAAGTATGAATTACATGTAAGTAAAGTAGTGTAATCTATTTCATAGGTTTGAATACTTACATCCAAGATCTTTGTAAGGGTTCCAAAGTTAAGGCCAATGTATGTAGGCTCTATGTGTATGGTCTTGAAGATTTTAGAGTTATCTTTTAAGAGATACATGTTAATGTTGTTGGGAACATACCATGATGTTATTATGAGGTTTTATGATCAATGGATATTTTAAAGAAGATGATCTTAGTTTTTGATAGATTAGATATTTTGTTCCTGATTGAGTACAAAAATACCTTGCTACATGTACAATGAATGAGGAAGAGGAAGAGAATGAAAACATCTTCAAGTATGAATATTGTTGAGAGGTTCTTGAGCTTATCTAGTTGTTCTAGAAGTAATTTCATAGATATGACAGAGTGTGTGTGTCCTAAGTTGCTAAGAGCAGTAAGTATGAGGATTCGGTGAGTGATAATGGAGTATACACTTCAACATATAGGATGAAATGTCATTGATCTTATGAAATTCCATTTCATATGTGATCATGTATTTGAAGTGTTCTCTAAATATCTAGACACCTTGAAGACCGTGAAGAACTATATGATAAATGAAGAACTTGGCATGATTGTTATAAGAAGAATTTCTCTATAGAGAGGAATGGTTTATATCTACGTACTATAGTTAGGGGAGAATATATGAGTTATCCTAGAATATTATATGATTTTTTCAGAAAAACAAGGTATTACATGGTAGTATATTTCTTGGGTTATGTGGTTTTTCTCCTTGAATTCATTATTATAGTCTAAAGTGACTGTAAAATACGAAATGGAATCTTATGGCCATGTCAATTTCTAAAATTGATTTCATTTCCATAAAGCAATTATAAATGCTTAAATTTTAAAATTTCTATTAGAGATAATGGTCTTGAGTCTAAAGATAGTTTTGTTTTGACAAGACAACATATGAATGGTATGTTATAGTTTGTGAAAACACTAGGATGAAATTGCTCTAAAAGGTCCATTTAGGGCTCCATGTCTCAAGTATGATATTAAGAGAAGGATTGTGCATAGTAATGCTTAATATATGCCTAAAAAGTTGGTTTAAGGACAAAAATGTGTTTTGATGGCTTGTTATGCTTGTGTTAGACATTATTGGCATGTTCATGGTATAAATGGCTAAGGCTATTTACCTAGAGTGTTTCCTTGAAGGGAAAAACAAGTGATAAGGATAAAATATCTTGTTTTGCATGCGTTGAAGGTGAAATATGATATTTTTAGTTCCAAAAAGGTAAGATGATGTCTCTTTTGTGTTTTTATTGATGTTCAAATATTTTATATGATTATACCAGTGGGAGCATGGAATTTTCATGCTTGAATTAAAGCCAAAAATCAGTTTTTGTGCAAAAATAAATGTGTTGAACCTATAAGAGATCTTTTGTTTATATTTCCAACCAAATGATGATGGTATGAAGATAAATAAGGTGAATAATATGTTGATAAATGTATTCCTTTATCATTAATATAAATAGGGGAGAATTTCATTGTGTTTTCCATCAATGAAAAAGTGGCATATTGTTGGCATGTGGTCCTATTAGGTGTTTTCATTGATGAAAAACCACATTAACAAAAAAGTGGATGTTTTATTAGGGTCACTTGTGAGAGGAAGAATTAAAGGAGTGAATATAGAGAAGAAATAAAGTTAATTTATTTAAAATCATAGAGGGGGTATTTATACAATAATATTTAACATAAAGACACTAACAACATGCCCCAATATTTTAGGGGAGTTCTAACCAAATAAGAATAATAGAATAAGGCTAAAAAAGCTTTCCTAAATTATTAGCTATGTTGTAACTATGACAACATACCCTACATTATTACATTATTCTTGCAAATGTAACCCCTAAAAATTTCAAATTTCACTTTTCCAAGGTATTTTGTGAGAATATCAGCTAATTTTTCTTCTGTATAGATAGTACTAGAGCTAAATGTGGTGGTTCAAGATGTATTCTCAAATGAAGTGACAATTGATCTCAAATTTCTTTTTTTGTTCATGGAAAACTAGATTCTACATGAGCTTCAACACACTATGATTATCACAATAGAGAATAGGTGACTTTTATTCATGAATTCCCATGACATCCAAAATGTGACATAACCATATGAATACACACATAGATCCTCATGCGGTGGGATATTATGCCTCTGTGGATGAAATAAAAACAACATTTTGCTTCTTTCTTATCCATGAGATAGGTCCAGATCCAAGATGAAAAATGCATCCTGTAGTTAACTTCCTTTCATCAACACATCCAATGTGGTCCGAAGTCAAAGTATCCTCCGTAATAAGAATTGATCATTATTCTTATATTACACACCATAATAAAGTGTACCTCGGACATACCTCAAAATATGATTTGTTGTAATAAAAGTGACATTTCTTCGGCACCTACATGAACCTAGAAAGATAGCTGACAACATATCATAAGTATGGTCTTGTATATATAAAGTAGATGAGACCTCCAACAAGCTTCCTCTAAAGAGTATCATCTACTTGAGGTGATTCCTCAGATTGTGAAAGTTGCAAACCTTTTTCCATGGGAGTCATATAGGTTTATAATTGGACATTTTGTACTTTTCTAGAGTGTCATGGTATACTTTATCCTGGAAGACAAAAATGTGATCCTTCTTTTTCCATATCTCCAAACCGAGACAGAATTTAGTAGCCCAAAATCAGTCATGTCGAAGGTTATTTTGAGATCATTCTTCACAATATTAACCTAATCCTATGAACTTCTAGTCATCACAAGATCATCCAAATAAAAACAAGAATGAAAATTTCTTTTCCTACCTTCTTTATATGTAAAAATTGGAATCGGAGGGGCTACAGAATAAAAACATGATTTAGAAGGTGATCATCTATTTTTATGTACCATGCTCTTAGAGCTTGTTTCAATCCATACATTGATTTGATGAGATGATATACCTTATTAGGATGTTTTTCATCAAAAATACTTCATCTTAGGTCATGTAAACTTCTTATTTCAGATCACCATAAAGGAAAGCACTCTTCACATCCATTTTCCGAAGTTTCCATCCCTTCTATGCTACTAGTTCACAAATTAATATGATGGTATTGATGTTCCTAGTGGGTGAAAAGTTTTATTCATAGTCAATTCCCCTCTTTATAAGAATATCCCTTTGCTACAAGTCATGCTTTATGTTTTTTGATGGATCCATTTGCCTTAAATTTTGTTTTGAAAACCCATTTGTAGCCTATAGGGTTTATTTCTGTAGGAAGATCGATAAGTTCCCATTTCCAATTTTGTGTGAGTGAGTCATTTAATGAATCCATGGCTTCTTTCACTTTGAGGTTAACTAAGTTATTCATGAACAATATAAATGTTGAGCTATTAATCGTATGCATGAGTGAAACATTACCTCATTTCTTGTATGACCCCCTCGTTGGGAGTGATGAAGCATTTGGGAGTTATTACATATAAGAGTCTTTGATGGTGCTTTTTACACACTTCGGATGAGAAATCAACTACTGTTATGAATAAATTTTCTATTGATGTGAGGGTGGATGTGTAGTAACATTATCCAACTCTCCAAGGTGAACATATAGCTCCCTAGAAACTCATATTTTCTCTGGGTAGTCTCCTCTTGCTCATCTTTTAACTCGGAGAAGTGGTTGATATTTATTCTTTCGCACTATTGAGTCAAATGTGACTCATCACAAACCACGTCTCAACTTTCATATATTTTCTTTATCTCAATATCCATTAGATGGTATGACTTTGAGGTAGTTCTATATCACAATATGATGTACAAAGTGTTTTTGTCTATATATTATTTCTCTTCTAAGATGGGACATGCATATATGTTGTGCAACAAACACTCACGAATGATAAATTTATGGATTTTTACCATTCTGTACTTATAGCATTTTATCTTGTAGAATATATGTTGGTTCCTTGTTGAGAATATAAAAACTATCTATACTACTTTGGCCTAATATCGATCCTCCATCTTTGTTGTTGATAGTATGTAAGTGAGCCATCTCCATCACTGTGTGATTGCATCACTCAATAATTCCATTTTTCTAGGGCATGTAGGGAGTAGAATTCTTAATGCCTTGTTGGTTCATGAATGCCAAGAACTTATTTTATGTGAATTCCTCCTCTCATTTGAGTGAAGTAGAAGAAGAGGATGTTCGGTGTCCTTTGTAACACACTAATCGAATATATGGAAATTATGAAAGGCTTCACTCTTCTTCTTCAAGAAAAACACCCACATATTTCGAGAGTAGTCATCCATGAACAATTGGAAGTATCGGTATCCTCAAAAGGTAGTAGGAAACGGTCTGTTAAGATTGGTATGAACTACCTCTAGACGCTTCTTGGCATGGAAGGTTCTCACCTTAAATGGATCCTGTATGTTATTTTCCTAAAATAAACTAGGAATATAGGTAAGGAATTGGACAACTTGGGAATTCCACATACCATTTCTTTTGAACTCAACTAGTGCAAATATAAAACATAAAATTAACCATATCGATAATGCCGGACGGTAGTATTATCTTGTTGAGGTAGATAAAGCTACTCGTAGAAGATGAAACACCATCTACACAAAAAAACTTATCTTTTATAAAAACTCTATCAATAACCGTACTTTGTCTTGAGATCAAACATGAGATTCTACCATTTTGAACAAGAAATTCTACCTTTAGATGATGATTCGGAGGTGGCTAATCGACAAGAGTTTCGTATTCAACCCGGAACAAACAATACCTTTGTAAATGTACATCTTATGGTGTCTCGCTCATTAGATTCATCATACTATTGAGTTTTGTGATGTCCATTCTCCTTTCTTCTATGGGGACGCCTTTTTGATTTTTTAAAATCATCGCACCTAGATGTGCTTGTTTTACTCAAAGAACCTTGTTTTAAGACATTATACCAATAGTTGTCAGTTTCATGAGTGTTGATTTTACAGATATAACACCACCTCATTGGATTTTGAGATTTCTTCTGTTGAGGTTGATGTGATTGATATTCAAGGGGACCCTTTCGAAACTTCTTGCCACGATGTGGCTTCGAGAAAAGGGCTTTGTCTTGCACCTCATCTTGGAATGAATTGATGGCGTCTTCTTGTTGTAAAAATTTAACGAGTTCTTCGAATGTCACTTTCCATTTAGATACATTCTATGTCATAAAGAACACTTAGACCTGAAAAGGGAAAGACCTCAAGGTGATTGGAACAAGAATATTGTCTTCTACCATCTCACTGAATGCTAATAAATTCATTCATATCTTAGCCACCCGATATAATAACTCCTCAACTTTCTCATCTAATCCCATAGATAGGGTGTGAAGTTTAGACTGAAGATGGAGGATCTTATTTTGATTTTTATCCTCAAAGATTGTTTCTAACTTATCCCAAGCTTCCTTCAGTTTCTCCACATCCTGGAACATGCGGTTGCACATCATTGGTGATACTCAACATAATCAACATCAATGCTTTAGCACTAGCTATCTCATATTTTATGAGCTCATTAGGGTTAGTAGGAACTATCACGGACCCTGTGATGATGCCCCATAATCCCTCATACTGAAGGATGGTGCACATATTTGTTTTCTAGGCCACATAATTTGGCCCTTTGAGTAATTGTGCATCAGAAAAAAGCAACTTTGGAGAAGACATTGTAATAAAAAAAAGAAACTTTTATTAATTTCAGATAATTATTACAAGTCTTCACTCACTATTGAGAGAATTGTCCTCTAAGATGTGCTCTATACGCACGTAATCATAGATGGCATTGCTTCTTCGGGAATTCTTCCTCATATTCACAATATTATTCATAGCCGACTTCAATCTTTTGTATAGCTCTCTTCACTTAGAATTTGACGTCAAATAGGAAATATTCTAGGAGTCCTTTTCGAACTAGTTCATCAAATACAAGGTTGCTGGTTTTGTGCAGCTTTAAGCAAGGAAAAGTAGAACCCAAATATTTATTGAGCGTCTTGATGGTATTCTAACCTAGTGGTCCCATGGGGTTGCCGCTCCTAAAAAAATTCAGCGGGTGCTGCAGAGATGTTTCAGGGAGTTTTAGCATTTTTATGGTCCCATCTCCTAAAAAATTCAGGGGTTGCTGCATAGATATTTCAGGGAATGAGTTTTCTATGAGCTGGAAATTGCAATTTGGCAGAAAAAAATACTATGCGGGTGAGGGAAATTTTTAGCCCCCCCTTTTTACCACCCGCTTAACCATGCTCCCTAAAAATCAGGGGCTCCAATTTTTCAGGGGCAGATTCCATTTTATCCTGCAGCAGATTGTGGAAACTCCCATGGGATCTGCCGCAGAGTAAATTGTGGAGCAGCAGCCCCCTCCATGGGACCCCTCCCTAAGGCTTGTGAGTCTCCGTGTTGGCTTTTGGTAGTCCCTATGATCTCTCTTACGCTTGACATACAATGGAGATTCGTGGGACACTCTTCTGCGAAAATTTTGGCTCGTTCGTGGCTTGTTTCACCTTCACGCTTGTAATACTCCTTTATACTGGCACTTCCATCTTGCTGCTTATGCGCACTCTCTGAGGATATACCCATGAAAATATATTATGCTTTCTCCTACACCCAGGAAGGACTAAATTAGCAACCAATAAATAATGTCGGAGATTACGACGCAAATTGTAATCAACTAGAAATATTGTGACTTCTCCAAACATTTACGCAAGCCAAATTTTCGAATTGATTGACTTACAAGGACTAAGCAACCACGTCTCGGATCTCTCGGGTCTGCATAGATAAATTTTGCAAAGGAAATGATGCTCCACCTAGTCCTTTCCATGCTCCACGCAGCCCAAAACAACATGTGTGGACAAAAGAAAGTAAATTACCTCATCGTCTTGTCTGCAGGAGAAAAACCAACATGTCAAAGAAAGGCAAGTCGTTATAAAAAGACTGGCTATTCTTCCCACCACGCAGGTTCCATGTACAACAAAAAAATATATTCTTTGCAGGTCGGAGACACCATGCACAAATCTCCAATGTTTGATGCACAAGTCTCACGCATATGTTGTAATGTCAAAAAAAAGCCAAATTATAGAAATACAAGTCGTTTAGTAGAATGCAATACTTCCACATCCATGGGAGAAAAAGGTCGCACTCCAAAAGAAAAAAATTCTACTTCCACGTGTGCAAGAAAGTGTTCTCTCTTGCCAAAATTTCATGCCTCTGCTGCGAGGAATCGCTGCTACTTTTTATCTATTTTCTTCCAACGTTTTACTCCACAGAATGTTGCTCTGATACCAGATTGAGAGGAAGAATTAGAGAAGAGAATATAGAGAATAACTCTAGTTAATTTATTATGAAGCACGGAGGGGTATTTATCCAATAATATTTAACATGAAGAAGACACTAACAACATGCCCCAATATTTCAGTGGAGTTCTAACAAAATAAGAATAATGGAATATGGCTAAAATAACCTTTCCTAAATGATTAGATACGTTGTAACTATGCAAAAAACTTGATGATGTACGTGATGCTAAAATTATGTTTTAGATGTATTTGTGTTTGGGTATAGTGAGATTCAGTGAGGATTGTTTTCTTTTACAAACCTATTAAGGTGCCTAGGTGATGTAGCTTAACAATATGAGATTCTTGGGTAATTGGGAGGCATGTTGAAAATATTTATTGTAGATTTGGAATTTTATTTCGTACTCACAGAAGTTGTATGATGAAGATACAGGTGGTTCACTATGTTACAACTACTCAATAGGAGCAGGTATGGTAGCTTGGAGGTATGACAATGTGGTTTAGAGCCATATGGGATCATGGAAGCTTGAATTAAGGTATATAATGGTATATCAAGTATGTTTGGGTCATTTTTAGAATATTTATGATGATTTATTCTATTCTTTCAGTTTAGTCTAGCTTTTGTAGTGATGAACATGCATGTAAGAAAAGGTAAGTATTAATGAATGGAGAGATTTAAGTATGGTATTGACATTATGATGATTGGATATGTTATTATTATGTGTCATGGTTGTTTGAGAAAAAATTAGGTTTCCATGATGTGATTTTTTTGTAGATATGACAATTTATGTGAGATAGGGTCAAGAACAAGTGAAAATCCAACTTGAATTTGAACTTCGATGCTCGTTACTGCGAATTTGTGCTTTTCATGTGACCTTGTGATGTTCGGGATGTTTCTATGGTGATTTTATAAGGTTTAACAAAAATAATCAATTAATTTTATTATCACATTTTTATGATTCAATTTTATGAAGATAAAGTGGTAAAAATCCTAGTTAAATCCTAACTAGGAGAAGTCAATGAGAAGAATAGTTATAGTCGGTAAGTTTTTATTTATTAATTAAAATTTATGATTGTATGTTACATAGGACTCTCTTAGCCTTACAAAATCTATGGTAGTGGTCACGTGATAATGAGTGGGCCCCACACAAACATGCTCTGTTTCTAAAGAAGAAAGTTTTGGGACAATGTTGTCTAAAAGAGGTATGTGTTAAATTGATGGCATGGAACATATGTGATCTGATATTGATATCCATGGAGGTTTTAGGACATGTTAATGTAGATACATGGTCATTTGATCTCCATTTAGGTTGACTGGTCAAAGTGCAGTTTTGAGACCTTAAAACGTAGCGGTCGGTGAAATGGCTATATCTTGAGCTACATGTTTAATTTTTAGGCGATAAGTTTTATTTTGGAAAGAGGATTTAGAGATATTTTCCGAGTGATATGAGGTTTTCCACATGATGAGGTTATTTGAAAGGGTTTCCGAGGTCATTATTTGGACATGAATATTTTTTCTAGTGTAGGACAAGATGTATTTTTGTGCACATTTAGAGTTGTTTTTGAAGAGGGACGAATTTCACATCCAATGAATCAATTTTTATGAGCTAAATGTTGATGCGTAATCACAACACCCCAATGTCTGAAATTGGATGGGTTGAAACTATCATTGTGATTGCATAACATGGATCTTTTCCCAAAGTGTGGGACTTTGCAATCAGGAAATCTCTCCTGGATGAAGTTCGGTCCCTATTCCTCTCTGTTCACATGCACAAAATTCAAATTGCAGAGGATTTACTCTAAAATCTACTCTAACTTGCCGAGGAGACAGGTTAAGAAGATGTAAGAAAATAAACCTAAACTAAAAAACTTGATGCACCAAAGGAATGTGTAACATCTGCTTTGTAAATAAACACAAACCATTAAAATGTAATACAATCACCAATGCACGAGATAACCAATACTATAATCGGATATCGGGAAGGAGACAATGAACACAATAGAGGGTTGAAAATCATCTAAAAACATGTATTGTTGCTCAAAAAAGGTTGATGCGAGTGCATTACAATGGCCAAGAGGCAAAAACTTGCATTACAATTTGAATGGGAGGTTTGAACACAACAAATATACTTACATACAAGAGGAGAAGGGATTGTGCAAAAAAATGTCCAACCTTGTTAGCTTAATTAGTTAGCTGAGTTAATACATTGTTTTCCACGTATCACATACGGTTTCTCCATAACCGTGTAACTACTTTCTCTTTCCCCTCGCATCTGTTCCTATGCCTATATATTGGGCTTGTTGTTTTGTTATAATTGAATAGCAATCATTTAATCTTCTGCAAGCCCCATCATTGGTATCGGGAGGTGAGAAGCTGTTTGGAGGAGCCCCGCGTGGATTTTTGTGCGTGGAGGAACAGTTGGAGGAGCCCCGCGTGGAGAATTTGTTGTGTGTAGAAAATTTGCTGAGCAGTGTAGATGTTGGCATATCAAGGCAGCGACCTGTGTGGAAGACAAGCAAACATTGCTAAGCGTGGAGGAATGTTTCAGTGCGTGGAAGAAAGTGCGTGAACATTGCTATGCATGGAGGAACTTGATTCTTGATGTGGAGTAAGTAGCTATGTTGTGTCTGTCCTCTTCGAAAGATGGAGTAAGTGGGCCGTCTTTGTCTCTGCCCTCTCCCTCGGAGGTATTAGTTTGCAACATGGAAAACAATGTATTAACTCAAAACTAATTAAGCTAACATTCCCCCTTAATACATTGCTCTTACAAATGTACCCCCTTAACAAATCAAACTTCACCTTGCTTTGAATGAACTTGGTTGGTGAATATCTCTACTGACTTGAAAATCGGTAGGGTAGTACTAGAGCTGAATTTGGTGGTTCAAGACCTATTCGGGAATGTAGTGACATTCGACCTCAATATTCTTTGTTTGTTCATGGAAAACAAGATTCTTCAGTTTGAAGATCTTTGGGGATCGTTTCTGTAAAGACGCCTCCCATAGACGTTGATCTCGTTGGAAAAATATGAAAAGGCTGATGCGAAAGCACTAATGCTCATCACCCTGAGCCTTTCTGATGAGTGCAGCTATACATTCGGGAAGCAACTGCTTCTTCTCGGGCATGGAGCACATTGTGTACCATCTACGAAGCTAAGAATCTAACGATAAAGTTGCTAGTCCCACTCACCTTATGAGCTCTTCCTTCCCGTTTGGACACTGATCACCACGTTGACCATCACTCAATAGGAGGTGAGTTTTGCCACCCTAGTGAATTATCTCTACCAGGAAGAAGCCATGTAAAATGTACAAGAAGCCTTTGAAGACAAGGCTCTCATCATGAGGCAAAAACATAAGCCTCGAAAAGGGCATTCAGCCCCCTAGAATCGAAAAGATCCTCAAGAACCATCTTCACGGCCACCCCAGAAGTAGCATAATCACAAGGCGGATCGGTGGTGCCACATTTGCTCACGGATATGCACACGGATTACAACGGCCGCAAGTATGGAAACTATGATGAAGAGAGAACTTATGGCCAAGGATATTTTGAGAAACCTAATGGCATGCTCATGTCGAGGCAAAAGGGCCACATTGCTGCACGCAACGTGAGGATGCCACCTCTGATGAAGAGGTACTAGACACGACTCATTCTGACATTGTTCTAGTCTCACAGACTTCATAGCCATCAGAAGATGTCTGGTTGATTGATTCAGGTGCTAGCAAACACATGACTGGCAATAAGAAGTTGTTTCATACTCTAAGTGAGCGCCCATTGGACATTGGATCACCATTGCAGACAATCAAGAGTATATTGTGGCAGGGATTGGTGATGTCATCATTCCTCTTGGAACACGAAGATGTACACTCACGAAGGTGCTATATGTTCCAGGTTTGACCTCAAATCTCTTGTCTGTGAGTCAACTTCTTAACCATCGAATGCAAGTTGAATTCTTTGTTGAGAAAGGGTCAAGTCTGCATCATTTTCTAGGGAGAGTCGGTCATTGCTCAAGCATTTCTGAAGGGCCGTCTATTTGCACTAGATGCGGTCACTTCATCTAGCATTGCTCTCTCTGCTTCAATGGCGGAGTCCACTACACTATGGCACTTTCGATATGGTCATCTTTCTGCTGGGCTTTGCATCAGCTTAGTGCCAAGGAAATGGTAAGAGGGATTCCTCCACTCTCCCATTCCTTACCCGTTTGCTCGGATGTATTACGGAAAATAACATAGAGTCCGTTCAAACAGAGCTCTTATCATTCTATAGAGCATCTTGAATTCACACGATCGTCATGTGGACCCCCGCCAGCCTAGCTTCGAAGTTTTGCGTACTTTCAGCTCATCATTGATGATTACTCACGGAAAATGTGGGTATATTTCCTTTGGAAGAAGAGTGAGGCACTTGCAAATTTCCAAACCTTCTACCAGCAAGCCACCGGGTAGTCTTCTTCTCCTCGCGGGTAGTCCTGGGAATTTGTGTCAAAGAATTTCTTAGCATACCTAAAGTAGCATTTCATTCAACAACATCATTCATTTTGAACAAAAATAAAGCAGATTTCGAGCGCCACAATAGGACTATCATGGAGATGGATTGTTGTATGCTCTCGACCGCCAAGTTGGAGGATCAGTTTTGGGCAGAAGCAGTCCAGATAGTAGTGTATCTACTCAACCAGGCACCCATGAATATCTTGCAGAACAAGAGACCAGAAGAGGTATGGACTGGTCGTAAACCTTATATTCATCATTTGAGAGTTTTTGGTTGTACTACATATATGCATGTTCCAGATAAGAGAAGGAAGAAGATCGATCCAAAGACACTGCCATGTCTTTTCTTGGGGTATAGTACTACCTCAAAGGCATATCATCTCATGGATCCCGAGGCGAAGAATATCTACGAGAGTCGAGATGTGGTATGTGATGAGTCATCCTTCGACTCCTACCACACAATGGAGATCCATGCCGACCTGCGTCACATAGATTGCTCACACATCCGGATGATGAGCAAGATTATTATTCTCGAGAGAAGAAGATTTGAGTGGATACTTGTTCGTTGATCTTGGCACATTGGAAAACACATCTTCACATCAAGACACCAACGTCCGAAATGGGTCCAGTACTTAAGGATGCACAC
This sequence comes from Taxus wallichiana var. yunnanensis, assembly GCA_018340775.1. Taxonomy (NCBI): domain Eukaryota; kingdom Viridiplantae; phylum Streptophyta; class Pinopsida; order Cupressales; family Taxaceae; genus Taxus; species Taxus wallichiana. Next base: position 721,047,783 of record CM031240.1, on the reverse strand, counting down.
ACTGAACTCACTTCCAGGTACTTCTACGGGAGTTAGAACACGAAGTCAAGCTAGACATGAGGTAAATTTTACACTCATGAGTTCAGTTGTTGAGAGCACCGAACCTGACACTGTTCATGAGGCATTACACCAACCACAAAGGGAAAGCAAAGGCTATGGATGCGAATATGATTCCCCGATTCAGAATCGAATTTGTCAATCTACCTCCGGGTAAGAAATCCATTGGCTGTAAATGGATTTTCAAAACAAAATATAAGGCAGATGGTTCAATCGACAAACACAAAGCACGACTTGTTGCAAGGGTTATGCTTAGCAAGAAGGAATTGAGTATGACGAGACCTTTGCACCCACTGTGAAGATCAAAACCATCGAGTTGTACAATGCGGTGGCAAGGGCAAATTAGACAAAATGGATGGAAACTTCGGTAGATGGATGTCAAGAGTGCTTTTCTAAATGGTGATCTAAAAGAAGAAGTGTACATGGCCCAACTTTGAAGGTTTTGTAGATGAGCATTAACCACACAAGGTATGTCGTCGATAAAGTCTCTTTATGGACTCAAACAAGCACCTAGGGCATGGTATATAAAAATTGATGATCACCTATTGCAGCATGGATTCACTCATAGCCCCTCGAGATACAAATTTGTATATCAAGAAGGTAGGAACAGAGATTGTCATTACGGTTTTATACGTATATGATCTTGTGATCACGGAAGTTCGACAATCTTGTAGATGATGTAAAGAATGATCTGAAGAAATCCTTCGACATGACCAATTTGGGGCTACTTCACTACTGTCTTGGCTTAGAGATATGGAAAAAGAAGAATCATATCTTCGTCTCCCAGATGAAATATGCCAAGACACTCCCAAGAAAAGTATGGAATGTCAGATTGTAAACTAATGTCCACACCTAAGGAAAAAGGTTTGCAATTATCTAGATTCTAGGATTCACCGTAGGTAGATGGCACTCACTACGGCGGCTTGTGGGGAGTCTTATTTACTTGAATTATACTGGACCAGGATCTTCGCTGCGGTGAGCTATCTCACCAGATTTATACAGGAGTTCAAGAAATGTCATTGGATAGCGAGAAAAGTATGTGTTGAGATATGTCCGAGGTACAATTGACTTTGGTCCAGTATCGAAAGAACACTCTCCATCTTACGAGGATATACTGAGACTCGGACTATGCAGGATCCGTTGATGATAGGAAACCCACTTCAGGATATGTTTTTCATCTCAGATTTGGACCTATCTCATGGATTAGCAAGAAGCAAACTGTTGTTGCTCTCTCATCCACTGAGGCTGAATACCGCGTTGCACGAGGAGATGTGTTCGAAGTAATTTGGTTACGTCGCATTCTTGCAGATATAGGGATTCTTCAAGAGAAACCTCCCATCATTCACTGCGACAATCAAGGTGTGTTGAAGCTTGTGAAGAATACTATTTTCCATGAGCGAACAAAGCATATTGAGGTCAAATGTCACTACATTCATGAACAGGTCTTGAACCACCAAATTCAGCTCTAGCATTGCCCTCTACTGATTTTCAAGTTGCAGATATTCTCACCAAGCCTCTCGGCAAGGTGAAGTTTGATTTGTTTAGGGGGTACATTTGTAAGAGAAATTTATTAAGGGGGGGAATGTTAGCTTAATTAGTTAGGCTGATAGCAATATTTTTGAGCGGAGACATTCAAAAAAAAAACTCAAAAATGTATTTTATTTATTTATTTATTTTCAAAAATGGCTACAATGCTTACTGAAGGAATCTATCCTGAAGATGGGCTCTATAGGCTCATGCAGTGAGATGCCGACGCTCTTGTGGGCGTTCTATTTCATGTTCATCATCTGCATCATAACCATGTTCAAGTTCTGCATGAATCCGCCGTGCTTGACATCGAACGTCGAACCAAAAATATTCCAACAGTCCTTGGCGCACAATCTCATCAAAGAGAATGTTCCCAGTGTTGTGTAGCTCATTGACCAAGGAAAAGAACAACCCAGTGGTGTCTTCGTTGTCACTCAATGCCCAAATATTTGGTGCATTGCTCGCGGTGCTTTGTGCATCCGAAATTTGAGACATATGCGCACACACAGTTTTGCAATTTCTTGGCTTTGCTTACACATACAGGGGTTTGGATGGTCTTTCACGTGGTTCTACAGACAGTATGGTAGTCACAACACAGAAGCATAGCTCTCGCTCAGCAATGTCTCCTTCCCTGGTCACTTTGTCCATGCACAACAAATTCTTCTTGTCTTCCACGCTGCGCCATCACAACCTTTAGAAAAAACACCTCCTTACAATATATAGGAAGAATGAGAGAGGGAGAAGAGAAGAATTAAAATTCTACTCCAACCACACAAGAAATGCATTCAAGTATTATGCAAAATTCATGGGTTCTACATCAAAACCCATGCCTCACGTATTGTTCCTTTTTGGGAAAGAAAGTAATCCCATACCTCGTTATGGGGGTAGGTAAGAAACTCTAGGAAAACCTAAAAATGGTGAACTATATTTTGAATTTTTGATGAAAATGCTCTCACCCAAATTAATATATCCAATTGTAGTTGTGTATCGACTTGAGATATTTACAAAAAGTCCACTCTTGCTCAAATTTGAGCTTCCAATGTCGAAAGATATGGCCATCCAAGGTGGGGGTGTCATTTTGTGAAAAATGGCATGAGATTTCCAAAAGTCTCAAATACGTAACCTTGAAACCCTGAAATTTGGACTTTTGGAAAGCCATTTTTGAGATTGAAACAAAATTCATCCTCCATATTTTCTTAAGAGTTCTGAAAGTCCAAAACCTGAAATCCCAAAAGTATGAAATTGGACTTTCGGACTTCGGGAATTTAGACTTTAAGGGTCGATTTTCCTTTTTTCACATAAGAGTTCTAAAATCCTGAATGCCAAAAACCTAAACTTCCAAAGTCCAAATATTCAAAACTTCAGACTTTTGTGTTTCATACCTTTTTTTCTCACTGGCACACGCTTCCCAAAAGTCTAAAACTCGGAAGCTCAATATTTAGATGGCCATATCTTTCGACTAGAAGCTCGGATTTGAGAAAGAGAGGACTTTTGGTAAATATATCAACATCTGCTACACAACTACGACTAGATATCTTAATATGGGTAAGACCAAGTTCTTCAAAAATGTAAAATATAGTTCTCCATTTTTATAGTTTCCTAGAGTTTCTCACCTACCGCATAATGAGGTATGGGCTACCTTTCTTTCCCAACAAGGAATAGTACATGGAGGCATGGGTTTTGAATTAGAACCCATCACTGTTGCAGAATAATTGAATGCATTTCTTGGGTGGTTGGAGAAGAATTTGAATTCTTCTCTTCTCCCTCTCTCATTCTTTCTATATATTATAAGGAGGGTCCTTTTTCTAAAGGTTGGACATTTTGGTTTTGCATCTTCCCTTCTCTATTTTCTGTAAGTGGATTTTGGAGTTCAAACCTTCCATTCAAATTTTAATGCAATTTTATTCCTTTTGGCCATTGTAATGCAATCGTATCAACCTTTTGGAGCAATAATACATGTCTATGGATGATTTTCAACCTTTTATTGTGTTCAGTGTCTCCTTCTTGATCTCTCATTACAGTATTGGTTATTTGTGCATTGGTGGTTGTATTACATTTTTACAGTTTGTGTTTATTTGCAAAGCAGTTTTCAACATTCCTTTGGTGCATCACCTTTATTAGTTTATGGTTTATTTTCTTGTATCTTCTTAATCGTGTCTCCTTGGAAAGTTAGAGTAGATTTTAGAGTAAAACATTTGCAATTTGAATTGTGTGCATCCGAACAGAGGAATAGCGACCGGCCTTAATCCGGAGAGCTTTCCCGATTGCAAAGTCCCACACTTTGGGAAAAGCTCCATGTTATGTGATCACACTAATAGTTTCAACCCATTGAGTTGTAGACATTCAAGGGTATTGTGATTACAAATCAACAGCTTTGGCATGCTTCAGGTGGTACAGGGAGGTCATTCCACAAATTTTCAAGAAATTCAGACTTAGAAGTTCCAACTTCTCCAATTTTGGATTTTTCACCTCACAAGCTGAACTTCAAATCAATTTTCAGAGTCTTAACTTGCTCAAAACAAGTCTAAATTTAACCAATTGATAGATCTAGGGGTAATATTCAAAAGGGTATTTTTAGTTTTTTGAAGTTTTTTTTTTGAAATTTCAGAGTTTTTTGAATTTTGGGTTTTAGAATTTCAGACATCTTGGGATTTTGCGATTTCGGTTTCAGACATTCAGAAGTCCTGGCATTTTTGGGTTTTCAGGACTATCATTCCAAATCAAATTTTGAACTCCAGAATCTTGAAAATAAAGTTCCTTCAAATTTGTACATTTTATTTTTTCAAGTTTGGTGTGTAACTTAGCGAATCAAGCATTTTGAGGCTTGTTTCCTAACACATCTGGTGACTCTAAAGGGATAGAATTCAATGATGTAGCAACACAGGTTTCCCAAGTACATGAGAAGAATTTGAACCATGTCTGAAACTCGAGAAGTTGGATTATTTGTCTACTTGTAATTATCACTAGGCAGAGGAAGGAGAGGAAGAGGACCACAAAGATCACCATCTCCACCTAACAGGACCTTGTCTACACCTCCACCTGGTAGAACTTTTATTCAATCAATGAGATTTCTCTGAACAATCAGGATGGCGCAACCCATTCCATATGTCAACTTCACGGGCAATAACCCACTTGCCCTAAATGCTCAAAATCAGGTCCCAATTGCAGCACTAAAGAATATTCCCTATTTCACAGGGGAAAATCATACTATTCCTATTGACAACATCTAGGACATCGCCAATGTCTGTGTAATTCATGAAATCAATGAAATGGATATTGTGGTCAAGTTGTTAGATTCTTCATTCAAAGGTAAAACTTTACAATGGTTTAGGAGCCCAATAACGGTCTATCCGAATGGGACCATTTGTGCACAAATGATCCTCCCTAATAAATTTGTGGAAAAGGGAGATAATTTTTATTTATTGGGACAATTGAAAAATATAAAGAGGGCTCCTAATGAGCAAATGAAAAATTTTAATTTCTATATCCAAAGGACGTGATATAGAATTATGCTTGCATAGTAAGACTAGTAGTCAAGGTGCCTTTTTATACTTCTGAAGGATATAAATTCAAATATATCCATGATGATATAATCTATGGAAGGGATAAATTTACTTATAGCCTATAATATTGCTATTAGAGATGAAAACTACTTGATTCAAGTTGATAAGCTAGCAACAAGGCCACCAATGCCTTTCTATCAAGACATGGGGACTCCTATAACCATTCAAACACTGCAATGTAATCTCATTCCACCCCTAAGGAATCAAATCAATAGTGAGGATTCTACTTCTTAAAGACTTCAAAAGAGTTGCAGGAGGTCATGAAGCAATTATAGAACCTAGGAAATGAGCTAGTGACTATCAAGAGACAACAAGATCAGAATTCTAGATCATATCGACCTCGAGACTAGTATAAAGCTAGGCCCCCATACTAGAAAAATAGATCACCTAATCAGGGCTGAAAATGAAAAGAAGAACTAGGAAAACCTCAAGCTTCCAGGCCATTCTCGACCATTTTATCCAAATGCGATTCAACATCAAAAGCCTTTGTTCCAAAAAAAGCATGACACAAGAGTACGAATGGTGTTATCCCTATAATCTACCTCACAAGTCAATAAACATGGTTTCAATGGTGCACTAAAATAGGCTCTAATTGTACACACAATTGGTGTGTCTCAAGAACCAATTCAAGAAGGGAATCAGTAGTAAGAAACTCAACAAGAGGCACCTCCAATAGAAACCACATGGTTAACTAGAAAACAGAAGACTTCTATGGAGTTAACCAACCACCTTTCCAGGGAGTAACTGCCAATACGTGGTAAAAGAAGAGGAACATAGAAGAGGGAAAACCATCTAATCTAGTTGTTTCTCAGCCCGCTCATATACAACAAGGAGTTGGTAGACCGAGTGCAGCCCTCGAATGTGCAAAATCAGCCTAAGGCACCCGTTACAACAATACATGTGCCCATCCAAACTCCAAAAAATTTTGTGCAGAGTAAGGGACAACAAAAGGATAATTCATCCCCTTTCAACATCATCGACCAGATGAAGAAAACACATGTGAACATTTCCATGTGGGAATCATTGGAAATCCCAGAGCACAATGATATTTATCATGCAAGATGTAAAGGCTAATTGGTCTATCTTGAATAGATCAAAACAAATTCAGGAGAAAGTTCTCACTAATGTTGTGCAACAACATAGGTGTCAACCAAGCAAGAATTTGTATCCTCCACCATTCTATGCGTCATTGATTGTCAGGAACCACTTGGTGTACATCTGCATGATCGATTCAAGGGAAAGTAGCTCAGTGATGCCAAAGAAGATAACAGATCAATTGGGTCTAAAGTATGAGCCAATACTGAAAGGAGTAGTGCAGCTAGATTGAATGGTAGTAGGAATAGTTGGGGTCATCAAAGGGTTAAGTATTACACTACATGATTTTCCAAATGTCACATTTCTACAAGATGTATCTGTAATTGACTTTCCACCTCTCTTTGCTCTATGTTTATCAAGGGATTTCATAGCCAAAATTAGTGGGTACCTATCTGTAGATTGGTCACACATGATTTTCAGAAAAGGTATGGAGCCAAAGCAACAGTCACGTCATAACCAATTGCAAAATTTCACATTGAGCCTCATGTGCCAAGTCCTATCAATGCAAATTGCTCAGCCTTTGATCAAGAAGAGTGTTCAAATGATCTGGAAACCGGTACTAATGTTGAGGGTATTCTAGATTTGACTCTGGATGAGTGGGAAAACAAAAGGCATGAATTTGACCCATACAACTTTTCCAAGAATTTCCAGGATGTCTTCGCGTGGAGCTATGAGTACCTACAAGGATTCAATCCAAATTTGGCACAACATAAAATCGAGTTGGACCCAGATGCTAAGTCCATTAGGAAGAAGCAAAGACCATTTAACCCTCACATTGAGCCTCTGTTGAAGAAAGAGCTAAACAAGATAATCGGGAAAGCATTATATTTCCAATCAAGCATTCAAGATGGGTTGCAAACTTGGTACTAGTCAGGAAAAGAATGGAGAAATCAGGTTGTGTGTGGACTTTCAAGATTTGAATAGGGCATCTCTCAAAGACAATTTGCGCCACTCCCTCAATCGAGAAAATATTGCAAGTGGTATGCGGTTCGAAGAAATTCTCTCTCTAGATGGCTATTCAGGATACAATCAGATAGTGGTGAAAGAAGACGATCAGTTCAAAATGGATTTCACCACTAAATGGGGCACCTATTCCTACAGGAATATTCCATTTAGACTATCAAATGTTGGGGCCACTTTCCAAAGGGAAATGGATATGTCATTCAAGGGGTTGATCAACAAAATAGTAATCTTGATATATCTTGATGATAACATTATGTTCTCAAAAATGTAGCAAATCATCTCTTTAATGAGACAATTATTTCAAAGGTGTTAAAGATTGGGGTATCATTGAATCCCAAAAATGCATATTCATGGCTCACGAAGAGAAGCTTCTAGGCCATATTGTGTTAAAGGAGGGATTGACGATTGACCCGAGAAGAGTTGAAGCAATTCGAGCATTACCATTGCGAAGTCATAAGAAGGGTCTTGAGCTTCTTAGGAAGGATATATTTTGTCCACATGTTTCTTCCAAACTTTACAGCTCTTCTAAAGCTAATAACACCGATTCTAAAGAAAATCATGGAATTTAAGTGGACAGTTGAAGGAAAAGCAAGTTTTGAATTGATAAAAGAGGCTATATCCCAAGATCCAACTCTCATCAATCCAACATTCTCTAAGGATTTCATGTTATATGCCTTTGGTGGTGGGGACACAATTTCTTCAATCCTAGTACAACAAAACAAAGAGGTATCTGAACAACCAGTTGCTTCTTCATTCAAAGCTTGGAGGAATATGAAACTAGGTACTCCTTCATTGAAAATCATGTCCTTGCAGTGATCAAGAGATTAAATAAATTAAAGCACCTAGTCTCAAACAACAAGATCCAATTATTGGTCTCTCATGCGAGAGTCAAGGAATTACTTCTAAATAAGGATCTGAATGACAAACGTGCAGGATGGATCACTCCTGTCATGGAATATGACATCAAAATTAAGGTCACTAAGTTGGTTCATGGAAAGGGATTATGTGAATAGCTAGCCTGGAGTCAACAAGATCTAGTAGGTGATGGAAATGAAGCTGTTTTAGTGCTACAAGACGGTCAAGAGAAATAAATTTATAATGTCCCCATCCCTTGTTGGACTCAAAATATGATGTACTTCATACAAATAGGCTTATACCCTGTAGAAATGAGCAAGGAAAATAGGAGATACTTAAGATTAAAATTCATTCCATATGTACTTATTGATGGTGTTTTGTTCACGAAAGACATCAATTGTGTTCTATTGAGGTGTATTGGGACATGTCAAATTGAGAGGGTGTTACAATAATTTCACGATGGATTTTCCAGAGGACATTTTTCCCCATGGGTAACAACTCTCAAAATAATGAAGGTAGGGTATTATTATCCCATAGTTTTCAGTGACCGCTACACATGGATCAAGAAATGTAGAAAATGTGCATTCTTCATGGGAAAGGAAAGATAAAAACACTTCCATTGCACCCAATTTAAGTTGACCATCCCTTCATGCAGTGGGATTGTACTTTATTAGGGTCATCAATCCAAGGCCACAAGTTTATACTCATAGCAACATAATATTTTACCAAGTGGACCGAGACAGTAGTGCTCAAAGAAGCTAACGAGTCTATCATACTAGACTTCTATAAAGGAATAGTGACCAGATTTGGTGTTTCGGCCACTATAATATTAGACAATGCTTTAGCGTTCATAGGTTCAAAGATCACAAAATGGGCTGACAAGAATGGGGTCTACTTAATCACCTCTCGAAACTTTTACCCACAGAGTAATGGATAGGCGAGTCCACAAACAAAATTTTCTAAGAATCATTAGAAGGACTCTAGTTTAAAATCAAAGGATATGGCAGATAAAGCTCAAATCAGCATTATGGGATGACAGGATCACACCAAAGTGTTCAATAGGAATTCCCCTTACAAGCTGGTCTACGGGAAAGAGGCAAGAGCTTTCCTATATCATTAGAGCTACCGGTATTGGAGCTCATGAAATAGTTTGAGTTATCTGAGTTTAAACCCATGGAGGCTAGGTATTCAGAGCTAATGGAATTGGAAGAAATCAGAGAACATGTGGTTTAAACAATGGATAAAGATCGAGCCTTAGTCAATAGATAGTTTTATAAGAAAGAAAGAGCAAGGACATTTCAAGAAGGGGACTTGGTTCTAAAGTGGGATGCTTATCAGGAAAAACTAGGAAGGCATTCCAAGTTTGATGTTATTTGGAGTGGACCTTACATGGTCACAGGATGTATAAGTAGTAATTCATTCAAATTTTCTACCTTGGAGGGAGAGGAACTTCTGATTCTAGTTAACGAAATCTATATTAAACATTTTTACTAAAGAAGAAGGTTTCACCCTTGTAAATATTAGCCTAGGATTTTAATTCCTCTAAGTGCGTATGCACATTGTCTTTTTGAAGTGTAGGTTGCATTTCTCTAAGTTCTTCAACACAAGTTTTATTTCTCTGGGTTGTATCACTATGCAGTTTAGTGTGCCTCCAAGTGATGTTGTAATAGTCCATTTCCAGGACAAGTGAAAGTCCCAAGTCAAGAAAAATTTGTACTCTCATAAACCTTATTTCCAAGATCATCTTATGAAAATTTGAGAGTATGGGAGAAGGGGTGGGTTACGGATCAGCAAGTGCAAGCATTCGGGTTCAAGTTTCAAAGTGAGGATCGATGTATCATACTATCATTTATGACTCCATGCCCAAAACATACTTCAAGGAAACTGATCTTTCACCTAGTAGGTAGGTGATCCCGCAAGTCACCAAACTATTGTCCATTTTTTCCCCACAGGAAAAATGGACAAACATGACCTTGCACACTAAAAAATGTGGAGAAGGTGTTTCATAATGGGAGCTCACATTCAATTTCAAAGATCAAGTTGCAGTCGAGCTTGGCGATGGTAATGAATGGAAAGTAGGAATGGCTAAGGGAACATCAAAGAAGATCAGAGCTCAAGAGGGAAACAAATTATGGGAGGGCTTGAAGTTTTGGACTTTGCATTATTTTGCATTTTTGAAAAAATAGGGGAAAAAATGATCAAAATGTCTGAAACCTGAAACTTTGAAAGTCTAAATTTCAGACTTTCACTTTCAAGAATCTCGAGAGCAAAAAATTGGAAATTCAGCTCAAAATGTCTCGAAGTCTAAAACTCTAAAAGTATTTCAAACTTTCGGGTTTCGAGATTTGAAACTCTCGGGTGAAAAAAGGAAAACAGACCCTCAAGAGTTGAATTCCCAAAGTCCGAAAGTGTGAATTTTGGACTTTCGGGATTTTGGGACCTCGGGAATCAATCTAGGAATTAAGTGGAAATGTCCAAAATCCTGAAGTCTAAAAGTCCCAATTTTTGACTTTCGGGCTTTCCGGAGTTTCACCATTTTTGGGAAGCATGCCCAGGTGAGAAAAGAAAAATTCCAAAACCCCAAAGTCTGAAGTTCTAAATTTTTGGACTTCAGAATTTTGGGTTTTCGGCATTCAGGATTTTTGAAATCTCAAGCGAAAAAATGGAATATCGGCCCTCAATGTCTGAAATCCTGAAGTCTGAAAGTCAATTTCAGACTTTAGGGATTTCAGGTTTCGGACTATCAGAACTCTCAAAAAAATATGGAGGATGAATAGTGTTTCAATCTCCAAAATGGATATGTTTGAAAGTCTGAATTTCAGGGTTTTAGAGGTTGCACGCTTTGCAGACTTTCGGAACTCTCAGGCCATTTTTCACACAATGACACCCTGACCTTTAAATGGCCATATCTTTCAATTTGGAATCTTGGATTTGAGCAAGAGAGGAATTTTGGAAATCTCTTAACGTCTTACACACAACTACGACTAGATATATTAATTTGTGTGAGACCAAGTTCTTAAAAAATTCAAAATATAGTTCACCATTTTTAGGGTTTCCCAAAGTTTCTCACCTACCCCCATAATGAGGTATGGGCTTCTTTTCTTTCCCAACAAATAATAGTACGTGGAGGAACGAGTTTTTAAGTAGAACCCATCACTTTTGCATAAGAATTGAATGCATTTCTTGGGTGGTTGGAGGAGAATGTGAATTCTTCTCTTCTTCCTCTCTCATTCTTCCTATATATTGTAAGCAGGGTCTTTTTTCTAAAGGTTGGACATTTTGGTTTTGTAACTTCCCTTCTCCTCTTGTCTGTAAGTGGATTTATGGAGTTAAAACCTCACATTCAAATTATAATGCAATTTTGTGCCTCTTGTCCATTGTAATGCATGGTATCAACATTTTGGAGCAACAATACATGTTTGTGCATGATTTTCAACCCTCTTGTGTTCATTGTCTCCTTCCTAATCTCTCATTACTGTATTGGTTATCTATGCATTGGTGGTTGTATTACATTTTTATGGTTTGGGTTTATTTTCAAAGCATTAGCTCAGCATTATTTTTGCATCACCTTTGTTAGTTTAGGTTTATTTTCTTTCATCTTCGTATGCCTATCTACTTAGCAAGTTAGAGTAAACCCTCTGCAATTTGAATTATGCATCTAAATGACGAATAGGGACCGACCTTCATCCAAGAGATTTCCCGATTGAAAATTCACACACTTTGTGAAAATCTCCATGTTATGCAATCAAACTAATAGTTTCAACCCATTTATTTGCAGACATTCGGGGTTTTTTAATACGCATCAACACTAACCTTAGAAAACAACCTTCTTGGCATATTGATTCGATGAATATAAAAGTAGTTTTGCTTTGAGCAGGTGATTGCTTCAAGGATTCTAAATTTCTTACAAGTATTATACAGGTTATGTTATTTCGATTGAGTGGTCACATGGCATAGTTTCATTTATTATAATTTATTTGATATCATAATGAAGTTTCGAGGTGTTAAAGGGTGTAAGAAAAAAATTGTTTTGAGAAGTACGAAGAACGTTGAGCACGATAAATGAAATTATTTTATTGTTTGATCTAAATTAAGACCATATATGATTTTTAAATATTATTTTAAATGCATGTGATGATTTTTAAAGATTCAATAAAAAAATTGGGATTATGAGATTTTTGTCATCCAAATGCAAGAGGTTTTGGGGATTTTAGTCCATGGATGAAGTGTTTTTGCTAGAATGACCTATATGAGTCAATTGTGAGTGTTATATCTATTCTTATGGGATGTTTCTAGGCTATTATGATCATGAAATGTGATGAAATCTTCCTCCTTTGAATTTATATCAAGGAGAGGCTATAAATTAGAGTTTTTGGTACAATAGTTCTAATTTTTTGAAACCGTTGTTATCTTATTTTGAAGAACCCTTTTACTACAAAGAAAAAAATTTAAGCCTATACTAAAACCCTATAATTCAATTCTAGGATAGTATAGATATTTTTTCTTTCATGAGGTGGATTTGAGAAAAGCAAAGTTGATGTTGTTTCTTTGAGAAAGATTTGAAGGAGGCTGATTTGAAGACTTGTTATTGGATGCTATATTATTTTCATATTGATGTTAATTGCAGGTGTCTTAATTATTTTGCAAATATGATATTGAGTTTTAATAATTTGGAAAGAAGTATACCTTATTGGATATTCATGTGACAAGATTGTTCATCTTGATACATCTTCATTATACTTTGTTGATCATTATTGAATACATTACTCCTTATGATATGATTTGAACATCTACTTAAGTGTGTCATATGATTTTATTATAATATAAGTAGATTTATGTGTTTATCATTGTGATCCTTTTATTGAGCATATTTCATTGTGAAGACTATATGTTTTGATATGTGTTCTACATGAGTTTTTGTTGTTAGGGTTTAATGCAAAAGTGTGAAAGTTTTATTGGAAAATGATTCAACCACCCTTCTCAGTCCTTTCCACCTCCAACACAAACTTAATCCAAACATAATGCATGGAGTTTCACTTTGATAAATTCATTTTTTTCTTTTTAACTAATAATTTAATTTGATTTGCATGGTGTTTTACAACTAAAATCATTCCAAGAAATCAAATGATCATAAGTACCTTAGAAACTTGTTTTATGGTCTAAGACCACATGTTGATAACAATTTTCTCATACCAAATCATATGGTTGGAACCATGATTTACAAGAAGTAATAATATAAATACTTATAATCAAATTAAAAGTCAATTAGACAGGTCATTTACCAATAATGCTAATGCCAATATAAATAATCAATGACCCCCTTTTTCTAATTCCTTACAACTCTTTAATTTCTCCTTGGTTAATTCCCTTTATCGATTTAATAAAATTCAGGACCTTATCAAATGCCAAGTACCAAGGAGGAGTTTATATCATTCTTGACATTGGTCGAAGACCTACGAAATAAACTTCTAAAGTAAGATAGAAAGTAAATAGAATTTACATTGTCTTCATTAGAGACTTAATTACTAATTTACAGTCCATGATGAATGTTTAATGCCAAAATATAAGGATTATAACATTCAAGATGTTATTCATGGTTTTCACTACCTTACAAACCGGTTTGCGACCATGTAAAAAAGAGGGTTATAAGTATCATATCCTAATAATGATGCTCCAAGACTGATATTTAACATGTAATAACCATACTATCTTAATTAATTCTTAATGTCATAATAACACTATTTTAACTATGTAAAGATAACTTACTTTTTGAAATCATTATTTCTAGAAAAATGGATAACTATTGAATCAATATCCAATATAGTAACAAGAAATATTTCAATGCATTAAATTTTCACATTCAACTAAGCAAGTAACCCATAAAACATAGTAGCAAGATACACATTAAGATTACTCCGGATACCAAAATAAAATAGTCAATTAAATGCACATTGTGATTATACCCAACAAGGTGAGTATATACAACATCAAATCAAAATAGGAATACACTTTATATGATAGGTACACTATGAATGATGACCAACATGAATTTTGTGTGGTCATACATAAAACTACATGTAAGTTTGTCTATGCTGTTAGGATATATATCCATATGCATGTGTGGCTGCATATACAACTAGGAAACAAAGCTTATCTTCTAGCTCTTCTATCCTACCCTTCATTTTACGACTTATTACTTTAAACAAATCGAGACTAAAATTGTGGGGTGTGACATTGTTAGGCCATATCATCCTAGTGATTTTGCATGCACCCGAAATATTGGTAGGAATATATTGGCTGAATCGGTTATCCCATTGAGAAGTTAAAGTCACGGTTCGGTAGTCTATAATCATAGTTCACCAAGTCTCTGAATCACATTTCAAGATACAATACAACATAGAGTTAGCATAGTCTATAGACTCGAGATAGGGATCAAAGTTAGACTTGGGTCCTTACTTCATAACATACACTAACACCCGCAATAGAACTTGGGCACCAAGGCACTTCTCTCCCTTCTTAGGCGTCGAGACCGAGGGGGAAATACATGGAGTTTTTCAGTTCAACATAGTTTTCAGCATTTTCATAGAGCCTTTTCATAGGGAAGGAAGTCCTTCAGCACCGAGAAATCATGCTCAATCATACCTATTCAAATTGGATCAGAATTGTACACACCATATGTAGTGGTGTTTTTACTTCAAGAAGTAGTCAAAGGTTGGAGAATGACACTAGACCTTTCTCCCTACACTACTACGCATGGCATAGGATTGCACGAAAACCAACATTTAGTATGCTAAAGGATTTTGGAAAGTGTTTAAAGGTTAAATAATGACAATCCCTATAGTACATCTGTTGTGGCATGACATCACCCTAAAAATCATTGTTCATGGATATTTTCAAGATCCTTTCTACACTCTTTTACTCATCATGGATCGGGTGCAAATGTTCCTTTTTCACATTTTTATCATTTTACACATTTCATACATGCATTTTATAAATATATACACCATGCTTAACTATTTGTTTGTTCTTCTATTTTGTACGTCCGTCTTTATGGGAAGTGGTAGTCAACATTAACACACAATAAACATTGTCATCAACAATAGGTACAACATCCACAATCTACATGTGTGTTTTCTCCCTAGGGTCATGTTATCTCTCGAAAGTGTACCTAGGTTGAGAGATGACACCATGGGTTATAATCTTGCTTGATCTCTCACTTTCATGATACAATTGAAACACCTCGTGTCGGGGTATACCTATTGTTGATGTGAGTCTCTCGTATCAATGCCGGTTCCTTATTGATGTATCCTAAACTAATGTTTTGGGGTTTTGAGGGTAAAAAGATGATTGTAACTGAAATTTAAATGGGTGATACAACAAAATTATTGAGGGGATTTGACTAGGTATATGTACAATAAAATTGAGAATGAATTTTATATGCATGAACCAACGATTTTCAAAATAATATTAAGGCAAAACATTTATGTATTTAAGGATAAATGACAAAAACACAAAAAGCTAAACATGCATACTAAGACCATGTAGAACACACCAGATTTGCAAAGGTAAGATGATTAATCAGGGAATTAAAATTCACAAGAATTAATGGAAAGATACACACCACTGAAAATAATTGGAAAGGCCAAAACTAGTTCTCATTCAAGGAAAAACTGGAAGAAATATGCTTCGCATTCTTATGTCCAAAAGTCCTCCTTGTGCCTTCCTAATGCACACAATATATAGAAAACATAATTCACCCAACCCCTCCTAAAAATATACTACAGTCTTTACTCACCCATGCATGTTATTTTTAGCCTTCATCATGAATAAATAAAAGGATTAAATAGCATGTTGTAACACTTAGGCAATAATAGCCTTTTAATTCCAAAAATACATCTCCAGTCAAGTTATAGTTGACTCATTTAATTTCTATACAAATAATAAAATTTGCGTCAATAATTTTGGTAAGATGAGCCTTTTCTTAATCTACAAGTAATCTCCAATGTGCATGCAACTTGGTCTTCTTGTTGTTGATTAAATAATCATACTTAATCACTGATGTGGCACATGCATATTCACCCACTTGCAAGAGTATTTTGGATTTA
Source organism: Taxus wallichiana var. yunnanensis (assembly GCA_018340775.1). Taxonomy (NCBI): domain Eukaryota; kingdom Viridiplantae; phylum Streptophyta; class Pinopsida; order Cupressales; family Taxaceae; genus Taxus; species Taxus wallichiana. The sequence goes on along the minus strand of CM031240.1, from coordinate 721,031,618 downwards.
TCTTTGTTTTGTCCTCTTGTGAAGGCATGAAAAATACATTATGTGCAAGTAAAATAATTCTCTTCATCTCCAACACTTAGAAAAATTATTCAACCTCTCTGTGGGGACCACCTATAGGCATGTGAAAGAAAATAATACCTTTATTTTGTGAAAAATAAGGTAATTTGGACTTCAAAATAATCTCCATGTGCTCTAATGTTGACCTTTGCATGCATTATCATTATTTTATCATTAGCAATACAATCTATCATTTACGCGCCTTGGAACATTTAGTCACCTTTACCATGATCATATATTATAATCAATTGTGAATATTCAGTCTTTTGGATATTATAACACAGACTATACTTTAAAAATGAAGTCAAACTTAATCATTTTGAGGGGGAAGGAAAGTCACCTACTCCATGTAGCTTAACCCTTCAGATCCTTTGTCGGTGGACTTAACCATGAGTCAAGTAAGGGTTTCTGGCCCTGTGACACGCGCTTTCTTTGACCACTCGGTTCAATTGATTGCTAATTCACAGGTTAGATGGAAAAAGATTGAAACCATAACTCATTTCGCATTGTTGATGAGCTCGATTGAGATCTAGGCAGAACTCTGTCATATTTTTGTACCACCATTTATGGATTTTTCAATCTTTTAGAGCTCAGCAATCTGTCAGGAGGGTCGCCACATCAAAAACATTTGTCTATGTAAAATTCTGAGTATGAAAATTTTACATTTTTTTTTCATCCTAGGCTACTCGAACTTATTTCGTGTTTCTAAAGTGGCCGCCATTAATGGAAAGGTAAGTTTTGTTTTATTACCGGCTCCTGTTTTCAAGATCTGGGCTTTACAAATCTAAAATGACATGTTTTCTGCTTTTGTTGCAATCTACCGAGGGTTTGGACCGAGTGTTTCACCTCTACAGGCTCGATTTGGGCATCTGGTTTTACATTCTGACATTTTAATAAGGTGATTATGTACTTTTCCTCCCTATTCATGGCTTGAATAAGGTTTTCTTCTGTGTATTCATCATCATTTCTTCATATCTGTACATTTCCTGATGTGGGTATTCGTGTTTTGGGGTCACGCATTTTCTCATAGCTCGGTTGCTATTACCACTCTGTTCCGTATCATTATTTCTTTGTGAAATGTTACCTGCTTGGATCCTTTTGACGAGATAAATTCTATGTTGCTCAGAGGAAGATCAATGGTTTGCATTTAGTTTCATAAAACTTGCATCTTTCTTTCATTGCGAGATGGGTATTTTCAGATTTGATATTACTTCGTAATAGTCGCCACCATAAATTCAACCTGGTATTTCACTGTGCCCTATATATAAGAATGCTTGTGTTATATGTTTTGTTCACCATGTGTGGTTGGCGCGGATTTGTTATCCTTTTCTTACTGTATCCTTATTTGTTGTTGTTGGAGCCTTCAAACGTTGGCTGCTATTTTTTTGAAGCCGTAGCTTATCTGCGTTCTGGTTTTATTCCATGCTATAATATTTTCCAGATATATGTTTTTTTTTTAGTTGTATTTCTCCTTGAAACCACAAATTTACCTAGTACTCTTGTTTTCACTTTGCATCAGATCTAACATATGGATGAGTTGGGTTTTCTGTAGAATGAGTTCTCTTTCTCCTGGCTCGTGCTCTATCGAAATATTTTGGTTCTTACATTGTATTGATCTAATTTCTTGGTTGCTTTCCTCGAGCTTTGATCTGAATACCAAGTTCTTTCATTATTTTTTTATTCATTTTCCTAACTGGATAAGATATTTTACATTCAATAAATTAGGTGACCACCATTTACTTTATTTTAAACAATTATAGACTTAGTATAACTCTTGACACATTTTATTAAATCTATAAAGGTTTTTTTCTTGCCTTTGCCATAGCAAAACTATCAATGACATCATCATAATTTATTGTTGTAGCGATGTCACGTTCAATTGTCAAAATAGAAAGGCTATTCAATCTAGTTTCACCCATTGTTGACCTTAAATTGCTTTTTACTCTTGTTAGAGTGGAAAATGCTCTCTCAGAACTACAATTTCCAACAGGAATGCAAAGAAACATTCGTATTGCAACATCTAGATTTGGGAACGTGGTGTCTAGTCCACTTTTTCTTAAATATTTTGACATTGATGATATACTTGTCAAGTTTTCACGTCTTGCTAATGCCTGGAAATGGATGCATTCAATGTCAAGGGAGGTTTCCAAGTCTGTGTTATATGTTTTTACTAAAGAATTAGAGCATTTCAATATTGTCTCATTATCAAGATCTTTTAAATTGTTCAAAAATCCAAACCTATCATTTAACACACTATATGCTTCATTTCTTCTTGATAATTCCCTTATTAAGTTGTCTATAATAACATAGAATACCTCCACCCTCATACGATCCCTTCCTGTTTGTGGAATTTTGACATCTCTCGTTTCATCAAAGTGAACTTTTCTTTTTCTTTTTCTTTTATTATCAATTTCGTACTCTTCTTTTCCACTAATGATCTTAGCATGTTGCTCATATGTATCAAAATTCTCTCTAATATTTTGAATATAATCTATCAATGAATTATATTGAGTCACAACCATGGTTAAGTCAATGTCTACCTTTTGTAGATATTTTCTAGTTGCATCCATTCTTTCAAGAATACTATGCCAAATACAACACATCACACAAGTTTCTAACTTGTCTAGTTTTTCGTGAATACACTTTGCTTCATGTCGCGTGGTAGTTGTTTGATTTTTGTCTTGTGCTATATTTAGGAAAACATCTTGAATTTTACTATATCCCAAGAAAAGTGCTTTAACTGCATCAGCTCTAGCTGACCATCTTGTTTCAGAAAGAGATTTTACAACGGGACAAATTCCATCCAAAAAATTTAATAAAATTTCCCACCGATAAGTTGAGGCACTTAGGAAAGTGTAAATAAGTTGAAGTACTGAAAAAAAAATCTATAGTTGTTGTACAACATTCTGCAGCTAAAGATCCAACAAGATTTAAGGAATGCCCTGAACAAGGTACAAACTCAGCCATACAGTTGTGATTTTTAATCCTATTTTGTAGACCTGTGTATTTTCCAGACATGTTACTTGCATTATCATATGCTTGCCCCAACAATCTTTGATATTAATGTCATAGTCATCTAGTGTTGTAAGTACAGAAGCTTCTAAATCACATGATTTGTGTCCAACCGAAGGAATGTATTTTAAAAATCGTTCAACTGGAATTCCTTCTTGAGAAACATACCTTACCACAAATGCTAACTGGTCAGTGTGAGATACATCAGGTGTTGAGTCAACAATAATTGAAAAATATTTTGCGTTGTGGAGTTCTTCAACTATTTTGTTTATAACTTTTTGTGCCATAAGGTCAATAAATTCATTACATGTTGTCGTAGATAAATAAGATGGAACTCCTTTTCCTCCATTTCCATATTGTGAAATGTGATTTGCCAAAAATGGGTCAAACTCTGCAATAAGTTCTAAACACCCTAAAAATTTTCCATTTCTAGAAGATCCTAATAAATTGTCACCACCACGAAAGGCAATACCTCTAGTAGCAAGGAATTTCACAGTTGCAATAATACGCTTTAAAACATTCCTCCAATACTCTACTTCATTTTGGTATTGACTTGCAAGTGTAGAATCAACTCTTCCCAAAACATTACTTCGAGTGATGAAATTAAGAATTGAAGTCCTGTGATCAGGGGAATCCTCATGCTCTCTTAAACTAGCCGATGCATTTTTCCAATCATTAAATCCAATTTTAGAAAATGTGGTTGATTTTTCTTGAAAAAGGCTGACAAGGAATGCAATAAACAACTCCTTTTGACTCTGAGTAAAGCAACCATTCTCTTAATTTTCGTTCATTGTTTAAAAGTTTCCGTTGAAACAAATCTTTAGAAACATATCTAAAACAATCTGAGTATTGGCGTTTTGAATTTGAAAAATCAACATTCATATCTTGTTTTGGCGTATTTAAAATTATATATTCTATTGTATTGTTGTCTATTACCCATTTTGCAGGATCAAGATCAACAATGAAATGTTCATTAACGATGGGTTGAACAATAGTATTTTCATTGTTCTCCTCTTGTAGTTGTGTGTTCTCCTTCTCTTGTGTGTTTTCATCTCCTATTGACTTTGATTGTGTATTTTTGTCACTAACCGAAGAATAATTCTCATTTTCATTAAAAACTACATTTGACTTTAAATTTTCATTTGATGCACTTAAAAATATATTTATTTTAGGTATCTTTTTCAAAAGGTTTTTTTCCTCCTCAATTTTTTGTTTAGCTTTTTTCGAAATTGAGCACCACTTAATTTTTTAGTTTTATCCATTTGAACTAAACAATTATCAAGTTACAATAACTACCCGAATACTTGTTGTCATTGATAATGATGCTATAAATTATAATCAATACTATTCCAAAAATGAAATAATATAAATACAATCAATTACATAATAAGAATAATTAAAAATTTAAATCAAAATGTAATGATATAATTGATGCAATTGAGAACCAAATTAATGCAACATCAAATGTACGATGCTAGAGCAGTTAGGGTTTGATCACTTAGCTTTATGTTCTTCCCCCAAGACGAATGATGATCTACCAGATCCGGTGTTGAACTTGATTTAAAAGGAACTTTAGGCTTTGGAATTTGGAGAAAGATCTGATGCAAGCGCCTATTGAATTTTGCAATCTTCTTCCCACCGGCGAGTGGCGGCCAGCAGTCCGGACCAACTGAAGTCTGAAATTTTAATATGGTAATACTTGATAAATTTTAGTTCCCGAATCCCTTCAGGCTTCACAGTTCGTGTGCTCAATGTTCACAGTTCAGCGTCGCAGCGAAGCTCAATTTCCACAGTCCACTGTCCACAACTTACAACTTACAAGTAGATTAAGATATATAATTTTCCTTTCCGAATCCCAATACAGAAAGGCAAAGCATACAATCGCGATCAGTGCCTCGGCCCTCAGCGTGTGCAGTGCATTTGATTCTTGAAAAGAAATAGATTCTCGAATCTCATTCAACTTTCAAGGTAACCGTAAGTTGTACTTGTAGTCTTGTAACAGTGGACTGTCTTAGACTCTTAGCCTTAGTCTATCACTCTGTGTAACTGTGTTGAGTGCCAGTGGGACTGTAGTCTCTGTCTAGACTCTACTATATGTGGATAGACTACAGTGGCCCGTGGACGGTGGGAGTCTACCTCAGAGCCTCTGGAGATTAGATATAGCCACAGGCATACAGCCTGCGCCTGGGAGTGGGCCGTGGCCCTTGGGACTCGGAAGATTAAGATATTGTATACAGAGTAACAGAAACTATAGTACTAGTCTGTGAACAGTGAATGATATTGATGAATCGTGATCACTATCACTGATAATTGTATTACTATCAGTCTATCTTTTGAAAATTTGGTGTAGTATATACCTGAGGAGATTACACTGTTACAACAACTGTCAACTCACAGTTCACTCAGCACTGACAGTTAAGAACCTTAGAACTCAGTTAACTGTTAAGTTTTAACTATTACAACAACTGTCAACTCACTCAACACTGACAGTGACTCAGAAGTCTGAAGTAACAACTAACAAGTTGCATTGCAAATTGCAATGTGGACAGTGGGCCATGGCATGCAGTCTTATTAGTTGTTTTGTATAGGCCGCATGTATGAATCTATGATGTAGTCTTGTTTTGTAGCAGCCTGTGTAGTGTCTCATCTATTGAGTTCGTTGGAGCCTGCAGGAGACTGGAGAACTAGAAGTCACTAGTCAGAAGTGGAGAAAAGTGGACAGACTGTCTCATGTCTGAAGACTGAGGAGAGCCACGCCGCTACCCGCATGGAGGAGTCTCCAGTCGGAGACTGTCCATCACGCCCAGGTGGTGATCAAGTTTGAGTCCAATGGACCAACACATTGAAATTCCAAGGGCAAGCCGCAAGTCACCGTTCACGACTCACAAGTGCCAAGTTTTTATATTAATCGTTGTTTCAAATTACTGTTTACACTAGTTTGTCAGGTCGGGCCTCAACTGCTGCGGTTAGTTAATGCTAAAAGTTGAATTTGAAAGTATAAACAGGCAACAGCGATTGAAATTTGAGAAGGAGAACACACGATTGAACGGTTTAATAGCAATTGTTTTGGTAAAATTTCAAAGCCGACTGCCTAGGCCCTTGAGTCGCCGACCTGCCGGACCTCGAATTTAGAATTTTTTTGAAAATTTGGCGCCCTTTGTTTTGTCCGCCCTAGGCAACTGCCTAGGTTGCCTAGGTTCCAGCTTCTATCTTCTTGTAATCTTAACACTTACCTAGATTTTTCTTGAGGGTTTTGCATTCACGAGATCGGTGGTGGTTTTTCACCTCTTAATCTGATCTTCAATTGACACTTGAAAAGTATGTTGTTTTACTTGGTTTCAAGAAAATAAAGAACTTTGAAAATTGAATTCAGATTTGGATCTCGTGTACTGTAGCTTCAAACAGATCTTAAAAAAAGTAAACACTAAATACTTTACCTATATCTTGTTCCGTGATGAAGGTTTTATAGTCCGTCTCTTCTTATTGTTGACATATTTCAGCTCATAATAGCAGCTGTAGTTACTTTCTTTTGAGAAAGATTCACATTTCTGTAGCTCCATGATAGCCTCATTACAATATGTGCATTCTTCCATTAAATGGATATGTGTTGTTAGTCTTCATATTTTTATGAGAAGTCACACATGTGTGCATTTATTGGATACGGCTATGATTTTCCATTTGGGTTTTCTTGTATTGGGTTCATAGATCTGCCTTAAATTTGGATTGGTCACTTAGCCATGATGTCTCATCCTATAAGAAATTGAATTTTTGTAATAATGACATCTTTTGAAGTTGATGATTCTATTTGAATCAATTTGTACTAGAAATTTCAAATTTTACAAAATATACCACCTAATGATGATGATCCTTATGTTAACCTTCAAAGATGTGAAATATACTCTTGTGATATGCTCCTGTCTTTATTTGTATGTTCCTTTCACTCCCAATCTCTTCATGAATAGATGTCTCTTGCTATGATTTAAATAAACAAGTTGTAACTTGTAATTGGAAATGTGCACCTTGAATGGAAATTTTACTCCGGAATCAGATTTGAGCTCTTCCTCAATCCATTGTTTTTACACTTTTGAAAGTGAGCACTTGTGCTTGTTTCGTAGCATACTTTTGATAACATTTGAATCTTATATGGAAAAAATCTTGATCTATTTCATCTTACTCCTTGCAAGCTTGACTTGTACCATATGTACTTGACGAGATGTTGTATAGTTGAACCTGTATCATTTATATTCTATACTCAGGTACCATGTACAATAATACAAACTTGTTGGATTGAGGTGGTTATGTTGTTAGAAGTCCTTCACATTACTATCTTGTCTTGGTAAAATTTCTAGCTTGTAGAGATACCAAGAACTTTGATCTCCTTGTATGTTTAAATTATAAAGCTTGATAGTTTCTCTATTAGCCATCCATGAATAGTTTATTGAAAGAGTTTATGATTGTAAACTTATTTTGACTTTTGGGTACTCTTTGCATTCATGTATTTTAATTTCAATTGAAATATATTTGTACAAGGTTGCAAATAGGGATTCCTTTCCAACAATGACCAATGACCTTCGATTGGAAACTCGAAACTTCAATTTGAGCATTGTATTGCTACTTTAAAAAGTTCTAAAACTGCCATTTGAGCATTGTAAATATGAATGAAAGAGGAATTGATGGTAGATATACTTGTTTATACACTTGGTAACTCACTTGGCATGAGCAATGTTCTCCTCTGTAGTGTACAATGAACTTGGTATTTATTGAATGGTTGTAGCTTGTGATTTACTTACTCAAGTACTATGTGGCACTCATCTGTAGAACTTGCTTTCTTATCCTTTGATAGCATTTATCATTGATTCTTGATATTGAAAGGTGTTTTTGTTTCGCAATCGAAATTTTTCTCTTTCATACTATATATAAAGGCAACACATGTTACTTTTTCTACTGAAATTTTATTGCGTGAATGTCACTTCCTTAATTCAATCTATGTTGAATCACTTGGATTTTTCATTAAATTTTGTGACCATTCGTTCCTAATATCCCAGTCAGTAACTTTCATATGTTCTTGATCATCTGTTGGATTTATTTATATCATGCTTTTGAAAAACATATTATACCTTTCATTCTCACTCACTGGTACTTTTGATTGTAAGCTCTTTTAAGAAAATCCATATTTTTAAAAATGTGAGTACAACATACGAGTAATCCGGAGCTCTAACATATTTTCTTATCTCTTTCAGAACCTACTAAAGATGATGGCAAGAGTGGTAGGACAACTGAAAAATCATCTGGAGAATCCATCTAAACATACAATGATGGATCTCCCTTCTTCTTTTTCTCATATATTTACAGACATGCATTTTATTTATGTGCTTTCTTTTAGAGTTACTCCCACAATTTCTCGTGGGTTCAATGTACTTTATAATTATGAAATAGATGAACAATTTTTTCATGTAATGAGTTGTATATTTATCTTTTTCATTGTTCTTTCATTTACATCATGCAACATAAAATTGTACAGCTCATACATACTAGGAACCTTTCATTTAATCATAATTAATGAACTTAAGATAAATGATAACAACTGAAAAGTGAATAAAGAGAAGATAAAACCAACTTCATTCCCGAAGTTAACTCGTTTCTCTACAAGCTTTGAGCTGTCCATTTTCTAATTATTATGTCCTTCCCATTTGTGTCAAGGTCTGCATTGTTTCCTGATGGATCTGGTGCATGATCATGACATAGATGTGATGGAAAGACATGCTAAGAAGAAGATAGCCATTTTAAAACTTGTAAATTGACATTTCACTTCTATTATCTCCCTTAGTTAGGTTCATCCATCAATTTCTTCCATCGAAAACAAAATTTTTAGTTGCCCATTTTGGCACAAGTGCAAAAATTGTCAACAATTCATTATCATCACTTTTCTTCTCAATTTCTTTTCTTTAACATCCATGCTTCACACTTATTAACATGCCATAAAAATTTGTCTGGGAACGCTATTCTACATTGATATTTATGGTTATTAGGTACACATCTCTATGTATTTTATGTTACTGATCTTTCCTCTCACAAACATAAAGTGGAGGAAAATGTAGACGCAAAATTACACGCTTGTTTACATTACTAGATCCTAATCACATAATATTATACGTATGCTTCTTATGGGATAAAATTACTAGTTAATCAGTGTACTTCACCTCTTAGGTTCCCTTTAGTCTCACTTTTAACCTTATGGACCTCACTTCCCGAGTCTAACCCTTCACATTTCATTTTTTCTAGCTCTGGACACCAACACCCTACTAGGATGTCAGCGCTTAGGCACCCTTATCCCCTATGGGTGCCTTATACCTCTATGTATTTAGCTCACTCCTTTTTGGGTCCTTTTTAGCCATTGTGCATCCTTATCTCTTAGGGGTCAGCCTTTTAGTAATCAATTAAGAAATTTGAACAAGAGAAGCATATAAATATAAAGTTATGTGACCAAATTAAAGGACCAAGTTTGAAGAATCTATATTATCACCTAAGGTTACATCGTGCAAGCACTCAAGAGCATATTTGTATTCATCTAGAAGGATTATAAGGGAAAATAGTTGGTTTTTGCATCACTCATAAAGGAGGAAAATTCAATTTATTCCATGAATACATTTATTACATGTTCTTACATCTAGTTACTTTTCTCACTATCAAGTGCAAAAAATACAAGATCCTCCTAGGACATGGTTCCCATACACACACATAGAAATAAATTGGGTCTTAGATGTAGTGTAATGCTTAGTTGTAAGATAATAATTGTGACAACTAAGGATAGTATGACCCCTCATTTTTCATCTTTAATTTTTGGAATTTAATGTTATTTTGAGGGTTTTGAGGTGATCCTTCATCGCAGAAGGTATCGATGAAATCCGTGGGATTTGTCGAACATACCAAAAACAAATAGCGAGGGTTTCAGATCAAGTAGAAACCCTGCAAAATTGACTTATGGACCCCCTCATGAACCGTGGTGCCTAGGAAGGGATCCTAACGTCTAGGTGTCATAGTACCACTCCAGGTGCCCTAGTACCTTATCCTCCTACACTTATGCATTTTTTTGGGATCGGACGTGACATCCTGTATTCCAGTTGGATCTCTCTTCCACCTTTTCACACCTCTGGGATGTTTACAAAATTATCCAAGTCTTCTAACTCTTCATTGCGCTCATGGTTTTTCTTTATTTACTTATTTTCTTGAGTCATTTCTATACTATATTCTCATATATGATTTTTGTAACATATATTAGCATTTAAAATAAGTAATACTATCCATTTAGTTTTTTTAAATGACACAAACTTATTTTTCAATAAAACCATTCAAGAATGTTGATTTTACATCCATCTAATAAGTAATCCATTTTTTTGAGATGCAATTGTTAAAACAATTATTACCATGTCCAAACGTGCTAAATTTACAAATGCTTCATTGTAATCTACTCCATTTGCTTGTGAAAAACCTCTTACAACTAGCCTTGATTTATGTTTATGTACTTTACCATCATAAATATTTTTTTCTTGTAGACAAACTTTACTCCTATCATGTCTTTTCCTTTTGGAAGATATACCAATTCCCATATCTGATTCTTTTCTATGGAATATATCTCATCATCCATGGCTTGAACCCAAACTTCATTGTTTATAGCCTATTCAAATTATATTGGATATGCAACTTGAAAAACAATGAAAAAACTGAAAAGTATTATTTGTATCAACATCATACATCTCACTAAGAATCCTTGTTTTCCTCTACAAAGGGCTATTTGATGATGGACTATTTTCTATTGAAGTAGATTCTTTTGGTGTTCTTTGTGGTTTCTCTTGCATGGTTGAGTATGATTGAATTCTTAGAGACCGCATAGATGTAGACAGAGGTCTATCTTGTGCTACAACTTGTTTTGTATGTCCAAGATTTGAAGAAGATACAATACCTTGTTGCTCTATATTTTCATCTACCACATCATCATGAGTAATAGATTGTTCTATAATGATTGTTTCCTCAATATTTCCATCTTATGCGTCATTTTCAACGAATTGTACATCGATGCTAATTATGAGTTATATGGTAAGTGGATTAAACAACTTGTAAGATTTTTTTATTATCTCAATATCCAAGAAATATGCACTTTTATCCTTCGTTTTCAAAATTATTCTTTAAATCTTCACAAGATTTTTTTTGAAATGAGAAACACTATGTTTCCTATTAGTCCAATCCTTTTGAGGAACTATGTTTTGAATATTTTTTATTAGACACCTATTTCAAATGTAAACAACAGTTTCTACTTCTTCTACCTTATACTAATTTTATAGATGTTTTGTCTTTATTATACTTCTTTCCATTTCCATAATGGTTTTATTCTACTTGTATTCATAACTTTTGATATAGTACCTCAACTTTGATTTTACACTAAGGAGTTAAACTACCGAAATATATAGAAATCATTTGATTTACTGTCTCAAAAAGTACACCTATGTCTTAATTGTATAGTCATAAAATATGAACAATGTCTAATATATATTTTTGCATAGGTCCACGTAAATACTGAGTCAACAATTTCAAGTAGTTCACTTGTTCTTAATGTTTTTCCAAATAACTACGAATGACTCTTTGTATTGCTTTACCAAAATACAACATTCACATACTCTTTTTTTTTTTTTTTTTTTGAATTAACGGAAAACCTTGTACCATATTTTTCATTTTTAATAAATTAAAACCTAAAAAATTTAAATTACCAAACCTAAAATGCCATATCCACAATTCATATTTTTAACCGATTTAGAAGCTGATTCAATTTCATTAGATCTTGACTGATTTATAGTATGAGATCTAGATGTGGCTGGTCCAATATTCAAAGAAAACATTATATTACTTTTTATCTTCACTTTACCAATAATCCGAGTACTTGGAGCTTTATCGACAATCACACATTTGTTTTCTTCAATATAGACTTTGTATCCTCTTTGTACAAATTTACCAATGACCATAAGATTGTGAATCAAACCTACAACATAGTAAACATTATGCATAATCGTTTGTTCCTCATTTTTAGTTATAATATTCATTGTTCCTTTTCCTTTAATACACACTTTATTACTATTCCCAATGGTAACCTATTTACGTACTTACCTATCCAAATTGGAAAATAAATCTAAGCTACCTCACATGTGATTACTTCAACTAGAATCCAAATACCATACATCACAAGGACTCTTTTGTGGTATATTACATTTAATAGATGATAAATAAGGTGTTACTTAGGCAATATTTTTGCATACAATAAACATGGAGCTTGGAGTAGAGCTCCCAACCTGATTTTGATTCTACTTGTTTTGATCATACTACTTTTTCCTCTAATCATAAGCATAGGGCCAATATCTCTTGCAATAGTGACACTTCACATGTTGCTTATACTCCCTTTGAGAAGATAAATCATTATGATTTTTCTCTTGACCATTTCCTCTTCCACTTGAGTTTGATGGACCATTTTTGCATCCTCTAGATGAACTTTTTCCTCTACCTCTAGGGTTGAAGCTTCTTCTTCTCCTTTCACGATTTCCTGATACCTTTGATGCAAAAGATTGATCTACAACTACATGTGATCTATTCAACCTTTGTTCAAGATTTATTATTCATGCATGTAACTCATTAATTGAAAACTGACTTAGATCCTTATTTTCTTCAATAGTAATTACCAAAGGATTAAATTTGGTAGGAAAAATTCTAAGTGGTCCATTTCAATAATCCTTTTGTCTTCAATAGTTTAACAATTTAATATAATTGACTAAATGAAATACAAAAGTAAAGAATGATTATAAGGATTCAAAATCTTACATTGACATATTTCATAAATCCCTTCGAAGTAATTGTATTTTGGTGGGTTTTACTTTATCCTTATCTTGATATGCAACTTTGAGAGTGTCCGGTGCTATTTTTACATTACTTGATGTTGCCACTATAGGTAGGATGCTTTCATGCATGGCTTGATGAATATATAAAATATATTTATCATCTTTCTTTGTTAATTATTTCAAAGTATCTTTCTATTCTTGTGAGAGTAAATTATACATTGTTGCATATGTGGGATCTGTGTATCAATTATCTACAATTTCCCACACAACCTGGGATCTGGTATTTCCTTCATGGATAATGACCAATAGTCATAATTATTTCCTATAAATTGTGGTATCTTCAAAATAGATATAGAATCCATAGCGTTATGCCCAAAATTTGACACATCAAGCCACACCAGATACCACTAATTAATTAGGGAAAATTTTAGGAATTTTTTTGTTAAATACATTTGAATTAAAATTAAATCATTCTATTACATTTTAAAATTGTTTGACTGTTGACAAGTTTTACACTTGTGCAAAAATGGGCAACTCAAAACTTCGTTACGATGGATAGCAATGGTGAATTATACCTAACCTAGGAGATTTTCTTCATATAATATTGTTACTACTTAAATAATTAATGATTACATGAAGTCTCGTAGCTATGTGTGCTATTATAAAACGTAACAAATCACATAATCTGCAATTTCTTGACTATATTCAACAAAAAGAACACAAATCCTCGAAGGACACCAGTTTTTCTTGATGTAGACATCCTATTGCAGAATAGGTGAAATATTTAGTCTTGGAACAACATGAATTAAATGCGATTACAAAAATCATAGTTTATTACTAAATGTTACAATTATTCTTAATGTTCTTCCTTCATGATTAATACATTCAATTATATTACTGAGTTGTTCAGTTCATTATACAATACATACAGAAAGCTGAAATGTAGAAATAAATACACAACTCAATTCTAGAATTCAATGTTTTATTCATAAGGAATTTCAAGTGTTCCCGCACAAGCCATGGGATGTAATGAAAAGTAAGGTACAACTACTAAAATAAGAGGTACACAGAGGCATGAAAGAGAAAATAAAAGAGCATGAGTGAACCCATCATTTCCTTGGGTCTTCTCATTTGGTTGATGTGTCTTCATCTTTAGCATTGGAAAGAACTCACACGAGAAGAAGGAAAGAGGAAATCATCGGTTAAGAGCTCGGTGTTGATTCATATTCCTACATCGTCCTAATTCGTGCATGTGAATATCTTAAAAAAAGGAGATGCATATTACTTGAAGATCATACTTTGCATACATGATTTACTCACTCAGAAAGAAGAGAAAGAGAAGAGAAAAGAAAACATAGACATAAGAGAGGCATAAAATCCTTAATATTTTCTAACTATTTTCTTAAGTGTGCAGGTACAGGTTGCAGCCAAGAAAAAAAAATCAAGTCATTCAGGCCTCATTACTATTTCAGATTGCATTTTCCAATTGCTTCTATTCCAAGTTATATAAAGCAGAGTGAAAAGGGAATGCAACTCAGATTTCAATTACTACTCTGCAGAGTGAAAGAGAATTTAACTCAAGGTTTAACTACTCTAAAGAGAAAAAGATTTACGAGATAGAATACATGTTTCAGATTACAAGCTGAAGAATAAAGAATTATGGGAGAATTTTGACAAGGCTACGCCATGTAAAATAAACATTTCAAGTTTTCCAGTATGCCAAAAATATTATTAAAGAAATAAAGTATCTAAGTAAAAGAAACAATACTACAGTATTTCAACAAGGCATCTGAATCAAGGATTATGCCTGAGAATGGTATTACATAGATGAAGAACCACTGTTGAATCGAGAATGAGTAATAATTTCTAGTACCCATATCAAAAAGGAAGATACCCTAAATCTGGGTTGTAATACCTTAAGCCACAAAGTAAAAAATACATGGGTATATATAGATTTTAGAAAAATAACTCATTCATGCAGGACTTTTTAAAATCCATATACAGTTTTGTTGAAACACAAATCAAAGGAGAGAATGCAGTTGCAAGTCTACAAAAGAAAATACATATCCTGGCTTTGATCAAAAAACCATTGAATGGGTATCCAGATCTAGAGATATGCCTAAATTACAAGTTTGGAAATAAAAACCAGAGCTTCAGATTTCATCAATGGCGGCCTTTTTTTTATGCGAGTCAAAGTTTTCAAACAGTCAGAGCTAAAAATGCAATTACCCACAACAGATCTGGGTCTATCTCATGAAATTTCAGAGAAAGAACGATACCCAGGATGCAAAAATACCAGATCTAAAGCATTGATTCAAAAGTAAAGGGGAAAGCTAAATATTGATCAAAATGAGCAATATACAATCAAGATATGACACAAAAACATAAATTCCTGAATTCCTTACTCAAAATAACGGTGTTACAGTGTGAGAAATCAATAGATAGTCGTTTTAAAAAATGAGATCAAGCTCACAAACCTCAATAATGAAGGCCATTGAATCTTTGCAGAGCTCCTACAGATGCAAATATTTTAAAGAAAATCTCGAACTCAAAGAAATCCAACTAGAAACTTTGATCAAGTTTTGTAGTATAGGCCAAAGTCAAACTCAAAAAGTGTTAAAATGGAGGTCGTTAATAACACGTAAGAAAAGCCAAGCTCAAAAATTTCATCAATGGCGGTCACAAATTTTTTTGGCAGAGTTCATTTATTTTGTAGAGCTCAAAAGTGAAATACGAAAGATTAGGGTTCGAGTGTTTTACTCATCAACAACCCTAATAAACCTAACTCACTTTGAGTTAAAGGTTAAACAATTGATGGTCATAAATCAAAAGTAAAGAGATCGAATGGATAAGATTGAAACCCTAGTCCTTCAATTAATGCAACGTTAGAATGCGAGAAGATCAACGAGCGAGATTACAAAGTACACAAAGATCGAAGGGATAAAATTAAATCACAAAAATTGATGCAAACCTCAGTCTGACTCATGAAAATGGCAGGTCAATTTGGTGAACTTAGCCTTTTTCATTATTTTGGTAAAAATTGGTAAAGTTCCCCGCAGGCCCGATGAGATTTGATTGGATGCGGAGAGGTGGACTTATTTTCATTTTTTTAAAACATTATCGGCAAAGGGTTAAAAATGATAAAGTTTCCCATAGGTGTACACATGGCCTCCTTTTATTGCAGAAGTTGAAAAGTGGAAGGGCGGGAGTATTTTTCCTTTTAAAACTTTAAGTTTGCAAAAATAATAAAGTTTTAAAGTGGCCCGAGACCCCGCAGCCCGCAAAAGGTCACATGGTCTATCTTCATTATAAAGGCGGAAGGTCGGAATGTTTTTTGCCTTTAAAACTTTAAGTTTTGCAAAAGGCATAAAATGATAAAGTTTCCCAAAAATCCACCAGAAAAAATTCAAATAAGCAATATGTTAAGTCAACAGCGGATCATCGGGAGTTTTCAAGAATTTGAGTTCTTTTCCAAAAATAATTAAAGTTATTAAATCACCCACTGGCCCATAAAAGTAAAAAGGATCAAAAGTATAAAAGTTATCCATGGGCCACGAAAGAGCATTTCGCCAAATTTTATTTGAAAAGCGGGTCACCGAAACATTTTATGCGTTTAAAACTTTGAGCCTTTCTAAAAGGGGAGAAAAGTAATAAATCACCCCATGCCCCACGAGACTAAAATATCCAAGTATTCAATAAGTCAGGATCGGAGAAGCGGATCATCGAGATCCTTTAAGACTTTGAGGATTTTCTAAAAAGGAGAAAAGTGATTAAGTCACCCGCAACTCCGCTCAAGCCATCAAATCAAAATTGGGTCACCGGAGCTTTTTAGCATTTTGAAACTTTGAACTTTAAAGAGGTTAAAGTTATAAAATTTTCCTATGGCCCCGCTAAGGACCAAAAAAGCAATATATAAATCAGAAGCGGGAGTTCGGAGCATCAGAGTACTTTGAAACTTTGAGTCTTTAAAAAGGGAAAAAGTGCTTAATTTCCCCACGACTCCGCCCACGTCATCAAAGGTTAAAATTGGAGAAGCGGGCCTTCGGGGCATTTTCAAATTTTGAGCCTTTTTCAGAAAAAGTTCTAAGTATCAAAATCGAGCCACAATTCTGTTTGTGACCAGATTCAGACATGTGTAAGGCCCAGATTTAAAAGCAAATGGGAGGTATGAATATTTCAAAATTCACAAAATCACTCGAAAGTAAAGGGAGGAAGTTTTCCAGGTATCTATTAAAGACAAAGAAATGATTTTTGAGATTTTTACAGATCTACTAAGACCATTGATTTTGAAGTGGAATTAACAACTATAACACAATTTGTTCAAACTTTAGAACTTTGCACATCTGAGAACCAACACAATTTCGATCTCGAAGTGATAAACAATGGCGAAATCTCTTGACAGGGCTTGCACAGAGCTTTCGAAAGCTTGAAAAAATCAGTAATGATAGCCACACGACAAATTTTATAGAACTCTACTAGACTTGAATGGAGCTAATTGATTTAATTACAAGGAAAATGACTAAGTATGTAATTTTTGCATCTTAATTCAAGTTTTGAGTTCACCAAATTCAACAGTGGTTAAGAAGTGCTAATATTATCACTATATATAGATAAAGTTGCATGCCTTAGCAAGATCAGAATAGACCAGAAAGCAAATTTACATGCAAACTGAGGAATTCTGTTACTACACGTGCACAAGGTGGTACCCATGTGGGAGATAAAAGAAAAACACATTATTTCCAAATAAAAAAGTTAGTTCCATGTAACCACAGAAGACAAAAATAGATAACAACATCAGAATCAAAGTGGCCCCTAAAAGAGACAAAATGCATGGAGGATTATTTTTACAAAGTATGAAAATAATGTAATTAATTTTTCTTGCTCACAACGAGTATTATTTTTGCATGCCTTCATAGTTCGACAAATCATCAAAAGCAGAGTTTACATGCACAGGACAGAGACTTGCTTAGCAAGCAACACTTATTTTTAACAATTCATCAACTCATACTTTTTCTTTACAATAGACATGTTTTTCTTGAAAATAGAACAGTCAGCTTCAGTTGACTAATTATAAATGATGGCTATTAATGCCTCTTGTATTCGCATGCTTTATTTTTTCCTTTATTTATTAATAGATGAAGGATAAAAATAGAATGCATGGGTGAGTACAATTTTAGCCTATTTTTAGGAAGGGTGGGAAATAATTTTGCTATATATTGTGTGCCTTGGCAAAGCACAAGCATCAAAATTTAGTTTTGAGAGGAGGATTTTTTTAGACACATAGTGCTAAAGAAGCTTCTGTCAGTTTTTCCCTTTGAATGTGAAGTATTTTCTTCCTTTCCAATTATTTGTAGTCTTGTGTATGTTCTATTAATTCTTGTGAATGTTAAGTTCCCTAATTAATCATCTTGCCCTATTACAAATTCAATAATTTTTGTATGACATTAATGTGCATGTTTAACTTAGTAGTATTGTTGTGATACTTTCCCTCAATACATCAAAGTGTTTTCCCTTAATATTCAACAGAAAACTATTGGCTTGTGCATCAAGAATTATTCCCAGATCAATTGTGTATATACTCAGTCAAAGCCCTCATACAAATTTTTTGTATCACCTCAGTTTTAATTTCATTTTACAGTCTTATTTTACCCTCAAACTCTAGAAAGTTAGTTTAGGATACACCAATAAGGAAGCGACATTGATACCGGAGAGTCACCTCAAAATAGGTATACCCACAAAACTGAGGTGCTTCCATTGTATCTACAGAAGAGAGATAAATTTACAAGATTAGGACACTGCAACCATCTCTCTACATGATGCACTTTCGAGAGATAACATTGACCATTTCAAACATTATTCCTCTAACTATTTAAATGTTTATTTTTCTAGAAATGTTACAGACGTTAAAACCTTCTATATTGTCCAAATTGAATTAATTTAATTAATTCAAATTTAACATTGATTATTTATATTTCCGAAGTCCCAATTAAAATTTATAAAATTATTTCCCAAGTACTTTAATCATATTTACCTAGGTGATTAAT
Organism: Taxus wallichiana var. yunnanensis; assembly: GCA_018340775.1. Classification (NCBI taxonomy): domain Eukaryota; kingdom Viridiplantae; phylum Streptophyta; class Pinopsida; order Cupressales; family Taxaceae; genus Taxus; species Taxus wallichiana. The sequence goes on along the minus strand of CM031240.1, from coordinate 721,012,627 downwards.
ACCCTTGTTGCACCCTTAGTTTAATACTTAATTTCTACTTTACACTTGCTCCTTTAAACCCCTTAAATTAAATTATCTATTTAAGCACAACCCCTAAATGTTAATCAATTTACCCATAGCCAAACTACTAATTATTTATTTATTATCTCATAAGGGAAAAAGGGTCCCATCCTAGCCTAACCCACTAGTTAGGAAGCCCATGGTGACCCCATTAATTAATTAGCCATTCACTTTATTTACCACCCATTCCCATCAAATTCCTACAACTTAAAATGTGTAGGGTCAAATCTCTACCCTAGGATTAAATCATTTAGAGCCATTAGATCAAGGTTACCCTAAAAATCCTTATAGTTTCCTTTTATTCTTTTATTTTCCCTAACTCTCTCATTTGCACATTTTGGGTTTTTTTCAAGTTGAAGGACACAGCCCATGGATAGATATGGAGGCTATGGATTCTAAACTTTGTAATCAATATTTGGTAATGAAGATGAAAATGTTTCCCCCATTTGTTCTCCTTTCCATTTTATTGTATCCTAGGTTTTGTAGTTTCTAAATAGTATTTTTTTAAAGAATGTAACCAGGTTGTTGGTATTGGGTATGTATTTACCGTTATTTAAAAATCTTGTTAGAGGTTTGAATATAACCAGATCCATGGATATATATATATATATATTCTTTTAATATACAGGCGAACTGTGGAAATAAAACCGTCTGCACTGTGTTTATTGTTTTGGGGTTTGGGGTGGGTTGGCCATGGCCACCCAACCCCCTTCCTTTATTTCATTAAACAATGCTCAACATGCATCGTGGGGTTTTGCCCCACGCAATCATATAATTTCTTTTTTTAATATAACCTTTTTGAATAAAATTACCATAACCGATTCAATACTAATCAAAAAATTTAATATATTATTTTTAATATTGTTTAAAAATATAAAATAATATTTAGTTATATATATATATAGGTATATTTATAATAATATATATATATATATATATATATAATCACACATATATAAGCAAGTTTACACACACACACACAAATATATATACACATACATATACATACATATATATATGTATATATATGTGTATATATATATATATATATATGCATATACATACATATATATATGTATGTAGATATCTATATATATATATATATATATATATATATATATATATATATATATATATATATATATATCTTTATATATATATATATACATATGTATGTATGTATGTATATTATATATGTATATATATGGTTATAAGATTGCAAGAGATCTTTCATTTGTAAAGGTAAGTTTGTGTAAATAAACTTGTACATAACCTATAGTTTTTTTTTTTAAAGACTTATTGTTATTTCTACCTAAAATGGTTATGAAGATAGGGAGGATATATTTCATTATCTAGATCTAGAAATAAAAAAATGCCCACATTGTATTCGTTGGAAAAATTGTGTAACTTAGAACAAAAATGATAACATTTCACTATTTTTCAATTCATTTGAAGGAGGAAATTAATTATAGTCACAAATCAAATGTAAGTTCATTATTCCTTTTACAACCAAGATTTCCAAGAACAATTAAAAAGGAAAACAAGTTATATACTTCCAAGTATTTTCAATGCAAGAAGAATATTTCCAAAATGTGATTAAATTACAAAATTATTGATTAATTAAGCATTTATGAGAAATGTATTTTCATTTAAAATGCACTCACAATCTATTTTTTTCTTTCACCTACTACTTTACAAATTCAACCAATACATTTAAGATTTAAAAATTTCCATAACAATGAGATTAACTTAAAATGCAAGTTGGAAAAGCCTCCCAAAACATGGGAAGAACATGTAAAATTGTTACAAATATCTCCTCTCTATCCATACATATTTCCAAACCACTATTACTAACAGGTTTGGGGATAATACATTTACAAGAGTTCCATTTTTACAATATAATTTCAAGGTACTTCACACAAGGAGGAAATAACACTAAAAGCTTTACCACACCTTCTCTTTTCTTGGTCTCATACAAAAATAACTCCATGCAAGACATCACTTTGAGCTCCTTCATTTTCTTCATCATCAAATCACAACAAAAAGGAAGGGGGTGTAGAAACACTCACCTCCCAACCTTATTTCCAATGAGAAGGAGAATCATCCTTCTTATTCTCCACATAGTCCCAACAATGGAGCAATAAGGGACATTAAGAAACCATGGAAACTTCACAAAGCCTTCCACAACACAAAAACACACAAACAACACTTGCACATACATAGAAGAATGCAATATAAAAAATCCATCTACAAATTTCAAAACAAAACACAAAGGCTTCCAAAATAATCCCAAAGGAGAGGAGAACATGGATTCATCTCCTTATACCTCCCATGTGGGATGGGGGTCCACCCAAAGCCTCCAAGTGCACTTTCAAAATCACACACAACACCTTTTCTCTCCACAATCAAGTATGCAAATTTGATATATAAACCTTTTACCTCCACATAGGTGGAGCACCCTCCAAACTCCCTCCAAAAATCCTCACATACTCCCTTTTACCTCCACAATAATGAACTCCACTTCCCTCTCCCAACACCACCCTAAGGCCAAGATCTACCCAACCCATAAAATTCACAAACATGCACCAATTTACAACACAATAATATCACAATGCAAAAATAAGAACAAGAATGCAAGGTATAGACCCTACCTTTCCATAATATCTTCCACAATATCCTCCAAATCCAAGAAAATACCCAGAAGCAAGATCCCAATGCTCCCATTTAATAAGTCAAAGAAAATTCTAAAAATATGCAAGTGTGTAATATAACCAAGTAACCCCAAAACTCCAAAATAACTCTAATAAATAGAAACTATGGAGATAATGGTGATGTGGCTCAATGTCGGATTCCACATCACTCCTCTTCCAATCCAACTCACTAATTCAAACACAAGGACCAAGACTCATAAATGGGTGGGTGAGGTTATGAAATACTCAAACTTACACTCAAACCTCAACCGCATGCTTCCAAGGAAACAATTAAGAGGATAAGTAAAAAGGTGACATTAATTGCTATTTTCATTCATAAATACATAATGAGGGCTAAAATTTGGCCCTTAATTCATAGGTATGGTTGGTAGGAAATGTTAGGAGGTATTAGACAAGTCTATCTTGTCCCACAAGCCTCCAAAGCCAAAATTAGAGATTTGAAGGATGGGGTTGAGTACACAACTCAAAATCAAAATAAATCCATGTAATATCAATAAGATAACATTTAATGACCATATAGTCACATCTCAATTTATCTTAATCACATGATTAAATGACTACACAAATCACATTACTTTAATCAATAATAAGGTGAGAATTACATCACAATAAATAAATCTCATACACAACTAAATATATACAATAAAGGAAATAAAAAAATTATTCAAACACCTTGGTCACACATTAGGATACCCCATATGGGGACCTCCTAACAAATAAAAAAATACACATTACACAAAGTTTCCAAGGTGACCTTTTTACAAATAGCTAATATTCCTCCATTTTTAGTTTCCTAGCCCCTTCTTGTTATCGTGATATAATTTCCTGCAACCAATCAAACAATACCCCTTTGGCCTCAAGGCCACATCAAATACATCAAGAAATAAAACACACATACATATCATCCAACAACATCATACATGTATCGATATCACTATCATCAAAGTTAGAAATTTATATCAATTATTTCGAATCACTTAACGTCTCATTTTTGAGATGCCATAACATCAATAAGATCATAAGGTCAGTCCAAACATCTAAATTTAATCCTCATCATTAAGAATCCCAAAATGTATACGTTTACTCATTCAATACATATTAACTATTTCGATCTTAAAATGCATAATAATCCAGTCATAACAACATGAAACAAGAGAAAATAGACATAAACATGTGGGAAATCTTCACAGAGAAGAAAACCCATTGATCTCTATATTTGTAGAAATATTGTATAAAAAAATAAATATTTAGTAAAGAACCAACTCCACATAGAGCACAAACCCAAAATTACCAAGCATCTACTTTAAAAGGTATTAGCAAGCCGTAACTTGTAAAGAATCACAAACTCTATAAGGTTTTAGCAAGCACTCACTTGGAAGGATTGAACAACTCCAAAAGTGAATCAACATCAAATCAGCCACAACTATATTTTTTCACCTTTTAAACCCTATTTTTTAATCAACAAATGATGAAAACTTCTTCATCTCCACTCTCTCTTATTCTTCTAAAAACAACATCATATGCTTCATCTCTGTTCAATTTGACAAAGAGAATGTATAAATTTCCTATAATAGGTTGACCATATTCTATATATTAACCATGAAAACTCTTCCCATGTTCTAAAATACCTATTAAATATCCAAAAATATCTATATTTCAATCATTTAATTTCACCCAGTAATAGGCGTAAAACTACCTAACATTTTTATAGATGACTCATGACCGTATACATGCTAGGTTAGTCATACACACCTAAAATTACTTAGTTCAGCCAAACAAAATCTCTTATAGAATATTATAAACAGGATAAAATCATAACATTAACCTTTTTTGGTCATCTATTACATAATTTATTTAACACTCCTTTATTACGTCTCAAAACGCCAATGCATTACGTTTGTGTGTAACACTAGACTTTATCTTGATTTGGCCCACAAAGACTTCACCAACACATAAAAACTTTAAAGTTGTTTATATCTAACTTCATATGAGATCCTCCATGCTTTTTTAGTTCTATAACTTTCATTCATAGTATAAAATCACTTTAAGAACAAACTTCCCTATTTGGTCTTTATACCAAAAATAGTTTTTCTTCAAGAATGCATCTTATACAAGCTGGAGCCACAAAATCATGAAATATATAATATTTATAAAGATACTCCTTGAATTAAACACCATCACCATATTCTTTAGACACTTTAACTCAAGGCATAATGGTTCAATAACATCTCTACACCATGATCACTCAAAACTTTCAACTTATCACAAAAATCGGTGATGTAGAACTTGATCTTCAATACATGTATCAAGACTTTCAAAGCCTTTAAAAAGAATGAATAGTAAATAAATGTGCTAAAAATTGTATCCATATAATTTTTTATCATCCTATAATGCAATGACCTCATAACCTTCTTCTTAAAGTCATCCTGGTTTTTTCCATTAGGAATGTTAGTGACTACCTAACTTGGATAGCTTATTTGGAAGTTTTAAGCACTAGAAATTGTCCAATAACCTTGATGGAAATGAAACCTGAGTCTCCTGATTAATATTACATTAATTTTCTTATTATTTCTAATTCATATTTTTAATTCTATAGAAACATCTTCGGATAATTTTTTTTTTCTTGGGATCAGTCATTCATATGACAAAGTAATACCATCTTGAGGAACCTAGGAGATTCCATTATAAGATACAATTATCATGCTACCTAATCCAATCCATTAGGAACTAGCTTGAGAAATATCTTTTATATCGTGTCCTTATTAGGTTTTGGATGGGTTTAAGAGTGATTTTGGTGTTAACATTTTTTTATAATGGTCTAGACCTTAAACCAAAGAAAAATGGTAGAAATATTATCTAGAACCATTCCCCATATATATTAAATATCTGAAGGTCCCATGTAAATGTTTAACATCCTAATGAGACACTAAAAGTTCCTCTCGATTTGAATTCTCCATTTTGAGATATCGATAGACCTCAATACCACTTTTCATGCTTCTTCCTTTAATCTCTGACTTGAAAATTCATTAACATGCATGGGACAACTTGTTATAACTCTAACAATTCTCACATACCCATAATTTCCTTGGAGACTCATCCTCATACCTCACATTATTCTCATACCTCTACACCGTGCTAAGTACATCATGGTATTTATGCTTTAACTCATCTTCATAAATATTTCCATGAATTATACACCATATTCTCATGATAAATAATGATGGAAACCTCTCGTATGCATGTTCTAATGTGTTTCATCATGTTTCACTCAATTCACAATGCTTCCATGCATATACCTTCATTATGTCTCATCACACCATGAATGGTCCATGACCAAAATTCATAAAAATATGAACATACTTAAACGACCTATACTTAAACATGTTGATGTTTGAAAACCTTCATGTTTTGATTAAATTATATTTCTTTTTCTTCAATGCGAAGTTGAAATCGAGTTAACGTAAGTCACTAATCCACTGCCAGTAAACCTATCGACAATTTTTACACTTGTGTAAAAATTGTAAACTTGAAAATTCAATACGATGGATGGCATTGATGAAGTGGACCTAACTAGGGGAATACATTACAATGTTATCATGTTTTCAGTTGCAGTAACTAATTAACTACATGTAATCTATAGTTATGTGTGTTGTTACAAAATGTAACACTTCACATAGCCCGCCATTCCATGTTCGTCTTCAGAAAGGAAACACAAAATCCCTGAAGGACTAATGCATTTCCTTGATGAAGGTGGGAATAAAATATTATGTGAAATGCTAAATTTGAGAACAAAAAATAGAGTTGCACTTTATAAGAAAGTGAGTTCATTATAAAGTTACAATCGAAAGCATGAAGAAGTATACAACTCAAGTAAAAAAAATAAATGTCATTATTAATTAATAACTACAATATTTACCACACAAGTCCTGGGATGTAACTCATAGCTACTGAAGAAAGAAGTACATATGCATGAAGTTAAAATTAAAAAAGTATAGAAGAAATCCATTAATGCCTTCTTGTCTTCTTCACTTGCCTCCAGCTCCATCTTTTATCCATCTCTCCTAAAGAATCACAATGTACCTAAAAATGAAAGATAATTATCGTGACATTGAGATCGTGGTTTAATCTATACCCTTGTACTATCTAATTACATGCATATGGATTTATGAAAAGTAGAAGTATAAGGTACATCACATACAAATACAAAATTGATAAGAGCATCATTCTACATAAGCACATATGTTGCCTATCCACAATCTCAGAGAAATGTGTTTTTGTTAAAATTGGAAGGAAACTAATGAAACAAATTTTTCTTTCAACCAAACTTTTACTATGCAAGCATTAAGTGGATTTCCACTAGAAGTAATTTTCTTTCAAATTAATAACCCTATTTCTAAGATTGTAAAGAAATACAATTTAATCTAGTTTGTATTCAATCATTTTATCCTTAATCATTTACCATACTAACAAGAAATAAAAGAGTAACATTACTCTTTTTCAACAAAAACTTCATATAGCAATCAATTATTTTATTTTAAAAGGAATATTTCAACCCAAAAAATAAGATATTTAATAAGGACTTGTTGATGTATAATCACAGCACCCCTGAATGTCTTCAACTTTTTGGGTTGAAAATCTCAGTGTGATTGCATAACATGGAGCTTTTACCAAAGTGTGGGACCTTGCAATCGGGAAATCTCTCTAGGTGAAGGCCAATTCTTATTCCTCTATTCGGGTGCATGCATTAAAACTGCAGAGGGTCTACTTTAAAACCTACTCTAACTTTCCAAGGACACATGGTTAAGTATATGCAAGAAAATTAAACCTAAATTAACAAAGGTGATGCACGAAAGGAATGATGAACACCTACTTTGTAAATGAACACAAACCATAAAAAATTAATACAACCACCAATGCACAGATAACCAATACTGGAATGAGAGAGATAAGGAAAGAGAAAATGAACACAGGAGAGGGTTAAAAAATCATCCATAGACATGTATTTTTTCTCCAAAAATTTTATACAGTGCACTATAATGGCCAAGAGGCATAACTTGCATTACAATTTTAATGGGAGGTTTGAACTCCACAAATCCACTTACAAACAAGAGGAGAAGGGAGGGTGCAAAACAAAAATGTCCAACATTTATAAAAATGCCCTTCCTTACAATATATAGCAAGAATGAGAGAGGGAGATGATAAGAAACCTGAAAGCTAGCTTCAACCACCCTAAAAATGCATTGAATTCTTATGCAAAATTGATGGGTTCTAGTGTAAAACCCATGCCTCCATGTACTTTGACTTTTTGGGAAAGAAAGGAAGCCCATACCTTAGTATGGTGGTAGGTGAGAAACCCTAAGAAACCATAAAATAGGGAACTATATTTTTCATTCTTGTGTAGAAGACATCGAGAGCTTTCCAAAAATTCCTCTCTTTCTTAAATACGAGCTTCCAGTCGAAATATATTTCCATCTAAATTTCGAGGTGCATTCTATGGAAAAAATGCCTGAGAGTTCCGAAAGTCCAAAAATCACACAACCTCTGAAACCCTGAAATTCAGAATTTTGGACATTTTCATTTCAGAGATTAAAACAATGTTCATCTGCCAATATTGCTTGAGAGTTCCGAAATTTCAAACCCTAAAATCCTAAAAGTCTGAAATTTCAAACTTTCACGTTTCAGACATTTCCATTGATTTTTACGATTTGGGGCCGAGAGTTCCAAAACTCTGAACTCAAAAACCCTGAAAGTCTGAAGTCAAAAAATTTGGAACTTCAGAGTTCCGAGTTTTAGACATTTTCTTGTCCTTTTCCATTTTTCTCGCCCAAAAATAAAAAATGTTGAATGTCGATATCCCGAAATTCTGAAGTTTGAAAATTTGGACAATCAAAATTTGGGAATTCATACTTTTTCTTTTCATTCTTGGCTCGATTCCCAAGGTCCCCGAAACAATGAAATTCTTAAATTCAAACGTTCGGACTTCAGAAATTTGGACTTTTTGGGCCAATTTTACATTTTTTGCACCTGAGATTTCCTAAACCCGAAAGTACGAAATTTTTACTTTTGGAGTTTCAAACTTTAGACATTTTTCTTCGAATTTCCATTTTCACCCCTAATATTTCTGAAACCCCAAAACTTGAAAGTATGAAATTTCAGAGTTTTAGAGTTTCAGGTTTCAGACATTTTCGATCATTTTTGGCCCTATTTTTCTGAAAGTGCCAAAAATGACAATTTGAAAAATTCGAGCCTTCTCCATTCTTCTTCCTCTTGAACTTGGATATTCTTCCTTTTTTGCATTGCCATGATGAAATTGACTGCAACTTGATTTTTGAAATTGAATGTGAGCTCACATGACTGAAACAATCTTTCCATTTCCACCTTCGAAAGGTCATGTTTGTTCATTTTTCCTAAGGGGGAAAATTGGACTACAAGATTCTCATCAAAATACTTGCATTACTTTTCAAGATACTAGGTTCTTACCACTTTCTTCATGTAAAAATAGTTTATATTACAATCATTCTTAAGCTCTCCAATACAACGTATTTCCAAGATACTTAAGATGCATAAAGAAAAATATTACAAGGCTTCATTCCAAGACGGAAGGAATATTACAATAAGTAAAATTTTCACAAAATTTTTGAGGACAACAAGATGCCTAAAACTTAAGGGAATATTCCAACCATCTTCCAAACTTGAGCTCCAATTTTTTTCTCTTCATTGAATCCAACACATAGAGAAAGGCTTGTTTTACCACCCAACCTATAGGCATCATTAAATATATTTCCAAAGGTTGAAAGACATGATATCCTCCTCCAAGCCCATGGAAGAGAGATCTAGCTTCCACAAATGCATATAAGAATAAGGGGGAAGTAAACACAAGCATATCACATACAAGACTAATCCATACACTAAAGAAAACATAATAATTATCAACCAAATAAAAGGAGGAGAAAACCATATTCATCCTCAACAAACGGGAAGAGTAGATGATACATCCAATAATTCCAAAGAGTGTGGTCTAACCATAAGATGTACACTTACAAGATCTTCAAAAAACCTTCTATTCATCCAAGACAATCATCCCTCCTTATTGTTCCTCCCAATCACCTAAAATCCTCCTTGGGATGATTTAAAAACCCATTGGGTTTTCTCTCCAAGGATGGGGAAGGGGGTTCAAACCATATGAGTGGATAAAGAGAACCAACATGGCTTTCTCGTTAAGCTGTGAGGCTTAAGATGGAAAATACCTCCCTCTTCCCCAATAAAACTCCCAAATCCATCAATCCATATGATGGATGGAGAAAATAACAAATAACATACCCAAGCAATATACAACACATGCAACAAGACACAAATTTCAACCATAAGAAAATTTAAGATCTAACATGAAAAATAACATAGAATAAGATCAAAGATCCTACCTCCACAAGGTCTCCAAATATCTAATATTTTCTCAATTCCTTGTATAAGCAAAAATCTAACTCCAAAATACTCCAAGCACAGAGAAACCCTCCCCAAAAAAGTCCTCTTTCTCCCACATGAGGGAGTATTTGAATAAAATAAAATAAATTTCCTCACAAATTACGAGGTGACATGTGTCACCCCTCTCTTCCCTCCAAGTTAATATTCCCAAAACAAAATAAAGAAAAGATAAAATCACATTTAAACACCCCTCTCCCAAATTACCCAAAAAGAAAATTAGATAAGATTAGGCAACTTTTCACAGCACACATATTATAACCCATCTTACATGGATGGTGACAAAAGAGAGGGTAAATGGGATGGAAACTCCCTCCATACCTTTGAATTAAGCCCCCTTCATAGTACGTAGGGTCCAAGGGTTTATTTTCATTCTAAGTGAACTCCCAAAACTAAAAGAGGTAACTTAAAATGCCAAAAATATCCCAATTTCAGGTTTGGCACATTTGGGCACATATGTAGAGGATGCGGGTTCTATTCAAAGGTGATTATGTGGCCCCAATCCTCTTTAATTAACACAAACTTACACTAACACATACTTAATGCAAGTGGGGACAATTAAGTCCCCAAATCTATTTTACTAATAAAATTAAACAACCTAAAAAAAATTATATTACATGAAATACCACATTACAAATAAGGGTCACTCATGGTGCCCAAATAATACAAGCAAACCAATAAGACCTCATACAACTAGCATGGTTAGGACTTAGCCTTATGGGTTGCTTGTGCACAATTTACGTAGCCTCCCTAAAACCCATGTTGGCATGTGCCTTGTAACTTGCACACTCAATGCACACATTAAACACATCTACCCAATACAAGTGTAAATCAACTACTCAATAAACGATCAAGTCTAAACATGCAATCTATGATATCACAACATCAACATGAAATCATAAATGAGAAACATGCACAATTTCACACGAATTCACCATCTGTTAGCCATTGCAATACATATAAATGAAATATATCCATGCTATCATGTGTTCTCATCAATAATCAAATAATCTATATCATAAAGGTGTGTGACTAAACTAAGTATCCATCATATATCAATTAGGCCCAAATAATATAGCAAAATGTTAGTATCCATAACATCTATTAAAATGTGCCAACATACTAATCAAAGGTGAATTGGCGCTAAGCTTCCAAATGACCATAGATGTCCATGAATATCAAATAACATAACATATTGTCCAAAATATGTCAAATCCATTTCAAGAAATAACTATGAGTAAAGAAGTAAGCAAATAATTGAAGCTATAAAATGTGGGCGCTACAACAATATTCAATGTGTTTTAGATTAGTATGGAATATTCAAAGAAGCTAATTAAAGTGGAAAACCAACATAAGAAATGAGTCCATGCGATAAGATCACACTACTTTCTTGTAAAGCCACAACTCTAACCCAAATTAGAAATAATGGAGACCACATCCAAAGAAAAAAATAGATAACTATCTTAATATTCCACAAGGATAACAAATGTTTTCTAGGGTTTCATGAAGTATAATATCATCCACACCAAAAATAAAACCAATTCAAATGAATGTGTTTAGTGTTTCAAACCTAATCAATAAATGGTCTACCAAGTTAATTTCAACCATGGTCAATTTGACCATGGTTAAATTAATTTCTCTTTTAAAAACATAATCATCCTTTCTAGGTGCCCATCTGGTGTGATTTATTTTGAAATAATATTTATAATTGTAATTATTTTCAATGTGGGGGGTGGTGTAAAATCATACCTTTCCCAGATTCAAAAGAAACCAAATTCATATACTAATCATGTCTATTCCCAAATCCAAAAGGACTCAGTGATTTTCTTATGTTTTTCTAAGAAGGGAAATCATTATATTAATTTTCTTAAATGACCGAATTATTACCTTAATTTTGCAAAGGGGAAGTAGACCAAATCAAAAAGGATAAAATTCCATGCACACTCAACATTTATCCTTTTTAAAGAATGTAAATAATAATAATCTTATGATTATAATTAAAAATTTGTAACAATTTTATTTTATTTTTTGGTAAATAGTATTTTGAAAGGGTCTATACCCTTGTACAAAAGGGCTCAAAATCCAGATTTATAGATTAAGAAATACAAAAAAATATCACAATTGGGTTTGAATTTTGTATTTGATAGCTAAGAGATAACATTCGATTTGTTTCCACTTAGACTCTAACTTAATTTTAAACTCGAGTTGAGGTATTTTACTTGAAGTGAGACTTTAGTCAGTTTGAGATCTAGTCGAAAAATTAAGTGTTGAAAAGTTCTAACTACACTTATTTTTCCCTTCTCTTTTTATATGTACCCATGATTTTGAATCATGAGGGGCTTGCAATTTTTCCATTCCAATTTTTTCCAAATTTTGTACTCTAGCAGCTATTTGACTCAATAAAAGAATAAATTACTCTATTTGCAATCTGAATTAAACCATGTTACAATAGATTCATTAATATGTTTAACTAGATGAATTATTTCCTTTGCATGTTTATGAATCTCATTACCTCCATTAAGATTTTGAAGCTTTCATAAGTCATTTTAAGTGTAGATTTAGTTTTTTAATCAGTTTGGAAGTTGAAAGGTCATTTGATTTTCCCTCCCATGCTATATTGATAGCTTGTGCATGCCTTTTGTGAAATATTGTGTGAAATTCAAATCAAACAACAAATGAAGTGATGTTTTCACGTCTTAAAGATTCAAATAACGTGTCTTATGCATTCATAGGTGTCTAAAATAGGTGGTGTATCAAAAAATTCTACATGTTTTTTTGAATTCATTATATTTATTTCCCTTACCCCTAGTAAGAAACTAGTTTAGGTGATTAATCCAGGGAACCATCACTCTCTTCAGGTACTTTTCAAAATTGGTTCACCCACACTCAGAAAATATCAAATTGTATTGACCAAAGAAAAGGATTTCTTGCACTTATTCAACTTGGGGTGTTCTTCATATGGATAATAAAACCTAAAACAACTTAGGTAGGCCCTAAAAATTATTATAGATAATATTACAAACATGAATAAATAACAACATGAACCTCGTTTAACTCATCCATTAGTTAATTTATCTCATAATCAATTATTAGGTCTCAAGAAGGCCTAACACATTAGGTTTATCCATAACACTACACTTTTTGTTGCTTGGGCCCACATAACCTTCATGAAGAAAATAAAAAAACATTTCAAAATATTTATCTATGACATCTTCTGATCTCCTCAATGCTTATTTATCTCTATAACTTTCATTCATATCATAAAATCACCTTATGAACAAAACTCACCTATTACATCTATATACCAAACAAGTATTCCTTCAACAATGAATGTTATACCTCCTTTAGTAACAAAATAATGAAAAATAGAACCTATAGAAAAATAATAGATGACCTCAACACCATCACCATATTCATTAGAAACTTCAACTCAAGGCATAAACAATCAAAACTATCGACTTACCTCAAAATCAAGTCATGAAGAACTTGATCTCAAAACACCTATATGACCACTTTCAAAGCCTTTACCAAACATTAATAGGACATAAAATTCAAAAAAAACATATACATATATTTTATTTATTAACCTATCATGAAAATAACTCATAACATTCTTCTTGAATTCATCGTGGTTTTCTCCATGAGGATAATTAGTGACTACCTAACTTGGAAGAAAAAATATTGAGGTGGGGGTTAATCAATACTTAAATATTTTTTATCGAATAACTTTACTGATTCAATGCATATTATCCATTGTGATCTTATAATGGATAATAAACTATTCAAAAGAACATGAAATGAGAGAGAACAACCATATATAATTTGGAAAATGTTAAAGGGAAGAAAATCCACTAATCTCTGTATTTGGAAAACTATCCTATAAAAAAATCAAGATGTAGTGAAGTGATAAGTCCACACGAAGCACAAACCTCAAATTACCAAACACCTAGTTGACAAACTTTTACTGATAATCCACTTTCAAGGAAGCAACAACTCTCTAAGGTTTTATAAGGTACTCACTTGCAAGGAAGTGATAACTCCCTAAGTGACTCGGAATCAAATGAGAAACATCTATATTATTTCACCTTCTTAACCCTATTTATTTATTAACAAATGATGACCAAATATTTAGTTACACATTGTCTTATTATTCTCAAAACAACATTTTTTCCTTCTTTTCTCTTCATTTTTACATTGGAATGTAGAAATTTCCTTTTATAGGATTACCATATTCTAGATATTCAACATGAAAAATATTTCAATGGTCTATAATTCCTACTATATCTCCAACAATTTCTATATTTTTCTTATTCACTTTCACCCATAAATATTCCTAAAATTACCTTACACATATATACGTATGACTCATGACCATATACCTACTAAGTCAGTTATCCACACCTAAAATCACCTAGGTCAATCATAAAACAATTCTTAGATAATATTAAAAACATGAGTAAATCACAACATGATTCTAGTTTAGGTAAACCATTACATAATTTAGCTCATACTCCTTCATTAGGTCTTAAGAAGTCTTAATGAATTAGGTATGTCTCAAACGCTATACTTTGTATTTCATTGGCCCACACAGCCTTCACCAACACACAAAAACATTTTTATTTTTTTATATTACCTCTTATGTGCTCCTTCATTATTTTTTATCTCTTCAACTTACATTCATATCATGAAATCACGTTAAGAAAATACCATCCTATTATGTTTATATAACAAAAAAAGTATTTCTTGAAAAATGAACCTTGTACCCCATTGAAGACAAAAATCATGACAAATAGAACCTATAGAAATATACTCCATGATCTCAAAATCATCATCATATTCACTATACACTTAAAATCATAACATTAGGGATCAAGGACATCTCTACACCATGATCACTAAAAATTATCGACTTACCTAAAAAATAAGTTATGAAGAGATTGATCTTCAAAACCAATATAACCAATTTCAAATCTTCTTTTAAGAATCAATATGAGATAAAAATCGTAAAAAAAATCCACATAATGTTTTAATCAACCTATTATGAAATGACATCATAAACTTCTTCTTCAAGTCTACCTGGTTTTCTCCATTAATACTATTAGAGACTTGCTAAAAAGGAAACACAATCAGTGGGTGTGGGGTGAATCATTGATTAAAAATTTTCTATCACTTACGTTTACTCATTCAATACATATTAACTATTTCGATCTTAAAATGCATAATAATCCAGTCATAACAACATGAAACAAGAGAGAATAGACATAAACATGTGGGAAATCTTTACAGAGAAGAAAACCCATTGATCTCTATATTTGTAGAACTATCGTATAAAAAAAATCAATATTTAGTAAAGAACCAACTCCACATAGAGCAAAACCCAAAATTACCAAGCATCTACTTTAAAAGGTATTAGCAAGCCGTAACTTGTAAAGAATCACAAACTCTGTAAGGTTTTAGCAAGCACCCACTTGGAAGGATTGAACAACTCCAAAAGTGAATCAACATCAAATCAGCCACAACTATATTTTTTCACCTTTTAAACCCTATTTTTTAATCAACAAATGATGAAAACTTCTTCATCTCCACTCTCTCTTATTCTTCTAAAAACAACATCTTATGCTTCATCTATGTTCAATTTGATAGTAGAATGTATAAATTTCCTATAATAGGTTGACCATATTCTATATATTAACCATGAACACTCTTCCCATGTTCTAAAATACCTATTAAATCTCCAAAAATATCTATTTTTCAATCATTTTATTTCACTTAGTAATAGGCCTAAAACTACCTAACATTTTTATAGATGACTCATGACCGTATACATACTAGGTTAGTCATACACACCTAAAATTACTTAGTTCAGCCAAACAAAATCTCTTATAGAATATTATAAACAGGATAAAATCATAACATGAACCTTTTTTTGGTCATCTATTACATAATTTATTTAACACTCCTTTATTACGTCTAAAAAATGCCAATGAATTAGGTTTGTCTTTAACACTAGACTTTATCTTGATTTGGCCCACAAAGACTTCACCAACACATAAAAACTTTAAACTTATTTATATCTAACTTCATATGAGATCCTCCATGATTTTTAGTTCTATAACTTTCATTCATAGCATAAAATCACCTTAAGAACAAACTTCCCTATTTGGTCTTAATACCAAAAATAGTTTTTCTTCAAGAATGCATCTTATACAAGCTGGAGCCACAAAATCATGAAATATATAATATTTATAAAGATACTCTATGAATTAAACACCATCACCATATTCTTTAGACACTTTAACTCATAGCATAACGGTTCAATAACATCTCTACACCATGATCACTCAAAACTTTCAACTTATCACAAATATCGGTGATGTAGAACTTGATCTTCAATACATTTATCAAGACTTTCAAAGCCTCTAAAAAGAATGAATAGTAAATAAATGTGCTAAAAATTGTATCCATATAATTTTTTATCATCCTATCATGCAATGACCTCATAACCTTCTTCTTAAAGTCATCCTGGTTTTTTCCATTAGGAATGTTAGTGACTACCTAACTTGGATAGCTTATTTGGAAGTTTTAAGCACTAGAAATTGTCCAATAACCTTGATGGAAATGAAACCTGAGTCTCCTGATTAATATTACATTAATTTTCTTATTATTTCTAATTCATATTTTTAATTCTATAGCAACATCTTCGATAATTTTTTTTCTCTTGGGATCAGTCATTCATATGACAAAGTAATACCACCTTGAGGAACCTAGGAGATTCCATTATAAGATACAATTATAATGCTACCTAATCCAATCCATTAGGAACTAGCTTGAGAAATATCTTTTATATCGTGTCCTTATTAGGGTTTTGGAAGGGTTTAAGAGTGATTTTGGTGTTAACATTTTTTTATAATGGTCTAGACCTTAAACCAAAGAAAAAAGGTAGAAATATTATCTAGAACCATTCCCCATATATATTAAATATCTGAAGGTCCCATGTAAATGTTTAACATCCTAATGAGATACTAAAAGTTCCTCTCGATTTGAATTCTCCATTTTGAGATATCGATAGACCTCAATACCACTTTTCATGCTTCTTCCTTTAATCTCGAACTTGAAAACTCATTAACACACATGGGATAACTTGTTACAACTCTAACAATTCTCACATACCCATAATTTCCTTGAGACTCATCCTCATACCTCAAATTATCCTCATACCTCTACACCGTGCTATCTACATCATGGTCTTTATGCTTTAACTCATCTTTATAAATATTTCCATGAAATATACATTAACACACATGGGACAACTTTTACAACTCTAACAATGCTCACATACCCATAATTTCCTTGGAGACTTATCCTCATACCTCTACACCGTGCTATCTACATCATGGTCTTTATGCTTTAACTCATCTTCATAAATATTTCCATGAATTATACACCATATTCTCATGATAAATACTGATGGAAACCTCTCGTATGCATGTTCAAATGTGTTTCATCATGTTTCACTCAATTCACAATGCTTCATGCATATACCTTCATTATGTCTCATCACACCATGAATGGTCCATGACCAAAATTCATAAAAATATGAACATACTTAAACGACCTATACTAAAACATGTTGATGTTTGAAAACCTTCATGTTTTGATTAAATTATATTCCTTTTTTTTTCAATACGATGTTGAAATCGTTAACGTAAGTCACTAATCCACTACCAAGAAACCTATCGACAATTTTTACACTTGTGTAAAAATTGGAAACTTGAAAATTCAATACGATGGATGGCATTGATGAAGTGGACCTAACTAGGGAATACATTACAATTTTATCATGTTTTTAGTTGCAGCAATTGATTAACTACATGTAATCTATAGTTATGTGTGTTGTTACAAAATGTAACACTTCACATAGCCTGCCATTCCATGTTTGTCTTCGAAAGGAAACACAAAAGCCCTGAAGGACTAATGCATTTCCTTGATGAAGGTGGGAATAATATTTTAGGTGAAATGCTAAATTTGAGACCAAAAATATAAGAAAGTGACATTATAAAGCATGAAAAAGTATACAACTCAAGTAAAATAAATAAATGTCATTTATTCATTAATAACTACAATATTTACCACACAAGTCATGGGATGTAACTCATAGCTACTAAAGAAAGAAGTACATATGCATGAAGTTAAAATTAAAAAAGTATAAAAGAAATCCATCATTGCCTTGGGTTCTTTTCTTGTCTTCTTCACTTCATTCTAGCTCCATCTTTTATCCATATCTCCTAGCAATCACAATGTACCTAAAAAATGAAAGATAATTGTCATCAGACATTGAGCTTAGGGTTTAATCTGTACCCTTGTACTATCTAACTACATGCATATGGATTTATGAAAAGTAGAAGTATAAGGTACATCACATACAAATACAAAATTGATAAGAGCATCATTCTACATAAGCACATATGTTTCCCATAATCTTTTCAGAAAATAAATTGAAAAGAAAAACTATGCAAAATAACAGAGGCTAAAAAGCCTAAATATTTTCTAACTATTTCTTTAAGTGTGTTGGTACAGGTAGCAGATTAGAAAGAAAAAATATTTTCCAAAATGATTACTGTATAGAAAATAAATACTTGTTGAAGGAATCTACATGGTACAAATTTATGAGGTGTTTTAAAAAAGGAAGATGAAAATAGAA
Source organism: Taxus wallichiana var. yunnanensis (assembly GCA_018340775.1). NCBI lineage: Eukaryota > Viridiplantae > Streptophyta > Pinopsida > Cupressales > Taxaceae > Taxus > Taxus wallichiana. The sequence continues at coordinate 720,993,676 of CM031240.1, read as the reverse complement.
GATGTATAAAATAAAGGCATCAGGACACTGAAATCAGAAGTGAGGAAGAAACTTACAAGTAAAATTTCTTTAAGAGAAAATTTTTCATCAAAACACAAAAAATCATCAAGAGTATCTTCCAATTTCATTAAAAACCTCTTCCATAAGTTATGAAGAAGATAGTTACGAAGATACCACAAGTGAGAAAATTCTAAAGGTGTGAATGAGAGACATAAGCTCAAAAGTACAATTAAAATGTGATCAAGATAAGTGCAACAAATAAAATGTATACCACTCAATTAAAAATTCATAAGAACAAAAGCTATTATAAAGGAAAAAATGACATTTACAACTTATAGTCAAAGCTAAAAGGATTAGAGTACAACTGTAAAGAAACCTTCAAATCCCTGTTTCAGAATTCAATAAACAAGGAAAGTACATTTTTCAAAAGTTACAAGTGCAATTTCAGCAAAGTAATATTAGTATGCACTCATCAAAAGAAGTCAAGTGTTCTCATATCTAAAAGATTCATAACTTGCAGTCAAACAAGTAATAAAGATACAATATCTAATTGATAAATTCATACTATAAATCTTCAATATTTTAACTTAGGAAAGTGTTTCCATTTTCAATACATAAAGTGGATGGAATACTAGAACAACAAAGTATTTTCCACAAGCTTACAAATTTCCTTAAAAGTATTTGAGTATCATAACTGAATGGGATAGAAAGCCTCAAGATTACAGAAGAAGATATTTCCTCCTTTACAAACCCAGTTCAGGTTTCAAATTCAATCAGAAAATCATTCATTCCAAATTGAGATGCTACATCACTATAGAATATCAAAAGATCAACAAAGTGATTTAAAGATAACCAAAGAATTTTCATTTTTCAAGGAAGTGAAGTTACAATTTTAAAAATAGAAAGGTTTTGTTTCATAAACTCAAAAATTGCAAAGTATGGTTTCAGATCTTAAAAGTACACAAAGAGGAAGCTTCATTGCCCACATATAGTTAAAAAATTGGGATAAAATTCTTGAATAAGAGGGCTAAGGAGTGCATATTTTTATAAAACTCTAGAACAAGAGTTATGATCTTATTCAAACAAGTTGAAGAGAGGATTTAAATATCACTCTTTATTACAGCTATGATCAAATTCCAGTTTGCTCAATAAGAATGATACAACAATATCGAGGACATCTCCAACATATCAGTGGTTGATTTATAAAAGGAGAACTTGTTTGTCCTAAAAATCTTACATATAAAAGGAAGTACAGTCTTCAAAGGTTATAGATGAAAGTCCAGAATTTCAGTTACTAAAGAAAAGTGTACATGAACAATTTATTGTTTCAGCATGTATATCAAAGAGATTCAAGTGACAAGCACTCAAGTAATAACAATTTAATCAGAACTCGTATGCAAGAAAAGGGAAACTATTATCAAAGATAGGACAATTGTTCGGATAAATAACAATCTATAAAAGGGGCGTTGGGTAACTTAATAAATGAAGAAAAACAAATATCAATTCATATTGTTTGATCAAGCCTTCATCAAAAACACATGAAATCAAATAAAGAGACTACAATCCAAGAAGTACATTTTTAGTTAAAATGTTATACTGAAAGTGGCATCAAAGCTAGTTGAAGGAAAATATAACATAATGAGACAAAGGGATGTACATATTTCAAAAGGAAAATACTTGTTGGATAACTTAAATAACTAAAGAGCATAGTTAAACAAGAAGAGATGCAAGTATGCAACATATCAGTTCAAGCTATGATCATTAAAGTATTCAACTGAAGATATCATTTCGAGTTATATATCATGATTGAATTTTAAGAACTCAAGGATACAGATGCAAGAATAGAACGATTTCGAATGAGATGGATTTAGGTGCAACTTCATAATGGAATGATGCTTTTGAAACACATGTTTTGCAATTATATAGTTTCAAGAAACTCCAAGATAAAGCAGAAAGGGAAACCCAAAATATCATGTTACAAGTTATAATGAAGTTAAAGTCATAACAAGGAACCTAAGTTACAATGCATGTGAATGAGAAAATAGAACAAAGAATAGATTTTCAGGTAGGCCATTTTAAGAGCTCATTCAATGACTGAGTAAAAACATTGAATCAAAATAAAGGGCATGACTACATGGGAAACAAATAAAGAAGGACCAATTTTAACGTTAAGACGAATATACGCAAAGAAAATGAAAGTTCAGGTTGAAAATTTTGAGAGTAAGAACATATTACAATATCTATATAACTAAGGCTTACTACTCTAATTAATGCAGCCTTTAAAGAGTGAAACAAAACAAAAAAACCCTAACAGAGAGCTTACAATGAATGAAAAAAATGACACAGAGAGATTGAAATTTTAAGGGTTGAATGCACTAGGTCGAAAATATTAGTCGAAAAATAACTCTCCAACTCAGAGCCATAAAAATAACCAAGAAAAAAATATCAATATAATATGTATGCCATTGAGAGGCAAATATCCAATAACAAAGAAGAAGATATGTATACATTTCTTAGAAAGTTTCAAAAAGTACTATAACTAGCCATAAACCTGAAATGTATTAAGACAAAATCAAATGTGAACAACAATAATGAATACCCATGAATGTAAATGTTTGGATCTATATCATACAAATAATTCATAAATAAATTAATTCAAATACAATCGAGCCCGAGTACATCAGGGGATGAACGAATGTCCAATGCAATAGAAAATTAATACCCATTTTGGGTTATCCGAAATAAGATTTATAAATTCACACACTCGGAAATAATACTTCCATGGCTACGACTACAAAGGATTCAAGAAACATGAAAGAAACTCACCGATTCATAAAAATGTAGATGGAAACCCTTGAAGCCTTGAAGAAGACAAGGAATATGCCATCATCCAACCACTTAGACCCTTGAACAAAGGGAAGCATCGAACATAGATGAATACAAAGCTCAGAGCTAGCTATAAATCTCTAAATATTGTGGCCAATACAACCAAATCTCATATGAAGCTCACACAAGCTTGTGATAATAAAGGAAGCAAGTTCAGAAACACTACATAACCTCATAGAGAATCGTGAACCATGGAAATTACTTCCACGAAAGCTTCAAATGAAAAACCTTTAAGCTTAGAGATAAGTGCAAAGAGCATTAAAAAACAATACCCGTAACCACCTCCATTAAAATATTTTCCAATCTCAAACAGTCAATAATGGAAGGAAATTTCATGTTCAAATCTTCACATAAGATAGGTTCACAGAGAGAAAATATGCTCGGTAGAACACAATAATGGCACCCTAAAGAAAATTTTCCAAGGCTTTTCCCTTCAAAATGGGCATGCATATGAAATGATCAAGTTTAGATTACAAAATAAACACACTCGCCAACTAACCCATGGTAACCTAACACCACCAATGAGTTAAGGATAAATGGTGTAAAATCAACCATGTAAAAATCAATGATACAAATGATAACCCAAGATAACTACCTTGGTAACTAGAGTTAACATATCAACGGTTCCATACCATCAAGTACCATGATCAAATGGAAATAAATCAGTTGTAGGATCATTTAGGCCCACAATCAATAAAAAATCAGATGCTCAGAGAATTGAAGGTTTAGACCCTGTGAGTACTTCAATCAATGGTTGGTATCAATACGGGAGATTCAATGAAAACTCTACAATAATGGCTCATAGCTCGATCCATAAGAAAACATACCTAACTCAAAGTTAGCAACTTCACTAACAAAAATAAGGGTCAAGTCATCGTGAAAAGAGGGGACCAGCCCCATAATAATCTAAAAATCATTTCCATTGACCGACTAAGGTCCAAACCAATGTTTGAAAAAATCAATCACCGAAAATAATAATAAATCAAATGATTATTCAAATCAAAAACCATAGTATATGTGCCAACCAACAAAAAGGTAAACTTCATATTATTTTCCATGATCCTCCAATCAAAGGTAATCAAACATTATGCCATGAAATAAACATGATTTTCAACCCATTGAAAGGATGAATATTTTTATGCAATGCAATGATTATTCAAAGGAGGCCAATAAACTATATGTGTAATGATGGGCCTAAAGGAGGTCAAAAACCCTATGAAGACAAAGTGTGCACACATAACAGGTGGTCCCCATAGTGGGAAGGTTTGAAATTAAAATTTGGCATTATTTTGTAGAGGAGTATCTTTTCATGTGACCACAAGAAGATAGAGGAGATGTCAACATAAGAACCACAGTGGTCCCCATCATGATGGAATACATGGGTGAATTATTTTATCAAAGTATTGCAAATAAAAGAATTATTTTTTCTCACACATACAGATTTATTTTTGCATGTGCATCCAAGGGGCATAATTAAAGTGCTAAATAAATCATTATAAGTGGACAAAATTGTAAGTGTCACATCAAACACTTAGAGACAGAGATTGCATGCATGCACATTGGAGGAGACTTACACAGCAAGAAAGGGATATTATTAGCCAAATTATTCATCTTACTTTGTTAAAAATAGATTAGTCAACTGCAGTTTGACTGAGATGTATTTTTGTAATCAAGGCTATTAATGCCTCATTATATTAGCATGTCTATTTTTTTCCTTTATTTATTCATGATAAAGGGGTAAAATTAGCATGCATGGGTGAGTACAAATTTTAGCCTATTTTTAGGATGGGATGGGTGGATAATTTTTCTATATATTGTGTGTAATTACAAAGCACAAAAAGGACTTTTTGGGACATAGGAGTGTTGAAGCAGATTTTTCTAGTTTTTCTTCTTGAATGAGAATTTATTTCTACCTTTCCAATTATTTGTAGTGGTCTGTATATCTCATTATTTATTGTGAATGTAAAATTCCCTGATTAATCATCTTAGCTTCCTGCAAATTTAGTAATTTCTACATAACATTAGTGTGTATGTTATCTTACTATATTGTTGTGACTCATTCCCTCAATAGAGGTCAAGTGTTTTGACTTGATATTCCACTAAAACTATTGGTTTGTGCATCCAAAATTTATTCTAAAATTAATTGTGCATCTACTCAATCAAATCCATCAACAATTTTTGTGTATCACTCCAGTTTTCAATTCAGTTATAGTCATCTTTTACCCTCAAACTCCTAAACATTAGTTTAGAAAAGATTAAAAAGGAACCGGTTTTGATCTGGGGATTCACCTCAACAATAGGTATACCCACAGACCTAAGGTGTTTCCATTATATCTATGAAAGAGAGAGATCCAGAGCAAGCTTAGAACACCTGCATTAATATCTCTACAGGGTGCACTTTCGAGAGATAACACTTTTTGGCATGCCTGGTGGGATGATGAATCAGATCTACAGGTAAATTAGAGAAATTTATAGTAACTTTACAACAAAATAAAGTCACTTTTTTGGAGAAACAAGCTGCAACAATTTATTCTAAATATCAATAGATTTATTTGGCAACTTCATAAAGAAAATTTAGACCATTTTTACAGCATGTTCCATGCATAAAGTGACTATAAGATCACTGGTAAGATGAATTCCTTCTGAGTTTATTTCTTTACCTTTTAATTTTGTAAAAAGAAGAAGAGTTAGAAATACCTTACCTTATAAAAGACCTGGTTTTGACAACCCTCCTAATCTTCCTTCACCACGTATTAATATAATTATTAATATTTCAGTTATTCCAATGGCTATTCAACCACCTAGGAATTTTGTGACCTTTACTAATGGTAGCCCTTTAGTAATTCCAGTTTATCATGATATTCCCAATGCTGCCATAAAAATTTTACCTTCATTCACTGGTGAAAATCATATTACTCCCACAGAGCACATCAAATATGTTGTAGCCCTTTGTGTTGTCCATAATATAACTCATGAAGATGTAGCCTTAAGACTTCTAGTTGCATCCTTTAAAGGGAAATCCTTGTAATGGTATAAAACCTTAGAAATTGGGAGCATAAGAACTTGGGATGAGTTGGGAGAAAAATTACTTAAGAAATTTCAAGATCATTTTGATCATTTATCCCTCATAGAGCAATTGTCTACAATTAAAAGAGCCCCTCATGAATTTATGGCTAGTTTCAATATTCATTTTTCTAGAACTTGGGAAAGAATTCCAACCAGTGTTAAGCCTTAAGTTGATCATTCATTTCTTTAATATCTTAGATACCTAAAAGTGATATTTAACCTAGGATTCAGTCTATGGGAGGATATACTCTCCCAACATCTTATGATATTGCTATTAAAGATGAAAACAACCTTATTCAAGCTAACAAATTGGCACCTAGGCCTTCATTTACTCTTATAGAATATTTGTTACCTATACGAGACCTATTACCATTATAAAGACTACTATTTTAGATCCATCAGATGATGTATTCAAGCCTCTATAGACTATGGGTAATAAATTTACATCAATTGAAAAAAAATTAGCTCTGCCTAGCAGGTCATCTCAAGCTTCTTATCAAGAAAATCAACAAATTCAAATGAATAGCAACCTTATCAACAAAATAAAAATTATAGACAACCATATCAGCCAAGACAGTTTGATAAAAATTCCATAGTTCATCTAGCGCTCTTGTTCCAGTTAACATGGTTTAAGAAGAAAGGTGTAAACCTTGTGATTCAACCTCATTCAACTACAAATTGTCTAAATGCATTCCTAAATATAATCCTTGTTGCACAATATCAACCTAAAGCATTATTCATGCCTCAAATGGAGAGTGGGAAGAAAGAAACTCATATTCAAAACCACCAGAAAAAAATTTGGTAAGCTTTGGAGAGGAAGATTTTATTACAGTCACAACTAGATCCTAGGACAAGGCTCAAGAGAGAAAAACAACAAAACAAACTTGTTTTACCCACATTCACTAATAAAATAGAAACTGTAGGTCAAAAAATACCTAATATTTCTTCTATTCCTCAAAAAATAGCAAGCCATTTAGCTCAAAAGGACGAGCAAATAAAATTACATCCTGATCCCAGAAGACTATTCATACCTTAAATTTCAAAAGTTGTTGAAGCAGAGTCAGTTTTTGCTAAAGCTTATGCTAAAATGGTAGAATATGTTTCAAAAACAATTTTTTTTTTAACATTGTTGATGTAATGAAGAATCATAATATTAATATTTCACTTTGGGATGCTCTAAGTATTCCAAGACAACAAGATTTACTTTCTCACGAGCTTGCTAAGTCAGTATATTTCATCAAAAATAACAGAAAAGGAATCCTAGAAAGAAGACATGGTCCTTGGAACAATGGATCAAGACCACATTAAAGAGGTTAAATGGATGGTTCAAAAGGTCTTAAACACTCATGATATCAAGAAGCCACCACCATTTTATCTATCTCTGATTATTAGAGACCATTTAGTTCATAACTGCATGGTTGATAGTGGTGCAAGTATCATAATTATACCAAAAGTAATTGCATAAAAATTGGGCATGTTATATGAGCCTATGGAAAAATGCATGCTACAGCTAGACAGAACAACAACCAACACATTTGGCATTATTAGAAATCTAGAGGTAACCTTACATGTTTGGCCCAATGTCACTATTTTACAAGATGTGACTGATATAGATTTACCTCCCTATTTTGCTTTATGTTTAGCACAAGATTTTATAGAAAAAATAGGAGGTTATCTATCTTCAAATTTGTCATTGTTTTTATTCAAGTACAAGGTATGGAACCAAAGTTACCATAAATTTAGAGCCTCTGGATAGATTTCGTTTGAGCCTCATGTTTGAACTTTAGAGCAATTTTACATCAATATGATTTTGATGTTACAACACATTTTTTAGCACTAGACAATGTTTCTAATATTTTTATAGATGAAAAAACTCAAGAGGAACATGTTTATGACCCTTTAAAAGAATAAGAAGAGTATTTGTTCAGTGTTTATTTCTTGCATGAAAAAATGCATCAATCATTTCTTGTCCAAAATAGGAAAAACAACACAAGGAATATGGAAGCTTCAATTCGATGGAACTAAAAATAAGAAAGGACAAGGTACAGTTTAATGCTTACTTTCCCTTCAAACAAAAGATTTTTTTAGCTTTAAGTATGTAGTTTTCTTGTACTTGTAATGTAGTTGAATACGAAGTGTTAATTCATGGCTTGTAATGGGCCAGAAAGAGAGGTATCAGTACTTTACAAGTTTTTGGTGATTCGAGTTAGTTATTAATCAAGTGAAAAACTTTAATGTGTGTAAGAATTCATTGCTGAAATCTTACAAACATATATTTTTATACTTAATGGATGATTTTGATGTTATTAACATTCAATTTGTCCCAAGAGATGAAAATAAGCATGCAGACAAACTTCCAATAGTTGATGTTATCTTTGATGTACTAGAACAAATCAAAAACAATAAATTATAGCCACATATAAAGTTTATTATCAGACCTTTAGTTCCTGAAAATGAAGAAAATTGGCAAGTTTTCAAGATGATGAAAAAATCTATAGATTTTTACAACAAGAAGCTGAATTTTCTGCAGTAAATCAGAAAACATGCAACACTTCTATGGTAACTAGATTGTTCAGTTGAAGAAAAATAAGTTTCCTCAAGGATTTTTACATTAGAAGACATTTTTAGTTCTGATGATCAGTTAAGAAAAGAAAAAGGTAAGATTTCAACTCATGCAGATAACTACGAAGAAATATTGGTGGATGATGAAAACAAACTATTTATTGGAAAGGTATGTTCCTCAACAAAAAATAGTTATTTATCAAATTATGTAAAGAATTCAGAGATGTTTTTTCTTAGAAATACCAAGATCTAAGAGGATTTGATCAAATTTTATCTTAGCATACAATAGAGTTACAACCAAATTCCAAGCTAGTTAGAAAAGAAAAGGCTCGTAAATCTAAATATTGAGCCACTAATGAGAAAAGAGTTATCTAAGTTGATCGAATCTGGTATTATCTTTCCAGTTAAGCATTCAATTTTGGTAGATAATATTGTTCCTAGTCAAAAAATAATGGAGAAATTAGACTATGTGTAGATTTTAGAGACCTTAATAAAGCTTCATTAAAAGATCATTATCCACTGCCTAATATGGATCATATTTTGAGAACAGTTTCTAGTTCAGACATATTTTCTCTTTTGGATGGTTACAAGGGATACAATCAAATCCTTGTTCATGAAGAAGACAAATACAAAACAATCTTTACCACGAAGTGGGGCACTTATGCTTATAAAAGAATGCCTTTTGGTCTCTCAAATGTCGGTGCAACGTTTCAACGAGCAATGGATATGGATTTTCACAATCTATTAAATAAATACATATTGGTTTACTTAGATGATGTCATGGTATTTTCAAAAGATTCTGATGAACATATAATGCATTTAAGGCAGACTTTCAATCTTTGCAGATAGTTTGGAATATCTTTGAATCCCAAAATTCCATTTTTTAGTACATCAAGGTAAATTGCTTGGTCATATTGTTTCTAAACTAGGTTTAGCTATTGATCCTTTCAAAATCAAAGCTATTTCTGTTGGTGTGAGTTATCCTATGTGTCCTTCTCACATATTGGAGGGTCATCTCACATGGGTTAGGTTTAGGTTTAGGTTTAGGGTTTACATGTGTGTCATGCACTAGGGTTACTCAACACCCTATATGTACTCTCTTACTATTCATTTATGAGCAATGCCAAGACACTCCGATGTCTTTCCTCTATGTGCAAGCTTTTATTTCTATTGAGAAATTTCTTCCATTGTTGATCGATTCTTCCTTGCAATTATGTTGGAGCCATTACGATTCCATTGGAGTGCAACTACATCATGGTGCATCATTTTTGATTCAATCCTCGCAAAATATTTTATGGTATCAGAGCTACACAACTTTCCGTCACACCAAAATATCGATCAGATCCATCTATGGAATCTTTTACATCCCTCTCATCTCCCTCTTCTTCTCTCTTCTTCATCTTTTCGAGAGATTACTCATTTATACATGGGTACCTATTTAGGCTAGTCTATGGCCAGGACCCATCTTTGGCATCTTTCTTAGATTAGAGAGTGTTTTGTTCTCTTGTGGTGGATATTTCTCCCACTTGGTTTTACTTCACTTTTTGGGACTTCTTTTCTTATTCTTCTTCTAGGAAGATGTTGTTTGTATATGGGCACGTTATCAGGCCTTTAGTTGTCGGGCCCCATTGACACATCTTTCTTAGTTTTTTAGGAGTGTCTTCTCTTTCTGTCTAACTCATCATTAGCCACTACCCTAGCTTCGATGAATGGAGGGTGTTGGTGTGATTTTTTCTTATGAGTTTTCTCTTAAAAAAGACGGATGAGTGTCTTGGCATTGCTCATAAATGAATAGTAAGAGAGTACATATAGGGTGCTGAGTAACCCTAGTACAGTATGACACACATGTAAACCCTAAACTTAAACCTAAACCTAACTCATGTGAGTTGAACCTCCAATATGTGAGGTGGACACATAGGATAACTCACACCAACACCCCCCTTTCATCAAATTTTGGGTAGCGGCTAATGATGAGTCAGACGGAAAGAGAAGACACTCCTAAACAACTAAGAAAGATGTGTCAAAACATATTCATAGAAGAAGAAGAATAAAATAAGTCCCAAACAGTGAAGGAAATCCCAGCGGGAAAAACATCCATCATAAGAGAACAAAACACTCTCTAATCTAAGAAAGATGCCAAACATGAGTCCTGCAATAAACTAGCCTAAAAAGGTACCCATGTACAAAGGAGAAATATCTCGAGAAAGATGAAAAGAGAGAAGAAGAGGGAGATGAGAGGGATGGAAAAGATGTCATGACGGATCTAAACTCTGTAACTCTAAGAATTCCCCTAGAATAATGTCGATCATGAGATCCTATGCCTCGGGACTGAAGAAGAGCCACTCGCACCGAACTATATGCCTGCCCTTGGGAAGGACATAAATGATGTGCTGGAAGTCTTCCCATTCCACGAAGGAAACCGAAGGCATAGCATGAAGAACTTTGAATATGGTCCACAAAAGTGTGACATGGGTCTGGCAAGCGAGTGTGAAGAAATCGAAGGTAATGTCATGATTTTAAAACTATCAGAGTATGAATGGTTAGCACCTATAGAAAGGATGTCCAACTGATGTGAAAGAAACAAAACATCCCCCATAACAAAAAAGGATCCACAAGCAAGGGTGGATCAATGAAGGTCTCCGGAAAAGTGCAAGTGTCAAGAGTCCCAGAAGGGGCACTCCCAATAACAGAGATGATGAACTCCCTTGAAATACCTGTAGATGGATGAGGAACCTGTAGTACATAACAAGTGTGCTCTACGAAAAGATGACTAAGGTCAGGCAGATACTCATCATAATGAGGGGGCTCAACAAATAGAAGAGTGATGTCAAATATGTATGAGTCATCCAAGGAAGGTTGAGGAGTGAAATGGGCCTCAAACACTAAAGGTGGAAAAGAGGAAGGTGCGATGATTGTATGATACTATATAAGAGACTACTCAATATATGATGAGATGTGGGATGTGTCGACACTCTCTGGAATAGTGAGAGAAGGAGGAGAATATTCCTTTATAGTACTCTCGTCATCAAAACTGGGTGCACAATCCTCATCATCAGAAGTAGAACAAGTGATTTTGTGTCGTGGAACTATCATCACACAAAAAAATAGAGACAACTAAATTAGTTACAACAACAATGTTGGCAGTATGTGAAGGGTCTCCATAAAGGGATCAAGAATGATCCAGACATGGTGGGGTGGATCTGAGTCTCCATGTGAACCCATTGAGATGTAGAGACATGCATCATCATGTGACCAAAAACACGGTCACAATTGTTGAGAAAATCATTAAGATGATAATGATCAGTGGGTGTAGGAACTAGCCTAAGAAAGAAGTGAGAAAGACCCTTGTAGGCAAAGTAATGTTCCATATAAGCACGCCAAGATGAATAGTTATCTCTCCCACTAAGAATTGGCAGAGGTTGTAAGGTGATCCTATGAAGCTCAAGTCTTGAAAGAGCACCCTTCATGATGCAGAATCAAAAAGTGCAAGTTGCAAAAATGCAAGACATCAGACTCAATGATAATGCATATACATTAAATACAATGCCCAGGACAATATAGAAACCCCCTTGCTTTCAGAACTTTATAGTTTAGTGTGTTGAATATAATCAGGTCCAAGCGTGTGTCGTAAAACACTTGGTAAATCACCTTACAATCAACATAATAACGTGCAAGAGAGGAGACCACAACAGTGTTTCGTGGAGCGCAGCAAAATGGGACACCGTAAACAAGCATAAAGAAAAATACAAGGAAGGAGGTGAAAGAAAATCCTTGTTGTGAGAAATATCGTCTCACATCGCAAAGGATACCCCCTTACTATGAAAAAGGTGGCAAATGTGCTCACTCATCATAAGCAATAAGGAGGGAAAAATATAAGTTTCGAGGAACTCAAGTTGAGTTGAGATGATCTTCAGAACACCGGAAAGGCACACAGAAGACAAAGAGGTACTTAGAGTGATAGTGCACACTTGAGCACATGATTAGTAAAAAAAAACGACACTAACACCTAAAAAATTATTGTTTAGAAACACCCAATTTAGCTAATTTTAGAGTTTTCAAGTTTTAAAACGAAAAAAACGTTAATGAGAGATGATTTTTAAAATATTTACTAACCGTAAATGAAAAAAATTATAATTAATAAAATAGATTTAATTAAATCTAATTAATTAAAAAAACTAATTAAGATGCTTTGATACCATGTATGATTTTCCATCACACCAAAAGCTCGAACTTTTGGTGGAGAGATATCTCATCATGTTAATTAGTTGCTACACCAACACCCTCCCACACGATAGAACCAGGTATACACCCAATCAGGCCCAACAACATTAGACATTAGAAGGCAATGACACCGGACTTCCCGGGAGGTCACCCATCCCAGTACTACTCCAGTGCTGGCGTGCTTAACTTGCCTAGCTCTGATACCATGAAAGATTTGATGAATCGTATGGGAAACTGTGCACCACAATGAAGTTACACTCAAGTTGAATCACAATGGCTCAAACGTAATCACAAGGAAGAAATGATCAACAACTGAATAACTTGCATAACAAAGTAACTTGTATACTCTCTTACTATTCATTTATGAGCAATGCCAAGACACTCTACTGTCTTTCCTCTATGTGCAAGATTTGTTTCTATTGAGAAAGTTCTTCCATTATTGATCAATTCTTCCTTGCGATTACGCTTGAGTTATTATGATTTCATTGGAGTGCAACTACATCATGGTGCACCATTTCCAATTTGATTCTCGCAAACTCTTTCAATTTAAAAGTTTTCCTTACCTCATCATAAGAAAGCATTACAAAGTTTTCTTGGAAAAATCAACTTTGTGAGAAGATATGTTCCATATTTTACAATATTAGTCAAGCCATTAACAACTATGTTAAAAAAGGATAAGACTTTCTCTTGACCAGCGAAGGAGAAAATGATTTGAAGCCATTAAATCATCCATTTCATAAGATCCTACTCTTGCAAATTCAAATTTTGATAAAGATTTTACAATGTATGGACTTGCAGAAGCTGAGACTATTTCAGCTATTTTAACTCAAGTTAATGATGAAAACACTTGAGCAGCCAATTGATTTCTTTGGACAAAGTTTGCATGACTACGAGACAAGGTACACCTTTCTTGAAAAATAGGTACTTTTAGTAGTTAGAGGATTGAAAAATTTCAAGTACATTCTTTCCAATAACAAGATACATGTTTTAGTCTCTCATCCAAGTGTTAAAGTGTTCTTGTTGAACAAAGAGCTGAATGAGAAGAGAGAAGGATGGATTACAAAAGTTATGGAATACGATGTTGACATCCGTTTTGTGAAAATAGTTCGAGGAAAATTTTTGTGAGTATCTTATTATTGATATGGAAAAAGAGCAAGCTGCAAAATTAGAAGATCAAGAATAGCATGCTAAAGTTACATATCAGCAGTTAGATACTATGGTACAATCATAAAATCAGCAACCTGAACTTAGTCAATAAGTTTAGGAATCAAGATGGATGAATGATTTGGTCAACTACCTACATCATGGTACTTATCTAGAAGGAGGTCACTTTTCAAAGCATGTACTACAGCCTTAAAAATTATGAAAGATGGTTACTCTTAGCCAAAAATATTCAAGGACTACTTTGAATGGATGAGAAAGTGTAAGAAATGTGCTTTCTTTATTTGAAAATAATGTTTATCTTCACTCCCCTTGCAACCTATTTCCATATCAATCATTCATGCAGTGGCCTCTTAACTTTATTGGCATGATAAATCCACCTTCATCACAACGACACAAGTGGATCTTGACATTCTACAAAAACTTTACATGCTATAATGAAGCAATAACCTTAAAATAAGTTAATGAAGCTTTGATACTATCCTTTTATGAAGTTATAGTTTTCACATTTGGTGTTCCAATAACTATCATTTGAGATAATTACTTAGAGTTTCTTGTACAAAGGTTACAGATTGGGCTATCAAGTATGGAAATTATTTAAGTACATCATCTAATTATTACCCACAAGGTAATGGGTTAGCTGAAAGTACTAATAAAAATATTTTTAGGATCATCAAGAACACTCAAAGAAAACCAAAGATCTTGGCATCTAATGTTTATTTCAAGATTTCGATCGATGTGAGTCACTCGTAAAAGATAATTTGGCAATTCACTGTACAACCTTGTTTATGGAAGAGAGGCAAGAATACCCATCTAAGTTGAGTTTTCTGCATTAGATTGGATGCATTAGATGTAATTACTTGAGAATGAAGAATTTCAAATTTTTTATTCAGGGTTAATAGAGTTGTAGGAGTTAATAAATGAAGCCCATATGAACATGGAAAATATTAAAAAATAGATAAACAAAACTTTTGATAAGAAGGCTAAGTTCATATTCTTTAATGAAGGATACATTATGTTAAAATGGTATGCTGATCATGAAACTATAGGAAACAACATATATTTTGACACAATTTTGAGTGGTCCTTACATGAATTCATCTTGCAAAGAACACAACTCATTTTAGATTTCATAGCTGAATGGAGAGGATATTCCCATTCCCGTGAATGGTATGTTTCTTAAACATTGTTATTGAAAATCCTAGAATGTTTGTTCAGAGTAAGATTTAACTTTCAATAAGTTCTTAATGCACATTTCAATATTTTTCAATTCAATAAGTGCATTTGTGCACATGATCTAGTTTCCAGATCCTCTCCTAGTTTTAGTTTGTTATTCAAAAATTCATCTTTGGTTATATGCTTAAAAATCCACACCCAATGGACAAGAGCAAGGAACGAGTCTATAAGATAGAAGGAAGATTTCCCCACAGGATTCCCATAAACGTTGACAATTTTTTCACTTGTGCAAAAATGGGCAACTTAAAAATTTGTTATGATGGATGACATTGATGAAGTGGACCTAACTAGGGGAATACATTACAGTTTTATCATGTTTTCAGTTGCAGCAATTGATTAGCTACATGTAATCTACAACTATGTGTGTTGTTACAAAATGTAACACCTCACATAGCCTTCCATTCCATGTTCATCTTCAGCAAGGAAACAAAAAATCCCTGAAGGAATAATGCATTTCCTTGATGAAGGCGCGAATCAAAATTTAGGTTAAGTGCTAAATTTGGGAACAACAAACAAAGATGCAGTTTACAAGAAAGAGAGTTCATTATAAAGTTACAGTTGAAAGCATGAAGAAGTATACAACTCAAGTACATAAATTAAATGTCATTTATTTATGATGAAGTAAAATATTTTCCACAAAATTCATGGGATGTAACTGATAGATAATGATGAAATAAGTACATATGCATGAAGTTAAAAGTAAAAAATTATAGAAGAAACCCATCATTTTCTTGGGTTCTCTTCTGGTCTTCTTAACTTCAGTTCTAGATCCATCTTTTATCTAGGTCTCCTAGCAATCACAATGTACCTGAAAAATGAAAGAGAATTGTCTTCAGACATTGAGCTTAGGGTTTAATCTGTACCCTTGTACTATCTAACTACATGTAGATGGATTTATAAAAAGTAGAAGTATAAGGTACATCACATATAGATACACAATTGATAAGAGAAGCATTCTACATCAGCACATATGATTCCCATAATCATTTCAGAAAAGAAAGAGAAAAGAAAAACTATGGAAAATAAGAGAGGCCAAAAGCCTAAATATTTTCTAACTATTTCTTTAAGTGTGCAGGGACAAGTAGAAGCCTAGAAAGCAGAAATATTTTGTAAAAGATTACTGTAAAGAAAATAAATACTTTCTGAAGGAATCTACATAGTACATATTTATGAGATGTTTGAAAAAAATGAAGATGAGGATATAAGATGTATAAAAGAAAGGCATCAAGACACTGAAATCAGAAGTGAGGAAGCAAGTTACAAGTAATAGTTCTTTCAAAGTAAAGTTTTCATCAAAACATGGAAAATGAGCAAGGGTATCTTCCAGTTTCATTAAAAACCTCTGCAAGAACCCATGAAGATGATATTTATTGGATATACCACAAGTGAGGAAACTCTAAAGGTGTGAATGAGAGATATAAGCTCAAAAGAACAATTAAAAAGTGATCAAGATAAAAGCAGAAAATAAAAGATATATCAGTCAATTACAAATTCATGAGAACAAAAGATATTATAAAGGAAAAATGAAATTTACATATTAGAATCAAAGATAAAAGGATTAGATTACAACTTTAAATAAACCTTCAAAGCCCTGTTTCAGAATTCAATAAATAAGGAAAGTACATTTTTCAAAAGGTACAAGTGCAGTTTCAACAAAGTAATATTAGTATGCACTCATCAAAACAAGTCAAGTGTTCTCATATCTGAAAGCTTCATAACTTGCATTCAAACAAGTGATAAAGATAAAATATCTAATTGATAAATTTAGGCTACACACCTTCTATAATTTAACTCAGAAAGTGTTTCCATTTTCAATATATAAAGTGGATGGAGTACTAGAACAAGAAAGTATTTTCCACAATCTTACAAATTACCTTAAAAGTATTTGATTATCATAATTGAATGGGATAGAATGCCTCAAGATTAAACAATAAGATATTTCCTCCTTTACAAACTCGGTTCAGGTTTAAACTTCAATCACAAAAGCATTCATTCCAAATCAAGATGCTAGATTACTAGAGAAAATCAAAAGATCAGAAAGGTGCTTCAAAGATAAAGAAAGCATTTCCATTTTTCAAAGAAGTGAAGTTACACTTTTCAAAAAAGAAAGGTTTTGTTTCATAAACTCAAAAATTACAGAGTATTGTTTTAGATCTCAAAAGTACACACAGAGGAAGCTTCATTTCCTGTATAAAGCTAAAAATAAGGATAAAAGCATGGAATAAGAGGGCTAAGGAGTGCATATTTTCATAAAACTCCAAAACTAGAGTTATGATGTTATTCAAACAAGTTGAAGACAAGATTTAAATATCACTCTTTATTACAACTATGATCAAATGACAGTTGCTCAATAATAATGATAAAGCAATATTTAGGAAAGCTCCAACATATCAGTGGTTTATTTATAAAAGGAGAAGTTATTTGTCATAAAAATATTACATATAAAAGGAAGAACAATATTCAAAGGTTACAAATGAAATTCCATAATTTCAGCTTACTAAACAAAAGTGTAAATGAACAATTTCATGTTTCGACATGTATATTAGATGATTCAAGTGACAAGGACTCAAGTAATAACAGGTTAATCAAAGCACATGAATGCAAGCAAAGGAGATGATTATCAAAGCTATGACAAATGTTCAGATAAAGAATGATCTATAAAAGGGTCATTGGGATACTGAATAAATCAAGATTACAAATATCAATTCAGATTGTTTTATCAAACTTTCATAAAAACACATGAAATCAAATAAAGAGAGTAGAGTCCAAGAACTACATTTTTACTTCAAATTTCATACTGAAAGTGGCATCAAAGTTGGTTGAAGGAAAATATAACACAATGAAACAAATGGATGTACATATTTCAAAAGGAAAATAATTGTTTCATAATGTAAATAAATACAAAGTATAGTTAAACAAGAAGAGATGCAAGTATGTAATAGATCAGTTCGAGCTACTAGTATTAAAGTATTCAAATTAAGAGATCATTTTTAGTTATATACCGTGATTTAAGTTTTAAAACTCAAGGATACAAATGCAAGAATAGAAAATTTTCTAATGAGATGAATTTAGGTGTAACTTTATAATAGAATTATGATTTTGAAACACATGTTTTGAGATTATATAGTTTTAAGAAACTCCAAGATAAAGAAAAAAGGGAAACCAAAAATAACCTGTTAAAGGTTATAATGAAGCTAAAGTCATAACAAGGAAACCAAGCTACAGAGCATGTGAATGAGGAAAACATAAGGAAAAATAGAGTTTCAGGTAGACCATTTTAGAGATCATTCAAAGGTGATCGAGTACAATCATCAATCGAAGCAAGTGCATAAATGCATTGTAAATAGATAAAGAAGGACCAATTTTAACGTCAAGATGAATATATGCAAAGAAATGAAATTTCGGTTAAATGTTTTTAGAATAAGAACATATTACAAGATCTATACAACTAAGGCTTACCATTCTAATTAATGAAGCCTTTAAAGAGTGAAACAGAATAGAAACCACTCACAAAGAGCTTATGATGAGTAAACAATGACACATAGATTTAAAGTTTTAGATTTGAATCCACCAGATCAAGAATATCAGTCGAAACAGAACTGTCCAACTCAAATCCATCAAAATAACTAGAACCAAATCTCTATATGTATGCCATGGAAATGCAGAGTTCCAATAACAAAGAATAAGATATGTATAAATTTCATAAAAGTTTCAAAAAGTACTATAGCTAACCATAAACCTGAAACATATTAAGACAAATTCAAATGGGAACAACAATGATGAATACCCATGAATGAAAATGTTCGATCTACATCATACAAATAATTCAAAAATAAATGAAGTCAAATAGATTCATAGCTCGAGTACATGCATGGATGAACGAATGTCCAATGTGACATAAAAGTAATACCAATTTTGGGTTATCTGAAATAAGATTTATAAATTCACACACTCAGGAAATAATACTTCCATGGCTACGACTACGAGGATTCAAGAAATAGAGAAAAACTCACCGATTCATAACAATGCAGATAGAAACCCTTGAAGTATATAATAATACAAGGAATGTACCATCATACAACCACTCGCACCCTTGAGCAAAGGAAGAATCGAACGTAGATGAATACAAATCCTAGAGCTATCTATAAATCTCTAAATATTTTGGCCAATACGACCAAATTTCAAAGAAAGCTCACAGAGGCTCATGATAATAAAGGATCAAGCTCGTAAAGAATACAAAACCTCGAAGAGGCTCTTGAACCATGGACATTACTTTCAAAAATATTCAAATGAAAAACCTTCAAGCTCGAGGTTAGTGAAGAGAGCCCGAAATAACAATACCTACAACTAGCTACATTAAATGGTGCTCTCGAGCTCAAATAGTCAAGAGTGGAAGGAAATTTCACGTTCAAAGCTTCACATAAGATGGGTTCCCAGAGAAAATAGGCTTAGGAGCACATAACAATGACGACCTGAAGAAAATTTTCTAGGGCTTTGCCCTCCAAAATGGGCATGCATGTGAAATGATAAAGTTCAGATTACAAAATAAACACATTCGCTAACCAACCCACGGTAACGAAACTCCACTAATGAGTTAAGGATCAACTGTGTAAAAATCAATGACGCAAATGATAACCCAAGCTAACTACCTTGGAAACTAGAGTTAACAGATCAATGGTTCTAGCCCATCAAGTACCATGATCAAATGGGCATGAATCAATTGTAGGATAAATTAAGCCCACAATCAATACAATCTTAGATGCTCAGAGAATCAATGGTTCAAAACCTGTGAGTACTTCAATCAATGGTGGGTATCAATACGGGAGATTCAATGCAAAATCTACCACATTGGCTCATATCTCAACACGGGCCACGTGATCGTACACATTTTGATCCATAAGAAAACATAGCTAACTCAAGGTTAGCAACTTCACCGAAAAAAAAGAAGGGTCAAGTCATCGTGCAAAGAGGGGACCAGCCCCATAATAATAAAAAAATCATTTCCATTGACTGACTAAGGTCCAAAAAAGGTTTGAAAAATCAAACATCGACAACAATAATCAATCAAATGATTATTCAAACCAAAAACCATAGTATATGTGCCAACCAAAAAAAGGTAAACTTCATATTATTTTCCATGATCCTCCAATCAAAGGTAATCAAACATTATGCCATGAAATAACCATGTTTGCTGACCAATTGAAAGTATGAATATTTTATGCAATGAAATGATTATTCAAAGGAGGCCAATAAACTATATGTGTAATGATGGGCCTAAAGGAGGTCAAAACCCTATGAATACAAAGAGTACACACATCAAAGGTGGTCCCCATAGTGGGAAGGTTTGAAAGTAAACAATGACATTATTTTACACAGGAGTATCTTTTCATGTGACCACAAGAAGATAGAGGAGATGTCGACATCAGAACCACAGGTGGTCCCCATCATGATGGAATACATGGGTGAATTATTTTTTCAAAGTATTGAAAATAAAGGAATTATTTTTGCTCACACAGATAGATTTATTTTTGCTTGTCCATCAAATGGGTGAAATTAAAGTGCTAAATTTATCATTACAAGTGGATCAAATTGTAGGTGTCACATCAAACACTAGAAGACATAGATTGCATGCACATTGGAGGAGACTTACACAACAAGCAAGGGCTATTATTATCCAAATTATTCATCTTACTTTGTTAAAACTAGATCATCAACACAATTTTTACTGAGATGTTTTTTTGTAATCAAGGCTATTAATGCCTCATTTTATTATCATGTCTATTTTTTTCCTTTATTTATTCATGAAAAAGGGGTAAAATTAGCATGAATGGGCGGGTACAAATTTTAGCCTATTTTTAGGATGGGATGGGTGGATAATTTAGCTATATATTATGTGTAATTACAAAGCAAAAAGGACTTTTGCCACATACGAGTATTGAAGCATATTTTTCTAGTTGTGCCCCTTGAATGAGATTTTATTTATGCCTTTCCAATTATTTGCAGTGGTGTGTATATCTCATTAATTATTTGGAATGCCAAATTTCTGATGAATCATCTTACCTTCCTATAAATTTAGTAATTTATGCATGATATTATGGTGCATGTTATCTTATTATATTTTTGTGACTCATTCCCTCAATACACCAAGTGTTTTGCCTTGATATTATGCTGAAAACTATTGGTTTTTGTATCTAAAACCCATTCTCAAATTGATTTTGCATGGACTCAGTTAAATCCCTCAACAAGTTTTTTGTATCACCCCATTTTTCAATTCAGTTACAGTCATCTTTTACCTTAAAACCCCTAAAAATTAGTTTAGGATACATCAAAACGGAACCATCCTTGATAATGGAGATTCACCTCAATAATAGGTATACGCAAGATCTGAGGTGTTTCCATTGTATCTACAAAAGGGATATATCCGGAGCAATCTTAGAACACCTGCATTCATCTCTCTACAAGGTCCACTTTCGAGAGATAACACAACCTTTACTCATGGACTCAAGCTAGTCATCCTTCACAACTTCACATTTGAAATTAATGAACATCATTTATTTACATGATGCATCCTTTTGACATTAATGATAACACCATGCCAACACACAAATCATAAACCATGCTAGAACTTGTAATTCAAACTTTGAACAAATATTGATGGGTCAATTAATATTGTCATGACAATGTACATAATTTCATAGACTTAAAATGATCATTTCATTTGTAAATAAAAATACTTCAATATCATACATAAAACCATGCTTTTATTAAATAATTGTTAGTATAAATATCATAATTTAAATTGAACAATATGAAAATATTGTAACCAGAACAAAAAATTTTTTTTATAACCATACATATGTGGATTCAATAATTTACCAAACACATCAAAGGGTCACCATCCTTTCAATTTGAATGCATGGGAAGGTTTTTTCCCAACACATCCTAAAAGGTGTCCAAGCTAACAAAATTCCATGTAGGGGAGAGAGGATAGTAGTGGTGCACGGTAAGATAGGGGGTCAACAACAACAATTATATGCCACATAGGATCATGATTTTTTCACAAAAGTCTACCATATTTTTTGAGCATATATTTTTCATTCGAGCTTTCAATTGGAAGGAAATCCATATCTTGAATAAAATAAAAATAATGAATTTTAGATACAAAATCAAGACACCCTAGACACAAATGGGTCACTGTACGTACTCAAAATTATAGGGTACAATACCACTGGAACGATGTTACACATGCCCCAATGATGATACAGGTCTCCTCGCAAGGTGTTCGGGATCCAGAAAAGCTCTCCAAGTGTACATTAACATCCCACATGCCCTGCTAAGCCTCTACATGCTTTGTTTTTCTCTTTCCCCCTAGTTTCCTTTGCATTTTCTCTTTAGTGACGAAACTGCCACCCCGCCCTGGTGGCGGTCTCGTGATCGCCGCCTGTGCAAGGGCGGTCTGAATCGCCACCTTGCTCGGGTGGCAGTCCTTCACGTGTTTTCCAAAGACACTCCTTTAATCGTGACTTGCGTGATTTTTTAGCTTTTACCAACTTTCTCATCTATTTTTCTTATATTTATGATTTTGGTTCCCTGTAATAGTGTTTCTCCATTGTTTAATGATAAAAGAGTCCTAGTTGGAGTTACCTTTAGGTGAATGGGAATTATATAAATAGATTGTTTGATTACAAGCAAATGGCCCCTCATCCTCTCATTTCAATAGTTTAGTATTTCAGTTCTTGCTTGGGAATTCAATAGTTTTCATTTGTTGCATGCATATTTAGTCTTATTTTACTATTTAGAAGCCACATGATCTTTTCATTCTAGTGTTATTACTTGTTTCATATAATCAATTAAGGTAGGATAGTTTCATTTTCATTCTGAAGCCATTAGAGTTACAGGTTTTGTTTGTCAAGAAGGATAGTTTTAGGTTCTAGATGTTTTGTGTTGTATGACTTGTAATAAATCCCACTAGAAATCGCATAAGCCAAGATCTGTTCTCTTGCACTATCCCTCTCCTACTCGCATTTTATTCGATCTACATCTAAAGCCGCCATTGTTCCAATACCTACTTACATTGATGCTAGCATTACACGCTTTTCTAGATTCATGTGAGCATGAAGGAATGAGGAGAACCATACTGAGGGGACAAGGCCACACACAATCAGATCCACCATTGTTCTACAAAATCCAGGTTCAAGCTTTCAAATTTCTAGTTAAAATATACCAAATAGAGTAGTGAATTACTTCATTTCGGTTACGTTCATTGTCGATATTGTCATGGAAGTCGTGGGGATAAATATTTTCTAAGAAACTATGATTCATTCCTCACTTCTGAGGTAGGATCAAAATCTTTCAATTAAATTAGATCAGTTATTTAGTTATTTAGAATAGATTCACAACTACACAGACAAGTAGCTATACTTAGCTACCTTGTTTGTTTTTAATTCTGTTATTAGGTTAGTTGTCATTTTCTAGATATATTAAATAGTTTTTATCTTAATTTTGTTAAATATTCTGTCAAAAATACAAAAATAGAGAATTTATATATGTTGTGGATATACTTTGCATAATTAGTTTACTTTTCTTTAGTTAGATTTATATTGTTTCTTGTGTATGACAATCACGAGACCTAGGGAGCCCAGAGAATATGTATTCGAGCCAATCATGCCTCAACCCAATCTTGTTGCCATAATAACTGACATAGACCAAAATATCAGAATCCAGGTCTTCCGAACAACAACAGGACTACAAGAAATCAGCTCATAGTTAAGAGGATTAAACATAGAAGATGACAAAGCACACATGTTTTGGATAAACCAGCCAAACTACAGATTGCCCTAATAGATATCTTCATGACTGTAGAAGGGCTTGAAAGAGAGAAAACATCCATTTGTGATCCTTTGGTCCCACAACCAGACGTAGGAGACATCCTCATTGACATAGACACTAGTTTAAGAATTCAAGTTGCTAGAACACCTGTAAGGTACTCTCAGAAGATTACGCAACTTTTAGTTCTAAACGTAGAGGCTGAAAAGGCATACGACTACTAGATATTAGAGATTAGGGATTGATTCTACACATGACCATAGGAGGTCCAAAATGACCACGAACTTACGGTTGTGATCCACAGGTCTCACAACCCAACGGGCCCATAATTCAATCAGACGTTGATGCTTTGGTTTACACACATTACTATTTAGGTCCTCTCCACTTCCACCAATCATTATCACACAACTATCCTCACTAGATGTAGCAGCTAATCAAGCTAAGGATTTTTGGACTATACCAGACAATCACCCATAGAATCCACATTATATCTACCATCCATTTTCATGACCTTGTCGAGACACATATAGGAAGCACCCACAGGTTATCTTCCACGTATTCCACAACCTATAGATCAAATCATGCTAGAGCTCACTATTGATTAGTGCCTTCGAGCAGTCATCCTTGCTGACTGATCTATCACACCAGTTCAAGTTAGGAAGGCCTTCTTTGCCTTAGATTTACAGATTCAATTAGTGCGCGTCGAAGACATAAGATTTCCTAATTAGTTTGTCTATACCCCACCAGTTGTCTCAGCAAGTTGTCTCGACCTCGGGAGGTCGGGTGCGAGGAAGAGTTACTTGTAGATTCCCATGCTCACTTGTCACTTTTCCATTGTACAAAATTGGTGAACCCGACGTGAACTTCCTACTTTCTGGTTTGGAGTCATATTTCTACTTGTTCTTCCAATTAGTATACTTTTCATCTTTTCCACCTCATTAGCCTTCACATCAGCTTCACCCCCAAGATTAGTGAACCTGATATTGACGGAACAATTTCTTCACTTTCACACTCTTCTTTTAGTTTTATCCATCTTCGCTTCTTCCCATTATTCTGTGGGTATTCATATACCCCCTAAATATGTCGGATTCGATGCATATGGAAGACCTCTCCTAGGTCTTGAAGCATACTATGATCAACTGAATAGACAACCATCACCCTCGCTCTCAGCATGGGGTGACAACTATTCAACTAACCGGTTTTCAACACAAACTCTGCCTCAAAAGACTAGATATAGTTCTTCTTTTCAAATATAGGAGTTGGATCAACGCACTCAAACGCAACAACTAGAGCCTTCAGGCTCGAACAACATGACGCTCACTGGAGAATCTGGTTCATCTCCTCAGGTGTTTCTTAGACTACAAATCAGTAGACAATCAGATCCATATATGTTTTTAGATGATGAACATTTAGTGTGTTATGCCAAGAGTGAACAATGCTCTCAAAGTATGTACCCACCTATAGGAGGTTTACAAACACAACCCGAGGTCTCTTTTCAAGAAAACACCTCCATTCCTCCACCTGTGGGAAATGCCCACGATGGAACTTGGTAGGGTAATGATCAGTTCATAGCAGGGTACCATATGCCTATACAACCTCAAAATATACAACAACTGCCACTGAGGAAAAATACTATGACTTCACCAAATGAAGTCATCTCAACTTTAGTAGAAAAAGTTAGAGGGTTAGAACTTGCTCAAGAAAATCAAAATTCTCAGTTCATGCAAGCAGGAACTTCCAATCCTCCACATCATCCCAGCCAAGTAGACCTCCTCACAGGAATAGGCACATTAGGCATGCCTCTTCAATATTTACAGCAAACACCAACTAGAACCGCGTTTTCAAACACTACTCCAGTTGAGAATACGATACCTCCCAACCTAACACAAAATAACCCATTCCTAAGCAATGCTCCTCTATATTTGAACATGTATTCCAAATCACCACAAGGAGATATGTTCTCTTCTCTCGTGATGTTTGATCAACCACAGGGATTTCCTTATGTCCCTACAAATGCATATGCTACGCCATATCAACAAACCATCCCACCTCCACCCCCTCAGCAAGCACCATCAATGGTTGAAACTTATGCGATAGGAAATTATTTAGAATATTTGAAAGAACCTTTGGACTTCACTATATGAAGTGTCATGCTTTCAAGACCTCTCCCCGATCTACCTAAATACAAAGGAGAGTGAGACCTGAATGCACATATTAAGGCCTATGCCACAACCATTCGAGAACTACTCCCTTGGGATGGATTTGTTGCTAAAATATTCCTAAAAAATTTAGAGGGTATCGCCCTTGATTGGTATTATAGAATACCTGAAGCCTCAATACATTGATTTAAACAACTCATTTCAGAGTTCATCAAGGTGTTCGACATGAACAAATTGTTGAGAATAGGAATCAGGGAATTCTTGCATATTAAATAAGAACACAATGAATCTGTTGCTCATTTCATCCAAAGATGGCGTACATTCCTCTATTCTTCAACAAGTGCTCCAAACATGGATTAGATGGAACTATGTGATTTATTCCTTCATTCTCTCAGCAGAGAGATAAAGGAAGAAGTCCAGAAGTTCCCACTAAGAACTTATGATGAGGTGCTCAAGAGTGCTCTCCGAATAGATCAAGCTATGATAGATAGTGGTCACAAGACATATGGAACAAATGGGAGGTTAATCATCCCCAACCAAAATACTACAACTTAGCCTACTACCACAAATGCCAATCAACGATGTAAAATCCTTAACAATAACCGTGGAGCGACAAAAAATGGAGTGACTGATTAGACTAAAAAAGTTAATGTTGTAAATGCTCCACCACCAATCAATAATCAATGAAATAACAATTTATCCCAATTATCAATGCGGTGGATTTTAATCATCCACCTCAATAACAACAACAAAACGGCAGATCCAGACACAGGGTCCAAGTCAAAACTCAACTAGATATCAAAACCAAAGGCAACAAACACAAAACTTTAATCCTAATAGTCAACGGTTTAATTAGAATTTTAGACCACAACACGTGCCAAACAAAGAACCTACGAGTTAAAATCCCAACTCATACTATGGTTTCCACAAAATTTGATGCCATGACACTAGGACTTGTCATGACTACAATAAATTCATGCAACGTTTTCCATAGGAACAAAGACAACTCTTCATAGATATGTTCTTAACAGATTCTATGACACCTATCCCAAATACTTTCACAGGGGTAGTCTCCCCTCAAAATGCACCCCTCAAGATCTTCAATGATCTGCTCCCAAATCACAATAACAACAAATTAAATCCAAATGGGACAAACAAGGGTGTAATGATAGGAAACAATGATCATGAAGCCTCGACTTCACTAAATCCACCTGTCGCACCGCAATTAGGAAATCAGCCATGAACCAAGATAGTCGGTTTAGTGGAGTTAGACACTGAGCTACACATGGAAGCCATAACAAGGACATAAGAGTATTCCTCTCAGCCAAATCCAAGTTACCCAATAGAGCTAGTTAATATCCAACAAACATTAGTAAAACATATAGGTGCCTATGATTTAATTAATGACCTAACAAAGACCTTCTCTCACATCTCCTTTTTGGACTTGTTGAAGAACTCTCCTACCCATAGGGTTGCTCTTTTAGAAGCATTAGGTTTAGGTCATTTAATTAACATCACTCCACCTCCCGAAACATAGGTAAACCATATAGACTTTGATATCCACCCTCCAGGGCAGCCGGATATGGATACTGAATTTATATTTGACGTAACCAAAATGCCAACAGATGTTGAGATTGCATGTAGAGGAAATCTAGCCTTACATTTACAAGTGTGGGTTTATAACAATTACGTTAAACGCGCAATGGTTGATGATGGGGCAGAAATTAACATAGTCCCCTTCTCTTTCCTTTAAAAACTAGGGTATGGAGAAACAAATTGTTCCATGAATCGGAATACACTTAGGTGCTATGATAGCCTTAAAGCCACATCGATTAGGACTATAATACTACCAGTCACCTTAGGACCCAAAACAATCATCATTGAGTTTTATATTATAGATCGGGAAACCAACTATAATATGATCATCGGCTGACCATGGATACACCGTATGAAGGCAATCCCTTCTATGTTATTTCAGGAAATAAGATTCTTGTGGAAAGATATTCATAGCAAAAGGTGATCTAAAACCATTCGATGTGCACCTATCAGACCTAAAGAAAAGGCCAGGGATTCACTCTAAGTTTGAACTCCCAACAAACCAACTTAACAAACCAACCAACTCAAAACCGGAAGAAAAGTTAATACCTATAATAGAACTAGAAATTACGAACCTAGTCAAGAGAATCCCAGCCCTCAAGGATGAAGGTAACATTATAGAAATAGTATCATCAGGAACTACTGCAAAAATTGTTGAATTACTGGAACAAGATCTACCAATTTTCCTACCATTTGATTCCGCAGGTATGGGATGTACCCTAGGATTTGGTTCTCTTCTAGCAGAGGAACTTTTAATGGTAGAAGTAACTGAAATGGAAGAAATAGATGCGAAGAATGTCTCAGCATCCATCTTTCCTAGTAAATATTGGACTCTCCACTTTGATGGAGCTAGATGTCATTATGGGGCTGGGGCAGGTGTGATCTTTACTTCTCCCAAGGAAAATATCCTACAAACAATGGCGCAGAGTACAAAGCCCTCCTCCTTGGTCTCATCATAGCTATAAGGATCATTGTTAATGACATCAAAGTGTTAGGAGACTCACAATTAGTAGCAAACCAAGTATTTTAGGTGTATGAGACTAGAGCTAAACACTTATAGCTCTAAAAAATAGCAGTATTAGATTTGAGCAAAGGATTTAACTTCATATCCATTGAGGGAATCCCACGAGAATAGAACCTTCACATGCGATTCAATAGAAACCTCAGCTTCACGTTTCACCCCAAGTAATGAGTTATAAGATACAAGTTTCATAGTATCACTTCGTACTGAACCATTAGTAAAGAAAATACCAACAAACCCTATTCTCACACATATAGCGAGAATAAATCTACTATCATAGGTCACATTGATAGTGATAGTGCCACTCTTGATTACCTAAACACCTATGCAGAGTTACACCTCACCCATCACATGGTAGATTTGTCCTTAATCCCATATTCGTCTTCTTACTTTGGAAATCCCATGGTAGAGCTTCCCCCACAAAAGGAACTCGACATATATGCGGTAGAGAATGGAGAAGATCTTGAACTACCTCTAGCCCCACCTGATTTTGAAGAAGGTAACACTTCTTTAATCAAAGGAACAATTGATATTAACACCATCGAATGGAGGAAGAACCAAAGATATTGATACTAGGATCTTCGTTAACTCCAGAAAACTAGAAATACACACTCAAATCCTCAAAGAACATCAAAAGGCTTTTGCATTTAATTATAAATAAATGATGGGAATTGCACCACACATCGCGGTACATAACCTCATCACCAAATTAGATGCAAAGCCAATTAAACAAAAATTGAGACCAATGAAACCCAAGGTATCTCTCATGGTGAAAGAAGAAGTAATGAAACTTCTCCAGGTAGGGTTCATCAAACCGGTCGATTACTCTCACTGGGTATCTAATATCATCCCCATTCTCAAAAATAATGGGAAGATATGCATCTGCATAGAATTTTGAGACATTAACAAGGCATGCCCTAAGGATGACTTCCCATTACCATCCATTGACGTCATCGTTGATGCAACAACTGGATTTGAGATTTTGTCTCTCATGGATGGGTTCTCGAGATACAATCAAATCAGAATATCTGAACAAGACCAAGCCAAAACCATGTTTATAACTCCTTGGGGAACTTATTGCTACGTTGTTATGTCATTCGGTCTCAAGAACACTGGCACTACATACCAGTGGGAAATGACATACATATTTCACGATCTTATTCACAAAATCATGGAATCCTATGTAGATGACTTGTTGGCCAAGGCCAAGAAGCACTGTGATCACCCGGAAGTGCTCTGCATCATTCTTTCACATTTGATCGAATACAAAGTCACACTAAACCCAAAAAAATGTGTATTTTGTGTGACAGGAGGGAAACTCGTAGGTTACATTATATCATCACAAGGGTTTGATGTAGACCCAGCCAAAATCTGGGCTATTCTTGAGATGATCCCACCAACAAATGAATTTGGCATTAGATCATTTCTTGAAAAGCTCGGTGCAATCCGGAGATTCATTCGACTTAAGTTTTACTATTCATCCGATCAACAATTTGTTGAAAAAGGATTACTACATTATTTGGACAAAGGAATTCCATGAGGCCTTCAAAGCAGTTAAATGCTTCTTACTGTCTCCTCCCACGTTAATGCCACCTAGACCAGATCATCCTTTGATCTTATATTCACGAGCTACGATGTCTCACTAGCCTACATGTTGGCTCAAGAAGATGACGATAAATGAGAATGTGTGATCTATTTTATTAGCCGAACGTTGCTCGATTATGAAACACATTATACACAAGCAGAATGAGAATGCCTTGCCATAGTCTTTGCAACCAAATGCTTAAGACATTACATGCTAAATCAAGAAACAAGGGTCATTGTAAAAACAAACCATTTACGAACTTTCCTCACACAAGGGTCCTTGTCTAAAAAGGTTGGATGCTTTATAACCTTAATGGGTGAATTCAAATTAACTTTTATAAACCAGAAGTCCATTAAGGGACAAATCATTACAGATTGGTTAGCCAACAACCCGTTAGATGGAGGTGATCTAGTAGATCTAGATTTTCCCAATGAATGCATATATTACATCGAAACCAGACCTCCCATCTCTGAATGTCCTTGGTATACTGATATTATCAATTTTATCATGGACCATACGTATCCAAAGGTGCTACACCGCAACAAAGAAGGTGGTTACGCATTATCGTAGCTAAATATGTTATTATAGAACAAGTGCTCTATCGTAAGGATTTTGATGCAATGCTTCTAAGGTGTGTTAACACAAAAGAATCAAAGAATATTCTCTATGAATCCCACAGTGGAATATGTGGAGGCCATTTTGGTGGTCATGCCGTTACTTGCAAAATACATCGGATGGGCTATTTCTGGCCCACTCTAGAACACGACGTAGTAGAGTTTGTACGCAGATGCCATAAATGCAAAATTTTCCCACAAGATTCATATGCATGTATAAGCTCTACAACCAATCACGACTTCATGGACTTTTTCTACATGGGGCCTAGATTTGATAGGGAAATTATCTCCCTCGTCAACAGATGGACATAACTTCATAATCACGGCCATCGAATATTTTACCAAATGGGTAGAAGTTATTCTTCTTTCCACTGTACCATGTGCCGTGATCGCCAAGTTCATTTTGAACCAGATCATTTACAGGTATGGTGTCCCACAAGTCATTATCTCAGATAATCACACATCCTTTAAGAATGACAAGGTCTGTGAGCTATGTAGTAAATTTAAAATAAACCATCATACAGCCTCCCTGTATTACCCTCAACCCAATGGACAGGCTGAAGCTACGAATAAAACTCTAAAGTCCATTCTCCTAAAAACGACAAAAGAAAACAAACGATATTGGCATTTAAAGTTATATCCGGCCTTGTGGGCCCACCGAACCTCAATAAGAACACCAACAAGAGCAACCCCTTTCTCATTGGTATTCGGAGCATAATCAATTCTCCCACTTGAGGTTGAAATACATAGTCTCCACATCTCACTACAAGGGATTCTGGATGAGGAAGCTTATAGAGATGCATGCCTCTCCACACTAGAAAGCCTAGATGAGGCTAGGTTAAATGCTTGAATAGTGGCACAGTCTATGCTTTGACTAGATGTGCCAAGTATAACAAAATGGTCTATGAGTGAGAAATATATGATGGAGATCTAGTTCTAAGACTAGATAGCCAGATCGATAAGAAGACTAGTGAAGGAAGGAAATTCCATCCCAAATGGTTGGGCCCATACAGAGTCATGAAGGACTATGGAAATGGTGCGTATCTCTTGTGCACACTAGAAGGTGAGGAATTTGGTGAAACTGTCAATTCCTTACATCTTAAACAATTTTACGCATAAGCAACCAACACTATTTGTATAATTATATCTACATTGCATCTTCATGTAGTTAGGTTCATTTTCTTCATTTGTTTCATAAAAATTTTGTGATCAAGGAACTTATTCTCAGGAAATTCATTACAAACTTCTAAAAGCATTGGTAAAAGCATTCAAATAATACTTCTTCATTTTCATAACATCATCAACTATTTCAGAATTATTTCATCAATTAAAGCTAGATATGACAAAGGCTTAATGGTAGCTTCATGGTGTCACATCTATCCCGTATATAGATTTCTTTAGAAATAAGAACATACTGACATTTTTCTCAAATAATAAGTCAAATATAGATCAAACAAAAATTTCCTTTTACACATTTCCTTGCCCTACTAACCTTCGGTGATGAGCTTGCGTCTCTTACTAGTGATGTAGGGTTGGGAAAGGATAGGAATGCCCTTACTCGCCTATGTCTTGTCTATGGTCATAAGCCCATGCTTCTTACTAGTAGCATGGGGCAAGGTAGGGGGTCCTCTCGACAGTAAACATTGAAGGTCATAAGTAAATAGTTCAAATAAACCTTTGAAATCTTGAGTCAAAAAAAATGAATCAAATGTCCAAAATTCCAAGAGAGTTCAAAACCCTAAAAACAGATTTTGTCAATCGGTGGCCATCTACGGATCTAAGTCTAGATAAACTACAAAGAACGTCAAATTCTAAACTATGGAGTCACTTGAGTAGGGTAGGTTTGTAGCGTCCTAGTTTGGTTCCACCAACTCTTTGTCTATCTCCCATCATTACCATTTCAACACACCTCATAGTTTGTGCCCTTTCTAGCTCTCGGTGGTGAGCCCTCGCATCTTACTAGTTGCGTGGAGTTAGGAGTGGGGCAAGTACATCTATGCATCATACCAGTTCGTCATTACATTTTGTCAAAACAATATGAAGTACCGGAAAATTGCTTATAGAAACTAAAGTTTGAGATCACATACTTTCCACACCTTCATACATCAACATCATGAAATACAAAAATAAAACATTTTGTCACTTTTTCTCCATTGCATACCTTCTGAAAAGCATATAAAAATGAAAATTTTACAAACATCTACTATACATGTGAAAATGAATCACAAAACTCTAGGTACAAAGAGATCTAGATCCAAAAGATATATATATATATATATATATATATATATATATATATATATAATCAGGTTTTGTGTACAATGCCATCATGCGCTAGGCATGGTCAAAACACTTAATGAGCCCAGAAAATACAAAATGATCATATAAACAATCTAGTAAGAGTCACTACAAAAAGAGCCAAGTGGCCTCTCAACCCCTATGAGATCCCTCAAAAGGCACACGATGACGTCTAGGACTCTGGCTACGCCGGTGCTCTGAGTGCACTGAGGGTTCATGGTCCCGAATAGTAGCTGTAGTCTCGCTATGAGAGCGGCTCCTCATCAGGCACTCTGCAATCCTATACCTAGCTAACTCGGTATGGAGGGAAGTCAACATCTTGCCACATGCCGAAAGAGGAAAAGACATCACTATGCCTACCACCATGCCTTGGCTCCCCGCATCCATGGATAGCTTGGCGTGAGTCTTCTCCATGGGGATCATCGTGGGTATCAAGACATACCCGAAGAATCAAATCTCGCCACTCATCACTAGTCTCTGCAAGTAAAGGAGAAAACAAATTAGAAAATAATCAAAATAAAAAAACCAAGATGAACAAAAGGAGAGATAGCAACTAAGGCAATCCTAGCTAAAAACAAGTATTAAAAGAAGAGTGACAACTCACTCAGATCTCCAGGCCTCAAAGGAGGATCCCTAGGATTAATGCCTACCACAAATTCCACCGCTAACTAATGTCCTCCTCCCGTTGTGTCCTGGGCAACATAGCACCCTAATACGGACTCATGCTCTCCACTCTAGGTCCTGAGAGGGAAACTCCTCTGAGACTAGAGTCACCCTCTCCACACTCTTCTCTACCCTCTCGGCTTGTAAGATCTCCTAATTTTCGTGCCACTCAGGATCACTATCCTCCTCTCCACCCTACTTGCTGAACTCCATGTCCTCTGTCTCCTCCTCTGTCTCTCCCCTTGTGAACTCCTCAAACTCAAAGTCTATATCGATAGGATCATCACTACTATGGGCAAGACCAGTGGAAATCCGAAGTATAGGTGCCCGAGGAGCACCGAATCTCTCTTGGGCACATACCACCCACCTAGATGCAATAGGGATGCCAGGAGTAACAATAGACCAACCCTAGTCTCTAGGACCTCCGCTAGCCACCCGAACAAATCTGAACACTGGCACCACTGGGGGAAGCATATCAACATAAGCAAGGCCGAACTGCTGAGGAACTCGATCAAAGGGGTGTGTCTCTACCTTCCCCGTCCTATCCACAAGCTGCCCTATAATAGAGTAAGAAATCAAAGTGAAGGTCTCCTTGCCCCACAACCTTGCCATGGCCTGATAAGGTGTGGCCTCCATATCATCAGTAGTCAGGGAAGAAATTGGTTGGTGGGGTGCTCTAAGCACCGACATCTCTATCCATCTAGCTACCCTCATGGCTTCAGGATCCACCACCTCTATGCCTCTCCCATAAGGGATGATATGCTCATAGACCCAGCTCATAACCAAGGTCGGATGGCTCAAAGACTGTCCTTGTAAGTGAACCACCCTGTACAAGTCATGATAGGTGGTCCCAAGTATATCAGCTCCCCAGGCATAAATCCGACCATGTGCCTCAATCTGTGCAATAATAGGGGACCAGCAGTAGAGTAAGGTGTCCCCTCCCTTGTCCCCGATCAATCTCGAGGAAAGGATCCCCATAATGGCCTGACAAATCAAAGGGATAGGCAAGCTAGGAATGGAACGGACCCTCACCCCCTTCTTCGAACCAATGGAGACAACTGTGTCTCCCATATATGTAGCCCACTGAGCTATCTAAGCCCGTGACCCCACTGTCTCAAGTGTAATCCGTCTCGATGATCGAGACTCCCAAGATGTGGTAGACATCTTTTAGGATGATAGTCCACTCACCCCTGACTCCTGGAAATTAGAAAGTGTTCCGATCAACATCCCAATATGAAAACATGTCACATAGTATGTGACTAGAAGGCGCGACATGAGGAACCCGTGATATACATAATATGTTGGCCCTCTGAAGAGTATCCTAGTTGGCCTAGGAAAGTGCATCCAACACTACTGGAAGCTAGTCACACTCTCTCTCTCGGCTCCATCTGATATATTCCTCCTTCTTCTGCATACACCCAAAACACGCAAAAAGGTGTAAGTTAGTATCAAAATCACATTGGAAAAATCATTAAAACATGTAGGAATGCTAAAAATGCAAAAACAAGTCAAGAAAAGTGTTGTTTTAACACTCTGTAATGAACCGTTTCCCAGAGCAGGGCTGGCGGTTCCGTAACTGCCACCTTGAAAGGCGGCGGTCCCGTAACCACTACCCTACTCAGGGCAGTGGTCCTATCCCGCAAATCCAAATGGGTCACGTGCCCTAAACAATGCTCAAAAACACAAAAATGACCATTTTGACTAAAATGAGAGCCTACCCATTAGGCGTCCCCCCCTAAGGACACATTTAAAACTAATATTTTCAAAAATAATCCCCCCATGGCGAATATTTCATCATTTTTACATTTTAGGGGTAAAAAGGGTAAATTGAGAAGAACTAACCTGTGATCTTGTGGGTCGATGTTCCGCTCGCGGAGGCATGATCACTATCTCGTCATGAACATTTCGAATATACTCTCATCAAAAATAGTCAACTTGGGTCCCCGAGCTCAAAATAAATCAAATCGACATGCACAAATGAATAGGAAAATTGTCCCATTTATATATATATATATATATATATATATAGCATTTTGACTCATTTTGAATGCCCCTTTTCATAGGTTTGAGCACCGATGGAGGTAAGTTCTTATCCCCGTGCAAATGGTGAGTCCTCACTTCATATTGTTTTAGTATTTACTTTTCGATTTATTTTATCTATCTACACTTGAGTCCTCTTTTCATTTTGTAGGTAGCGAGAATTTTTGATGGCGTCATTTCGACACACAGACGTGTTAGGTATAATTTCTAGCTTCCCATTTCAGGACCGCCGTACTCTGACCCACCTTTTTACACCTCTTCATGGCTAAAATGATTCTTCGAGGGGGAAATATGTACGTACTTGAAATTGTAGGGTACAGTACCACTGAAATGATGTTAAACATGCCCTGGTGATGATACAGGTATCCTCGCACGGTGTTCAGGATCCAGAAAAGCTCTCCAAGTGTACGTTAACATCCCGCATGCCCCGCTTAGCCTCTTTGTGCTTTGTTTTTCTCTTTCCCCTCTTTTCCTTTGCATTTTGTCTTTAGTGATGAAACCACCCCAAGCATGTGAGTGGTCTCAGTAACCACCGCCCCGCTTAGGGCGGCAAATTCCTTCACGCATTTTCCAACATGCTCCTTTAATTGTGACTTGCATGATTTTTCAGCTTTTACCAAATTTCTCATCCATTTTTGCTTGTATTTATGATTTTGGTTCCCTGTAATAGTGTTTCTCCATTGTTTAATGGTAAAAGAGTCCTAGTTGGAGTTACCTTCGGTGAATGGGAATTCTATAAATAGCTGGTTTGATTACAAGCAAAAGGCCCCTCATCCTCTCATTTCAATAGTTTAGTCTTTCAGTTCTTGCTTAGGAATTCAATAGTTTTCATTTTTTGCATACATTGTTAGTCTTATTTTGTTGTTTAGAAGCCACATGATCTTCTCATTCTAGTGTTATTATTGTTTCATACAATCAAGGTAGAATAGTTTCATTTTTAGTCTGAAGCCATTAGAGTTGTAGGTTTTGTTCATCAAGAAGGATAGTTTTAGGTTCTGGATGTTTTGTGTTGTATGACTCACAATAAATCCCTCTAGAAATTGCATAAGCCAAGCTCTGTTCTCTTGCGATATCCCTCTCCTACTCACATTGTATTCAATCTACATCCAAAGCTTCCATTGTTCCAATACCTACTTCTGTTGATGCTAGCATTACACACTTTTCTGGATTCACGTGAGCACAAAGGAACAAGGAGACCACACTGAGGGGAAAAAGCCACACACAATCAGATTCACCATTGTTCTACAAAATCTAGGTTCAAGCTTTCAAAGTTCTAGTTAAAATATACCAAATAGAGTAGTGAATTACTTCATTTCGGTTACGTTCATTTTCGATATTACCGGGAAGTCATGGGGATCGATAGTTTCTGAGAAACTATGATTCATTCCTCACTTTTTAGGATCAAAATTTTTATTTAAATTAGATGTATGTATTAGTTAGGATTTAGTTATTTAGAATAGATTCACAACTACACAAAAAGTAGTTATAATGTGGAGTACTCGGCTACCTTGTTTGTTTTTAAATTTTGTTATTAGTGGTCCGGTAATGTTAAAATGTCAAAGTTTGGGTAATTAGAGAAGTAGGGTCTACATGATTAGGAATTAGAATATTATATTGGTAATAAGGACAAGGAGTGAGGTCATAAATATTTTGTGTATTTTATTTGTAAAAAGTCTAAAAATGTGAAACCCATGTAAAATGATAAGGTTTATCTTATCTTAAGAGATAAGCTTACATGTACAGTATAAGAGTTAAGGTATGGAATATGATTCGTCAGTAGAGGATTTCTTATCCTATCTTAGAGATAGGATGGATAAGCTTTTCTATAAATAGAGAGGCCACCCCTCATTTAGCATAGAAAGAAGTAGTGAGAAATATTGTAAGAAGTGTGCAAAGGAAGCCATCGCTAAAGGTGTGTCAAGAAGCCACGAGAGGTGTAATTGTAAAGTTTCTCCCATAGTCTTGTTGAAGTACCTCATGGGTGAGATTGTAAATAATTTCATGTTAATATTATAATTCGCTTTGATATTTCAGATTTTTCATCATTCCGCTTATCATAGTCAATGGTATTCTTGTGTTCGGTTGTTGTTTTGTTTCCAGATTACATCCACCAAAATTAGTAAATAATCATAAGACGAGGAGTTCCCTTGAAGAATTATCATAGTGCCGGATTGGTGATGACAGCTTCCTCACTTCTGAGGTAGGATCAAAAATCTTTCAATTAAATTAGATCAGTTATTTAGTTATTTAGAATAGATTCACAACTACACAGACAAGTAGCTATACTCGGCTACCTTGTTTGTTTTAATTTTGTTATTAGGTTAGTTTTCATTTTCTAGATATATTAAATAGTTGTTATCTTAATTCATTAAATATTTTGTCAAAAATATAAAAATAGAGAATTTATATATGTTGTGGATATACTTTGCATAATTAGTTTACTTTTCTTTAGTTAGATTTATATTGTTTCTTGCGTATAACAATCATGGGACCTAGGAGCCCGGAGATTACGTATTCAAGCCAATCATGCCTCAACCCAATCTTGTTTCCGCAATAACTAACATAGACCAAAATCTTAGAATTTGGTTCTTCCGAACAACAACAAACCTAAAAGAAATCAACTCATAGTTAAGAGGATTAAACATAGAAGACGAAAAAGAACACACGTTTTAGATAAACCAACCAAACTACAAATTTCCGTAAGAGATATCTACATGACTATAGAAGGGATTGAAAGAGAGTAAACATTTGGTTGTGATCCTTTGGTCCCATAGCCAGACATACGAGACATCCTCATTGACATAGACACTAGTTTAAGAATTGAAGTTGCTAGAATGCCTGTAAGGTACTCTGAGAAGATTGTGCAACTTTTAGTTCTAAATATAGAGGCCGAAAAGGCATACAACTATTGGATATTAGGGATTAGGGATTGATTCGCACATGACCATAGGAGGTCCACAATGACCACGAACTTATGGTTGTGATCCATAGGTCCCATAACCCAACGGCCCACAAGTCAATCAAATGTTGATGCTGGTTTACGCACATTAGTATTTAGGTCCTCTCCACTTCCACCAATCATTATCGCACAACTATCTTCACTAGACATAGTAGCTAATCAAGCTAAGGATTTCTAGACTAGACCAGAGAATCACCCATAGAATCCACCATATATCCACCATCCATTTTCATGACCTTTTCGGAGACATATACGAAGCACCCACAGGTTATCTTCCACGTATCCCACAACCTATAGATTAGATCATGCCAGAGCTCGATATTGATTGGAGCCTTCGAGCAGTCATCCTCACCGACCGATCTATCACACCAGTTCAGGTTAGGAGGGCCTTCTTTTCCTTAGATTCGTAGATTCCATTAGTGCATGTCGAAGACATAAGATTTCCTAATTAGTTTTTCTATACCCCACATATATTCCATCCCCACCGGTTGTCTCGACACGACCTCGGGAGGTTGGGTGCAAGGAAGAGTTACTTGTAGATTCCCATGCTCGCTTGTCACTTTTCCATCATACAGTCACCCTTAGTATTACAAGTAAAACATCATAAATACTAAAAATTTAAAAAATAGGACTAGTAATTGGCATGTTAATCATATATTGGAAATTGAATCAGTAATATGAACCCTAATTTAAGCGAAGCATTGTGTAACAATAACCTGTTATTGATAATTTAATGTGGTTATTAAAAATCCTTTTATATATTATGATTTTCTTAATATAAAATTTTTATTTGATCATGAAAATCATGTCAAAGCTTTGGTATCTTTGATATCCTTGCATATTGTTTGCTTTTAAGAATTTATAACCATGTAAGAGTGAAAAATGAAAGCTAATAGGAAGAATCCAGATATGTATGGTTCTTCAGACCCTTAATATTATATGGTCTTTTTGTCAATTATGTTTCCCTATGAAGTGAAAACAAATAAGTAAATTCCACGTTTGTATGGTGCTTGTAGTGTTAGGATATATTCTTACCAAGTTTCTAGATACCTATAGTTATTACTCACTCATTTTTTAAGAACATGGGAATTCAAAGTTAAATTCATGCTAGTTAGTTGTTATAAATGCTTCCTTTGTTTAACTAATGACCTATCTTGGAAATTTTAATAAATATATGCTTTTCTAAAAGCAAGATAATCCTTAAGTAACAAGTTCACATGAGTTAATGTTTTATCACTAATTTTTCCAAATACTTTGATCACATAATCATGAAAAATTGTATATATAGGGATAATTAGTCAAATGTACAAGTTTTAAGTGTATGCTAATTTTACTTCTCACTTTATTTTAAGACTTTTTGGTATTCCCAAAAGTTTCTTTCTGAGGTCTATTGTTTATAATCACTCATTATTGCACATATACTAGGAAGTTTATTACACACGATATTCTATGCCATTGAGTCTAGATTATAATTGGTCTATAAATATATTTTCCAAATTATAAGTTGTCGATAGAGAACTTCACATAAAAGGGTAGTATCTAATTTGGTTATTTTGTTAGGCTAGCTAGTATTTATTCCACTTTTTATTTCTATAAATATATGTGTTAGAATATTTTCTTCAAATAGTGTCACACCTCTTTCTATCTCAAAAAAACATATGTGGGAAAGTTATGCCCATAAAATTTTAGGACTGTCAAGCACAATTCTTCCTACAGATTAACTAACAAAATCCTTTACTCATTTGACAAAGAAGGCTGAAAGACAGGAATGAAAATTATATTATTATTTCAAAAATAATATTTTTATTATGGCTTTGTCCAAGAAGAATTTAGAATCATGTGAAGCTGGAGGAAAAGGAAAAATACCATTCTTTCATGGTGGAATATGGATAATATATTGGTTGGCCTCTAATGAAGGAAAAACTCAAATCTTGAATGTTTTAAGTGGACCTCATCTCTTACGTACAAGTTTCATCAAGATAGGAATGTCTAAATATTATGTTAATCAAATAATGTATTTTTTAGGGGCCAT
Organism: Taxus wallichiana var. yunnanensis; assembly: GCA_018340775.1. Lineage (NCBI taxonomy): Eukaryota > Viridiplantae > Streptophyta > Pinopsida > Cupressales > Taxaceae > Taxus > Taxus wallichiana. The sequence goes on along the minus strand of CM031240.1, from coordinate 720,952,752 downwards.
GGATGATTCTATTGAGTTTCATGTTAGAAGGAATCAATTTCTTTGCATCTTCAGTTCTTCAATTATGTCCTCTATACTACAGTAGCAAATTTGTGTAAATGAAGAGGTAAATCTAGCTAGTGAAAAATATTGTGGTCATCTCAATCATATTTAAAGATCCATATTTTCTTTTGTGTTTATATTTTTGGGTCACATGTCATCATGACAATATATTTGTCCTCAAGTTTCCAATTTTTAGTTAGTAATGTAATACTAAATTTTATTCACAGTAATATGTATTTAAGATACAAAGTTTCAAGGGTGGGGAAGCCAATAGATCCCTTTTCTAGTTACGTAATAATTCTTATGAATCATGAAAATATCTATGTAAAATTTAAAACTATCTTACTCATAAAATAACAATGTTAATATGAAGATGAAGGATGCGTTTGGAAATTTTGAGTCAAAGATGAAAAATTAATTTGTTTGCTTTATGAATATTTTTAAAATAGAGTAGGGTTCATCTACAAAGCATGTATAATAATTTTTAATAATTTGAACAATTAGTCCAAGATAATTAGATTCTAAAATGTCTAATCATTTTTTATCTTCCTAACATTAGTCAAAGACAATTAGATTTGTATACAATATCATGGATTACTCGGTCTCTAGTAGGTCTTAGATTATCGAACACCAATTTAAATGAAATGACATCTAATAACTTCAATCTAATAAAAATCACTTATCTGAAACTAACATTACTAACATCATGATTCATAAGTTGAAAAATAAATTTGTAAAATTTAGTATAAATTCTCTTACATTTGGCATTACATTCAAAAATTAATTCAATAATTATATTATTTTTCACCAATATGGAAACAAATTATTTTAAATAATTTTCCAACATTCCTAATTTGGCCCTGAATTGATTTGATACCATTTCTAATAAAACTTTCCATGCGGGTTCCTTGATATTACCTAATCATGTCAAGAATACTACTCATATAAATAAAAATACATTTAAAAAGTATATAGAATTTCACTTTATACGTCAATAGAAGATCGATTACTATTTGGGTTATTCAAAAATTACTTCACAAAATTAAATATTTATTCATAAAAATATTGACCGTGAAAGTATAAATCAATAAAATTATAGTCATTAATCCTTCTTTGCATTCTACAATGCGTACCCAAAACTTCCAGCCTAATTTTTATAAGATTGAATGCAAATCTCTGATGAAATCAGAGAGATGATACATGGAATGATTGAGGAACTGGGCTAACACACAAGTCCTGTAATTCAATAAGCATGATAAAGATGTAGCAAGTGTTATTACTAATGGATTTGTAGGCATTCTCAAAGAATGGTGGGATGCCATTCCTTAGAAGCAACAAGACACCATTATAAATGGTGAAGGACAAGGTAATGATCACCTTTGGTGGAGGAGGTCTCTCACTACTACCATAATAGCTGAATTCATTGGCACAATAAATGATGAGAAGTGACTCAATACTATAGAATTCTCGAGAGCACAAATCTGTGACATGACTAAAGTTAATGAGTACTAGTGCTATATGCTAAAGTTGTTCTATAACTCTGGCATGTCCTTCAATTCTACTATAAAGCTAAGGTATGTGGAATCCTATCCACCATATTTTTCCAATGAATATAAAAAAGCAATACATGGGCTTTCAAAAGCAGATATGACATTTGGTCGTATTAATCAAATAATTACTGATACTAATCAACGCCTTTGTCTTGAGAAGCAACATAATAAAGAAGCTTTAAAACTAAAAAATCTTTAGGAGTTAAGTTTTGTAAGCTTCATGTTGCTAATCAATTTGGATGCTCTGCACCCAAATCCTCTAAGCATAAAAGCTTGAAGAGAAAGTTTAAAGGCAAGAAAAAATGTTGTGATTGTATGGAACGCCCATCCGTTTAACCTGCAAGAAAGTTCTTCAGAAGAAGAAGGTATTTCCCTAAGACTAAATCCATAGAATGTTTTATTTGTAAGGGAAATCATTATAGTAAGAATTGTCCACAAAAGGGACAGAAGGCCAAAGCAAAGGCCAAAGTTAATTTTGTTCAGGAACATCATCTTGATGAAGATGATTATGTTTTAATATCTGATGAAGAAAGCTATATATCAGATATTGAATATTTAGAGTTAATAGTTGCGACCAACCCGAGATCACGAGTCTTCTTCAAAGGAATTATTCGGACTCTTATTTTGGTTATGATTATTTGCCAACATTTCACTGCAACATGATAAGGAGCTCATATGAACACCCGTTCATCCCACCTAGCTCCATAGTTCTTAAACAGAAGCTGGATCAGATTAAAGAAGAACTCGCTGCCTGTCCTCCTCAAATGGTTCATCGCCATTATTCTCTTTTGTCTCAGCTTTATGAACTCAAAAACAAACTTGATGCCAAGATTCAACAAGAAAAAGTTGAAGACTTGCGACTTGCTTAGAAATTTTCCCCTACTCCTAAAAAATATCCCTATCATTCTTGCTCTTTCCCTCGGTAGAGGTCGAGGACAAAAGAAGTGCATGAGATTATCCTTCTACCAGCAGAGGTTATGAATTTCGATCACAACATTTTCCATTCTTGTTCCCTAAAGAAGAAGAAGAATGCATGGTCCCTGTACCACAGTTCTGACTCTCCTCCAGTTCCTATTCTAGGAACACCAGAATGCAGAATTTAGAGACAACAAAATTTATCCCTTCTAGAGCGAGCAATCCAGAAGGCTACTGAAGAATTCCAAGCTCTGCTCCAAGAAGAAGAAGTGGATTCCAGTCTAGATATTACTGAAGAAGCTATTGATAGGCTTATTATGGAAAAATCCTATGACCAGTATGAAGCAGAACATGAAGCAGAGGTAAGCACTGTAAAAACCTCTTGCAATCCTTTCTGTAGAATCCAAATTTGTATTCCCAACATAAAGCCTTATTCTCTAGATGTCATGATTGATACCGGTGAAAAAATTAGTTTGTTAAAAGCTAATGCCATCCCTAGAGACTGTTGGGTCACATAACCATTACAAATAAGTTTTGATTCTAAGAAAGTGTTTTCCCACTGCTATGCGTATATTCTTGTACAGCTAGGACAAATAAAAACTACCTTTAAAGTTCATCAATTTGACCTTCTGCATTATGATATGTTTCTTGGTTCTAGACAATCTCAATAATTGTATGCCTTATACCATTAGCCAAGATGAGATCCGTTTTCCCCAAGGATCTATACCTAGATTGAAGACTTACCAGTCCATTGTGCCTTCTACACCTAAGCCTCAAAAAGCCTCTAATCTTGACTAGTTACATAAGTCTATTTCTATGAATACCTCTTCCATTGAAGCCATCATCAATAAAATTAAGACTGACTGTACTTCTGACAATCCTCATGCATTTATCCATAGGAAGAAGCACTTCTGTCAGTTAGATTTCCAAACTTCCACTTCTCCCAAGTTTAAGGCTCATCATATAGGAATGCCTCCCTCTAAGAAAATTGAATGTCAAGCAGAAATAGATAATCTACTAAAAGGAGGATTCATTCAGCCTTCTAAGTCTCCATGGACATGCCTTGAGATAGTTAGAGGCAAGAAGAGGTTAGTGGTAAATTATAAACCACTTAATAAATATATACTGCCTGTCCAACATCCTATTCCAAGCAAAGATGATTTATTGGCTCGAATCAGTGGTAGTAAAGTTTATAGCAAGTTTGATCTTAAATCAGGCTTTTGGAAAATCTTCTTAAATAAAGAAGATACATACAAAACTACTTTCAGCATTCCAGGTGGCCAAGATGACTGGAAGGTTCTGCCTTTTGATCTTAAGACTGTACCCTCCATTTTCCAAAATAAAATGGATGAGATTTTTGGTCACCTTGCAAAGTTTTTAATTGTTTATATTGATGACATTTTGATCTTCTCTCGAACACAAAAGATCATCTAGAGCACCTTGAACAGTTTTATCAAAATGGAAACATTTAAAGTGTATGCATTACTCTAAAAGATGGAGCCATCCTCATGCATGATCATATAGCATTACAAATCAGTTTGTTTCCTCATGAGATCATTGATAAGACTTTTTTTTAAATACTACAAGTCACTAGGAGAGATTAATGGTATATCATACTCGGATTTAGCAGAGGTCTTGACTTGAATACATGACTCTCTAGATCTAATAGCTGTACTAGCAATCAAATGAAATGACTTAGATTTTTGATAAACTTCATTGTAAGGAAGTTTAGGGAGTTTCCAACTTGGCATGGGGTTCTCCTCTTCTGTGATGTGTGTTTCATCATTCACTGGAATCAGATCTGATAGATTCATGAATGCATCATCGCAGTCATCATCTTGTCGTCCAGAGGTCGATGCAACCCATAATTCAGTATCCATGTTGTCTGGAGTTCTTTTGTCCTTCACCGCAACTTACAAGAGTGTATATGACCACAACATGCCTCACCCAGAAACAAAATGTCCACACTCAACACTACACGTCTTACGAGATTCAGAGAAACAAATAGATGGGAACTAGAACTTTAGAACAGAGATGAATCTAAACTAAGAAAACAAGAATAAGAAGCTCATTTTTTCTATAATCAATTTTTCTATACTCACAATCGATAAAAAATTAAGGGTATACAATTAACTTTTAGGCGTAATAATTTCTAAAAATATGTCCATATGATGAACAAGCGAGAAAAACATAAAATAAATATATATTTACGGATTAAAATTTTATATCCTTAAAATATCCAATATCTTTAATGCTTATTTAAACTCATACCTAAGCACAACCTTACTACAAACATACATAGTATCATATGCACTAAAAATTGCATGTTTACTTATTAACTTCTTCAAAACATGTTTATGAAAGAAAAATAATACTTGTAAACAAACAAAAGTTGCGACTACGTTTTGAAAAGAAAAGTTTTCAAATTTTTGTAAAAGATATGGAGTTCAAAGGTAGATGATAAAGGTGAGTGCGGTATCCCCTAACTTATCTAGTTTCAAATTTTCAAGTTATTTTAGATGATGGTCAACATAATACCATCATGAAAGTACATATTTGGATAAAATAAGCTAGGTGTCATATGGATGTTGGTTCATGAAAAGTTTGAACTTGTAATACTTTCAAAGTTTGGATCTCCATGCACTTGTATGTACCTTTTATTGGATCCGTTTTCTTGGGACAACATGTATACTTGTGAGACGTGACTCCATGATTAAAAGGACTACAATGATCTAAATAACAATAATATATGAAACTTTCATATATCTTCATGACCATTCTCCATGGAAGATTTCCAACATTAGCCTATTTTCCATATTAGGTGTAACTGAGTATGTTGGTGAGTTCCTTAAAAAAAATTGTGAGAGAAATGCATGGATTGTGAAGTTTATCAACATTCATTTCTGAGATGTTGCGTAAGAGTTTCCACTTTTACTATTTCCAGTAAACCATCTACATAATATTAAAATAATAGTCTGGAGAAAAACCATATTCATATAAGCAAATTGAATATTACTTAATCTTGATTGAGAAAATAATTTGCTTCATCCAAAAATGGTGGAGTTTTAAAATAAGAGGATACTTTAAAATGTGATTATCTATGAAAATCATAGACCTAAACTAGGGAAGATAAATTTAGTTATTGTATATACGAATAAATATCATGGACACATAATTATAGAATTTAAGGAAAAGAATATTGATTCTTGAAACTAAAATATTGTCATTATATAGTAAAAGAAGTGACACAAATTAATTGATCCATGTTTTAATAGGATCACAATGTTTTATAGCATTTCTACATCTGAAATTACATACTTAGAACGTAATTTTAGGTTGCATAGGCAACAAACATAATTTTTTAGGTTCCCAAAGAATTCAACAAATTGCTACCAGTCCTTAAATATCAAAATTAATTATGATAAACTTTAGTATATTATTATATTTCTAAATAAAACTACAATTTTCCCAAGAAATCAACACGGATTAAGATTTTGTAGAAAAATGGAAAGATTGATGGATTTTTATCTCTAATACCAAATGAAATAAACCAGAGAGTAGAGAGAAAGAGATGCACAAATATATGAAAATAAACTTCTTCAATTAAATTTTTCCATATCTTCACTTCTAAGATTTTTGCTTTTTAAAATGCATACAAATGCATCATATAAATAGAGGTATTTCAAAATAGATATCTTCTTGATAAAGAAGGAAAACATTAAATGATATTTGGTAGGAGAGAAAATTGACAATTAATTAGAAATATTTCCCAAATCCTTTTTGCTAAAAAAATCTATTAGTCTTAATTTGGTGGTTGAGATTACACAAATCCTAACACTCCCCCTAATCTTAAATACCATGCAACTACACCTAAACATTCTCTGAGATACACAAAAGTATCTTTTCATAAAGTATTTGAAGGAATGTCGAAAATTGGTCTTCGACTGTAAAAGTCTAGATATATTTTTCCATTATTGACAAGTTTCATGATGAAGTGATTTTAGGTGTTGATATGCTTTATCCCCTTATGGAACACATGATTCTTTAACAATGGTATTGCTGTATTTTTTTCACGAGAAGATATACATTTCTTCTTCTTGATAGCGTTCTAAATTTGCTAGAAAAATCCTTATCTATATTTCCTAATAGGTCATTTGCTTATCGCTTGGTAAATACTCTACTTCTTCGGATGAGAGAGTGATAATGGGATACTTCTTGTATGCCCATGAGACCGCACGTGAATAGAAATTAAATACATATTCAAACGTTCTTTTCCTATCATCAATTCTACATGTACAATCAATGTTTGTGTATCCAATTAATCTGAAATCATCAGATGGTGCATACCAAATTTCATAATTTGTAGTACAAAAACATATCTTAGTATCCTCTTTCCTACCCTCTCTAAACCTTGAGATGATACTAACTTCATTCATAATTTTTGGCCTTATTTCAACAAGTACATTAGACTTCAAACAATTATTTTATACTATGTTGGGTCAACATTGAATCCCTTATCATCTTTTCTTAATTTGAGGCCCATAGTAATTGGTGTTCTTGCTAGACTATTATTCAACATATTGAATCTCTTTAACACATCATTTTCATACTTGGTCTAACATATGAATATTCCTTCTTCATATTGATTCATTTCTATACTTAAAAAGTATTTCATCAACACTTTGGATCTATCATTTAAAATTCCCTCTTCATGGCTGACTTAAACAAGTCAATACTCAAATTTCTAGTGAATATGAGGTCATCAACATACAAAAAACTATTATAATTTGACCTCTATTGTTCATCTTGATAAATAGGGTTGGCTCATTACTACTTCTTTTGAATGCATTTTATAGACAATATTAATTTATTCTTCGGTACAAATATTTCATAGCTTGCTTTAGACCATACAAAGCCCTTTTCAGTTTACAAACTTTATTCTCTTGTCTATATACTTCATATCTAGGTGGTTGTTAAACATAAACTTTTCCTTATAGAAAACCATTTAATAATGTTGGCTTGACATCCATTTGGTATACCTTCCAGTTGTTCTAAGATGTTATGTTTAAGACAGTTCTAACTATATCAAGTCTAGCCACCGTACAAAGATTTCATTGTAGTCAATTTCAAGTTGTTGTGAGAACCACTTTCCTACTAACCTTGCCTTGTAATTTTCCACATTTTTAATTTGCATTGAATTTTTTTCTTGTAGACCCACTTAACACCAATAACATCTTTGCCTTTTGGAAAATTCACAAAGTCCCAAGTTTTCCTTTTTTCAATAGAATCCATTTCTTCATCCATAGCTTCTATCCATTCTTCATTTTCTACAGCGTCTTCAAAATAAATAGGATCACCTTTTGAAAACAATACGCAATCAAAATATAGATCTTTTTCTTCCTTAGCTTGATCATATATCTCCCTCATATTTCTTTTCTTCTTGGCAAATGTCCGAAATGAGATCTTATTTCTACCAATTTTTTATTGGATGAGGCACTATTCTATATGTTATGTTTGTGGAGCCTATTTTCATGTTATATGGTACACCTTCCATGTGTTACACTCGGGTATTTTTACTTGGCGTTCATTAACCCATGGGTAATGGGTAAATCGTTAGGGTTGTTTTTGTCTTTTGCCCATTGTTTTGATACCCACGGTTTTTGCCCTTGGTTTTGATACCCACGGTTTTGTATCAAACTCTTTGGCAAATTTTCTATTTATATGGTCTTATGAGATTCTTAAAAATTATTACCAATTTTTTTTGTTGAGCATCAAATGGATGAGAGAGAGTTTATTCTATATTTATTCTGCACTTTTATTTGACTTTTCTACTATTGTTCTCGTGAGGGATTATTCCGCATATTTTATCTCTTATTTCCTAACACTATAAACTTGTAGTTCCTAAATTACCTTAGGCTTCACCATGATGAGAGTTTATTCTAGGTATCCATACTGTTTGTGTAGGAGGTGAACTGAAATTATCTCTTGAGTGAGTTCTTTGAGGACTTTTGGATGACAATGCATTATGAGGAGTTAATATTGTAGTATGTTGAACAAAAGGGCCACAAACTAGAGTTACTACTAGAGTGATCCCATGTGTATATGGTTGATAGTTTTGTGTACCATTTTCATCAACTTCATACAATTCATGAGATGCATTTACAAAGATACCTAACTCTTTATCAATACTTCCATCCTGGCTTCATTCTATATAAAATTAATATCACTACTTATAATAACCTTCTTGGTGATGGGATTATACAACTTATAAGCCTTTGATTGCTCACTCTAACAAAAAAATGCATTTTCACCTCTATCATCCACTTTCTTTCTCAATTTTGTATGCACGATGGCATACACAATACATCCAAAACTCTTAAGTATGCAATATTCTGCCTTCTTACGCTCCATGCTTCTTGAGAAACAATTTTTATAATAATTTTTGTTAGAAAATAATTCAATAGGTAGGATGTACATACAACTACTTATTCCCAATACTCATTACTGAAATATTTTTCCTTCAAGAGACTCTGACCATGTCCATAAGATTCCTATTATTTATTTCTTCTACACCATTCTACTGAGGTGTATACCTTGTTATCAATTGCTTGTGTATTCCATTTACCTTGATAAAATTTGAAAATTCATTTGAGATATATATTATACCTCTTCCTGATCTGATTACTTTGACAAAATGATCACTCTTCTTTTCTATTTGGGCCTTGAATTCCTTAAAAATCTCAAAAACTTATGATTTGTGCTTTAGGAAGTATACCCATGTCTTCCTGCTGAAATCATCAATGAAGGTCAAAAAGTATGTGGTTCCACCTATTGAGGATGTTTGCATAGGTCCACAAAAGTCTGTGTGGTTGATTTTGAGGAGCTCCTGAGCTGTAAATTCCTTTCCAACTAGAAAATTTTCCTTATGTTTCATTGCAAGGATGAAACTTTGACATGGTGTTTTAGTTGGCTCGATCAATGGTATTCCATTCACCATGTTTTTCTTGTAGAGAAAATTTATGCCACTAAAATGTAAGTGTTTGAGCCTTAAGTGCCAAATCCAAGCCTCATTTTCTCGATTGACTTGGAGTGCATATGGATATGTCATGCTTGGAAATCCTCTTTTAGTGAGGTCTTCACATTCCTTAAGTAATTCAAAGCTAGCACCCACTAGGATTAAAAAATATTTCTTGAGAAATTTTTTCATCATCCATGGGTGGCTGAGAGCTAGCACCCGCTAGGCTAAAAACTCCTTAAATTTTTTTAGTTTCACCGTTCCTTTAAAATGTCTAGCGCCCATTAGGCTTGAAAACATTGCTCGAGAAAATTTTTGTGCATCATGACTTTGGATAACCTTAGCACCAACTAAGGTTGAGGAACACCCTTGAAAAAAGTTTTGAATTTCTTGGCTTGGAGGAAGCCTAGCACCCGCTAGGCTTAAGACACCTCCTTGAAAAAAAAATTCTTCTTCTTTTCTTGGAAGAACCCTAGCGCCCGCTAGGGTTGAGGAACCTCTTTGAATTTATTTTATTTTATTCCTTTGGAAGATGCCTAGCACCCGCTAGGCTTGAGGAACCTTCTTGAGAAATTTTTTTACAATCCATATTTTTTTAGAGTTAGCGACCGCTAAGCTCCAAGATGTTCCTTCGTTGAGATATTTGTGACCCATACAACAATAGGAGCTAGATCTCGCTAGGGTTAACTCACTTTGTATTTTCAATGGGAACATTCTATTTCTTGTCATTTCCCCCTTAGCTATTATCCTATTGCTTGGATTTCGGTCAAATATTATACATATTTCTTTCTTAAAATACACCATGTAGTTGTAGTGCCCACATTTTATAACATCAGTTATTTGCTAACTTTATACTCATATCTGATGATTTGATAAGGATTATGGCATATTTTGATATTATGTTATGTTATTTGATCTTTCGTGGACATGTATGGTGATTTTGGGTACATAGCACCAATTTATCCTTGATTAGTATATTATTACATTTCATTAGATATTATAGATACTAACATGTTACTATGTTATTGAGTTTATTTGATATATGATGGATACATGGTTTTGTCACACATATTGATGTTATGGACTATTCGATTATTTTGATGTGATCATATGATAAGCATGGATATATGTTGATTATATGTACTGCAATGGCTAACACATGGTGAATTTATGTGAAATTGTGTATGTTTCTCAATTACAATTCCATATTGATTATGTGTTAGCATAGTTAGCATGTTTATACTTCAATCGATTTACTGATAAATTGAGTTATATGTTTTTTTGGCATAAGTGTTTAATGTTTGGAATGAGTGTGTAGATGGCAGGGTACATGAGAACGTGGGTTTTAGGGAAGCTACACGAATGTGCACAAGTGGCCTATGGGGTTGAGTCTTATCCATGTTAGCTGTATGAAGTCTTATTGGTTGCATGTAATTTTTTGGCACCATGAGTGACCCTTAGATTTGTAATGTTGTATATTGTGTAAAATTAATTGTGTTTAGGTTGTTTAATTTTGTAAGAAAACTAGGTTGGGGGACCTAATGGTCCCCACTTGCATTAGGAATGTATTTTTTTATGTGTTTGTTTAATTAATGAGGATTTGGGTCACATAAGAACCCTTGAGTGGGCCCCACATCCTCAACATATGTGTCCTAAAGTGTCAAACCCGAAATTGGGTTATTTTTGGCATTTTTAGAGACTCCTTTTGGTTTGGGAGTTCTCTTAGCATAAAAATAAGCCCTTGGACCCTACCTATTAGGTATGGGGCTTAATTTCAAGGCCAAGTGGGTTTTCCTCCCATTTTGTTTCTCACTTGTCACCATTCATGTAAGAATGGTTAGGGGTTGTGTATTGTGAAAAGTTGCATGGATTTTTTTACTTTCTCTTTGGGTAATTGGGGTGAGTAATGCTAAAATAAATCTTTATCTTTTTTTTTTTTTTTTGGAATCTTGGTTTGGAGGGAAGAAAGGGGTGAAACATGTCACCCCATCATTTGTGAGGAAGATTACATGGTTTTCTTCAAATAATCCCTCTAGTTGGAGAAAGGGGAATTTTAGCTTGTTATTTTTGTGCTTGGAATGCTTTTAGATTTAAAGCTCTTGTTGGACAAGGATTTGCAAAAGCAAAGAGATTGGAAAATTTTTGAGAGGTAAGATATTTTATCTTATTTTTCGTTTCATTTTGCATTTTAAATTGTAGATTACATATTTTTGAAATTATGGTGTTGTTTGTATGTGTTGCATTCTTATTTGGTTGTGTTCTTTTGTTGTTTTCTCCATCCATCATATGGCTTGATGGATTTGGGAGTTTTTTTGGGGAAGAGGGAGGGATTTTCCATCTTAATCCTCATGTCTTGATTGGCATACCATGTTGTTTTCTATTTTATCCCCTCATATGGTTTGAGGTGGGGAATGTGGTTCATATGGTTTAAACCACCTTCTCCATTCTTAGAGAGGAGACCCAATCGATTTTAAAATCCTCCCAAGGAGCATTTTAGGCGAAAGGAAGGAGTAATAAAGAGGGGTGATTTTTATGGAGGGATAAGGAGGATTTTGATGATATTGTAAGTTTTCATGCTATGGTTAGAGCCCACTTTATGGAACTATTTTATGTATCATCTACTCTTCCCATTGTTGAGGATGAATTTAATTTTCTCCTCTTTTTGTTTGGTTGTGTTTTTTTAATTTTTGTGGTGCATGCATTTGGTATTGTATATGATGTGCTTGATATTACCCCTCTCTTATTATTGTGCAATTTTTTGGAGGCTATCTCTCTCTCCCATGGGATTGGTGGATGCTAGCATGTCTTCCAACATTTAGAAAGACATGTAATGATCGGTATAGATTGGCTAGTAAATCAATCCTTTCTCTTTGTGTTGAAGACTATGTGGAGTAAAAGACTTGGCGTTTAAATCTTGAAGATGGTTAAAGCATTCTTAGTGATTATGGAAATTGTTTCCCCAATTTTGGGAGATTCCTAATTTTAAATCTCATGTGGATATTGCTATATCAAGATGAATTTTTTCCTTTATAAGTCTCCGATGTTGGGATATGCTTGTATATTGAGTAAACAACTTTTTTAACAAGTGTTGTGTCCTCTCCTTCCGTGGTAAGAAGATTGGATTGAGTCATTCGGTATATTAAATTCTTAAAATTTTCCTTGGAAAAGGAATGTTGGTGCATTAAAACTTGATGGTTTCATATTTACACGATCTTCCCATTCTATTTTTTTGAAAATGTTGCAAACTTTAGTTGGGAAGATTGTGATAAAGTTTCACCTCCTTGCAAATAAATATTGAAATTAGGAGACCTCTTGTTAATGAAAGGGAGTTTACCTTTTTTTGTAATCTTGAAAACTAGTTGTTTTGGGAGAAACTTTCTCCGTTGTATTAGATGGAAAAAATGAAAAATGAAAAAAGGTTCATGAGAGTGTATGTATATTTTTATATAATCTTTTGAAGGATGTGGAATTTTTAAGTCTTGGAATGAAATATAAGTGACACACTTATTTTTAAATATGTTATACTTTATTCCTAGTTGTTGAGTTATTTTTATTCGAATTAATAGAAACAATGTTATTCACACATTTTCTTTCTTGTCAAATCATGTGATCTATATTGTTAATTTTAAATAATAAAAATAGAAGAAATAAATTTATTATCATTGTAGTATTGGGGTTCTATACAAAAAAATCTTAAACTGATATGAAAGAAAGTTGACTTGAAATTGTAATTAAAATTTATCTATGGGAATGTCTCCATGTACATTAGGGATAAAGAAATAGTTTTAGCTGTATTTCTTGAAATTTCCTTTTTTTTTGGGTTTAGAAAAAAAAAAAAAAACTTTTTTATTACTTTGTGTTACTCTAAAGTGAACAATAAATTTGGTCAAATCAGTCTGGTAGATTTGAGCCATTTCTTGAGAATTTGTAAATCATGGGTTTTGTGTAACTAAGAATAATTTACTAGAGGGATATGGTTCTAGTTTGTACTGTACTTTGTAGATAAAATAAAAAACTTTAAAAAAATGGCTAGGGCATATTGTTGTGCCCTCTTTCCCCAAATTACCCTAATATGTTTTTATTTTACTAAATACAATTTTATGGATCTTGATGTCTATTGTGAATTTTTTTAAATAATAATTAGTAATCCACTGCTCTTTTATGGCCACCCCCATCCGTCACCCACAACAATAAAATAAACAATACAAAAAGAAAAATCCAAATCTGTGGAAGGAGTAGGCCATCTTTGCAAGGATTTTAGTGCCTCAACCATCGCCACTTTGCATTGTTATGAAAACTCGCACACATAAAGAAAACAAATAAAAATTAAAAATAAATAAATCCATTGCAGAGTAGGTGCCTCCATTAGAGATCTCAAATCTTTAAATAAGTAATTGAATACATGGTGAAAGGTTTTTGAAAAAAATTGAAGAAGTATTTGGAGAAAATCCATAATATTTTGTACTCTATTCTTCCTCCAACAGAAACTATTGCAATTCTTGCACATAGAAATGGAATTTAAAATAACATAAAAAGAAAAGAATAAAATAACTAGAATTATAAGCAAAGCTAGGGTTATAATGTCCTCTTCCCAAATGAACGACCTAGGATCACTTGATCCTAAGGCTAAAATATGACCTAGACTTTCCTCTTTCCCATGCTCAATTTTTTTATAAGGATACATGATATATTTTAAGGATATTTCCTCCCATCTTACCTTTGTGGAATAATATTCCTTCTATCTTTTTTATTTTATTTTTAAAATCATTTTGAGATGTTTTCACTTGGTAGAAAATAATATGATTTAAATTGGAGTCTTATGTTATTTTTAATAAATTTAACTTTGGTGGGATACATCATATTTAATCAAGGATAAATTAAATATTAAATTTAAGTTGAAATCTAAAGGTTATCAAATAAATTATTAATTTTGTGGCTTCTCTTAAATTAATTTTAGGCCTATTTAGAATAGTTATTACTTAAGCAAATTCAAAGTTAACTTAATTATATCACATCAAAAATTTCATATAGATATATGGGGACCAGAGTTATAATAACTAACCTAAATAATTATCTTCTCTAAAGTGGTGTTGTTTTGACTCTTATCAGCTATGAGCTTAGTGATGTGCTAGTATAACTTAGCGAGTTGGTAAAAAGTACGTAAAAATTTGGATATTTAAAATAATTATATAAATAACAATAGGCTAAAAAGTGATTACTTAAATATTCAGATAAATTAGATTATTGTCATATCATATTGATGATGAACATGTAGCGGTACTTAAGTGGCTTGATGATACATGTTAATAAACTTCTTTAAAAAACTTTTAAAAAAAAAAAAACTTCCGTAATGTGTGTTTATTAATATGTTTTGCTAAAGTTTTGGGGTATTAAATTTGATATCAGAGCTCGAGTTCCAACACTGGGCGCACTAGGTATGTTCAGATAATAGGACAATAATTATGGTTTGATTTATTTTATTTTTTGGCAAAAATGTTTCTGCTAAAACTTAATAACTTCCCATCTAAGTTGTTCAAAACGTTGTGATGTCCGCATAAAACAACCACTTGAGACCCAAGAACAACCTAGGATTAGTTAGGAAAATTATGGTATAATTTTTTATTTTTAGAGAATTGTCAACAACCAGGTTACAAGGCAACAGTTATCAAAAACAAGTTTCAAGACCAACTAAAATTAATAGCTTATATAATTTCCCCTTACAATTATTATTAACAAAACACAAGGTCAAAACATAGGGTTAGAATAACCACTTAGGTTAGGAGGGCAATTTGTCACTAACCCACTCTCTAACCGTCTTAAAATATTCAACTTATTTTTTTTATCAAAATTAAAGGACTCAAAACTTCCGTAAAACATTACCATTACATAGGAAATTTCCTAAACTTTCTAGTGATATAAAAAATTCCTCCTAACTCCTCATATTTCTCAAGTTATGGACCGGAAGACTTTGGGAGGAAAATTTTCCCCAGGGCGAGCCCTGGGGTCCTAGGGAAGAAAATTTTCCCAAGGTGGTCTAGTGGACTGTGGGGAGAAATTTTCACGCAGAGGAATAATCACTGAGTGGCGGAGAGAAATTTTCCAAGGCGCGGGCCAGTGGAGCGAGGAAGGAATTTAATGTTTTTTTCCTTTTGGGACAAAGGCGCAATTTACCTCCATGCAATCGCAGGCTTTAAGCGGGACACGTGTCAACATTTCTGAGCTCCAGTGGAAAATTGGGTTACCATAGAAAATTGTGACATTGATAATTTAATCCATAAAATGTTAAGGGATCAAAATGATCTACGTCTCCACCAACTCCAAAGGTGCCACATGTCAATCCCTGATTCGTGCGGGGAAAACAGAATTGCGGGGAAACTTATGCATTTTAGCCTTTGAAGTTAAAAGGTGCAAAGGGTTAAGTTTTATGCATGCCTCTACTGATCCCAGATGATGCCACGTGTCATGATCTCATCAGCCGCAGGTCAACGGGCCGTCAGACTACTTTTCATATTTAATATTTTAAAAGAAAAAAGATTAAAGTTACAAAACATTTCGCACCTCAACAGACACCTAAGGTTGCCACATGTCAGCCTGCCATTGGTTGCGGGTGATGGGCAGTGGGGAAACTTTGGAATTTTTTCCAAAGATAGGTTTAAAGTTTAAAACTCAATAATATCTTTGTTCCTTCGCCATTGCTTGGTAAAGCCACATGGTAGCTCCTAATTGGTGCATGGGAGACGAGGAAAATTTAGAAAATTTTCCAAAAGGTTTTAAAAGTTTAAGTTTTCAAATGCAACAGTTCCTCGGCCGACGCATCGTGATGCAATGTGGCAACATGTGATTGGCCTCGAGCCGGCGGAGAGGCGTGGAAAATATAGAAATTTTTCTGAAAAATATTTAAAAAGGTTAAGTTTTATTTTATACACCCGCAAAAAAGTGACAAAGGGAAAAAATAGGGCGGTGGGTCCATGGGGAAATTTTCCAAAATTCCTTTTGACAGCTTAGAATAATTCTATTGCCAAAATGAAGTAAAACTTCAAAAGGCCATAACTTTTTTTTGGGAACTTGTTTGTTGTAAAACGAGGAATTTCTGAAATCTCTCGATGCACTCTTTGCATAGAATCCTTAAGAATTCAAATTTGATAAATATTAAGGTGTCAAGTTTTGGAAAACTTCGCTAGAAATACAAATGCAAACTAGACTTTTAACTTATTAAATTTTTGTTCAATTTTGTCATTCTTTCCACATAAACATGTCAAATAGACATAGAGGTTTCCATTAGGAAGGTTTTAAGATAGATTGCAAGTGTAAATTTGTTGGATTGATTTGCATTTTGAGATTACAAGTTTTTACATAGCAAAAGGCCTACAGATTTACCTTGGCTTGATTTGAAATTTTCTTAAGACATTTTCTTAAGTGTTTTAGTTTGGTTGGGAATCATTTTGGTCCTGTTAAGCCCAATTAAGTATTTTATGTGTCTCTTATCTAACTACAGGGTTGTTTTGAACATTTGATAAAGGAATTTTGCAAAGTATAAAGTTAAGTAAAAGAAGTTTATACATTTCCAGAAACATAGATTAAACTATCTTTTTACCATGAAATAAAACATTGAATTCATTCAATGCTAGTCTTAAATTGTTTTCTTCCCTTCAATCAAACAATAAAACAAGAATGCACCTTCTATTCTTTCAAAAATCATATATTTTAAATAAGGCGTAATACATATTCTTCCCACGTGTTTCACTTTTCAACTTTCCAAACAGATATTTCATACTTGTATATTAAACACATATTTCCAATGGAAATAATATCATATGAACAAGGAAAAACACTTCTATTAATTCAAATGAAACTCTTACAAATTCCTTTCCATTTATTTTTAAAATATAACATACAAAATACGTATCATTATTTTTTGTTCACACCAATGCAATATTTTTTCTTCCAAAATCAATTACAACTTTCATAGCCAAATACGAACATATTTTCATTACAATAATATACGATCATCCACTTCAAAGTGGGAAAGGTTACAAAAGATGTTTTCACAAGGTACTATCAACTCTGTCTGTTTTTTCCTTTTCTCCAGAACAACAAAATGTAGTTTCTCCATTTTCCAGTTGATCACAACAAAGGTGGCGAGAAGGAAATGCTCTCCACCCAACCAAGATATCCAACGAAAAGGAAAATCCATCCTTATTCATTGGCCCCCGAGCCCTAATCGTAGTGCAATAAAAGATGCGATTCAACTCATGGAAACAAAGGCTTCCACAATACACAAAAACAACATTTCACATTTGAAAACACAGTCCAAAACAAAATGTAGTTTGCAACTACATTAGAACATGACAATCAAAACTAAGGCTTCATCAAGCAAGCCAAAGGAGAAATGAACTATGGTGATGCTACTTATGCCTCCCAATGGGGAAATGGGTATCACCACCTGATTTCAAACCACCAAAAACAAATAGATATATATCATTTCAATCCCTGACATAACCTTATGCCTCCCCCAAGTACCCCTTATTCCTCACATTTCCTTATCCCTCCCTAACCTCTTATGGCACCCCATAATGAGTAAATAAATGCAAGTTATTTATTTGTAAGGTAGAACCCAAACCCCAACTCTCTCCACACTTATACCTCCCTAAAACACACTTGTGCCTCCCATAAAATAAATCCCATATCCTTCTCCTACACCATTCATAGGCCATCTACCCAAAAGCTCACAAAACAAACCAAAACATTCACACAATAACATTTACATTCATTAATGAAAGGCATTTCAAGAGCCTAGCTCTTACCTCTCCAAATTCCACCAATCCAAAAACCAAGCGAAAACATGTAACAATATTACCAAAATCTCCTCCAATACAAGAGTTCCAATCAACAAGAAAATTCACCCCAAAGAAGTCTTCCAAAAGTTCAAAAACCCCAAAACAAGGAAAAAAATTCAAATTTTATAGAAGAGGGAAGAGAAGAGGATGAGGTGGATCCATTTAGGATGCCACATCGCACATCCTCAACCCCAACACAAGGTGAACTTCATTCTTCAATGGATAATAAATAAGAATGAAAGATTTACTTACACACTCCAAATCAAACCCACACCCCAAAAGGACTGAAATTAAAACATGTAAGAAAAGTGCAATTAAAATTTATTTAGTCATTTCAAAAATCCTAAAGAATGTATAAATTTAATGCTACAACCATAGGTATGGTTGGTAATTAAATTTAAGAGGTATGGAACAAGTTTAACTTGTCCCACAAGCCTCCAAATTCAGCCTCCAAGGACAATTTCGAATTTCCAAGAAGGTGGAATGTTTCCCACTCAGAAGTTAACTTACACATCACTTACAAAGTCAATTACACATTACTTACACATTCCTACAACATTAAATTTAAGAGCCAACAACTTCAATAATTACTTTCTTATGATGTCTTTGATTTATTTATTTTAATAACATGATTACTCACAATATTAACACAACATATAATAACTAATGAAAGGAGTAATGCACCAAAAATAAACACATACAAACATTAATAAAAAGAAACCACATTAATAAATACATATAACCATTTGGTCACAATCTGAGCAAGTCCCCCATGGGAATCCCTAACAAAATACAAATACACATAACAATACAAGTTGCCATGGTGACCTTGTTGAATTCATCTAGAATTCCAATATGGTTGGTCTCCAATCCCCGATGTTTGTTGTGATAATTTTAACTTGAAAAACACAATTACCTCCTTTGGCCTCGTGTCCATATTAGAACATCCAAAGTAATATAATTATAATTCTAAAATCATCTAGATATATGAATCACAACAACATCATAACAATCAATGACATCATTTACAATTTTATCAAAAATATATCATCATCAAATAATCTCCATTTCTAGGTCCACTCAAATATCCAAATATCCCATATCTTAACAACATCCATAATATAACCATGTAAATCAGTATATCATCATCAATATATAAAAATGTCTCCAATAATCATCATGCATCATAACCAAATCAAGATCAACAATAATCCATGGTCTAACATCTAACATCATACTAAATAAAAACCAAAATAATTTCCATAATATAATCAAAATTATCAAGATCAATATCAAAATGTGTCAAAGGAAAGTGGGCACTACAAACGTCGTAACAAAGTTTTGAAGGTCGACATCCGGCGACCACCGATGACTTTTAAATTAAAAGGTGCAAAGGGTTAAGTTTTATGCATGCCTCCACTAATCCCGAGATGATGCCATGTGTCATGATCTCATCTCCATTGGCCACAGTCAACGGGCCGTCAAACTACTTTTCATATTTAATATTTTAAAAGAAAGAGGATTAAAGTTACAAAACATTCCACGCCTCGAAAACACCTAAGGTTACCACATGTCAGCCTTCCATTGGTTACGGGTGATGGGCGGTGGGGAAACTTTGGAATTTTTGCCAAAGATAGGTTTAAAGTTTCAAAATCAATAATATCTCTGTTCCTTCACCATTGCTTGGTAAAGCCACATGGTAGCTCTTAATTGGCTGCAGGCAGACGAGGAGAATTTAGAAAATTTTCAAAAAGGTTTTAAAAGTTTAAGTTTTCAAATGCAATAGTTCCTCGGCCGACGCATCGTGATGCAATGTGGCAACACGTGATTCATCGCGGGCCGGTGGAGAGCGTGGAAAATTTAGAAATTTTTTTGAAAAATATTTAAAAAGGTTAAGTTTTATTTTATAGGCCTGCAAAAGTGACAAAGGGAAAAAATAGGGCAGTGGGTCCGCGGGGGAAATTTTTCCAAAATTCCTTTTTGACAGTTAGAATAATTCTATTACCAAAATGAAGTAAAACTTCAAAAGGCCATAACTTTTTTTTGGGAATTTGTTTTTTGTAAAACGAGGAATTTTTGGAAATCTCTCGATGCACTCTTTGCATAGAATCCTTAAGAATTCAAATTTGATAAATATTAAGGTGTCAAGTTTTGGAAAACGTTCTGCTAGCAATACAAATGCAAACTAGACTTTTAACTTATTAAATTTTTGTTCAATTTTGTCATTCTTTCCACATCAACATGTCAAATAGACATAGAGGTTTCCATTAGGAAGGTTTTAAGATAGATTTCAAGTGTAAATTTGTTGGATTGATTTGCTTTTTGAGATTACAAGTTTTTACATAGCAAAAGGCCTACATATTTTCATTGGCTTGATTTGAAATTTTTCTTAAGACATTTTCTTAAGTGTTTTAGTTTGGTTGGGAATCATTTTGGTCCTGTTAAGCCCAATTAAGTATTTTATGTGTCTCTTATCTAACTACAAGGTTGTTTTGAACATTTGATAAAGGAATTTTGCAAAGTATAAAGTTAAGTAAAAGAAGTTTATACATTTCCAGAAACATAGATTAAACTATCTCGTTTGACAATGAAATAAAATTTTGAATTCATTCAATGCTAGTCTTAAATGGTTTTTTTCCCTTCAATCAAAAAATAAAACAAGAATACAACTTCTATTCTTTCAAAAATCATATATTTTAAACAAGGCAAAGTAATACATATTCTTCCCACATGTTTCACATTTCAACTTTCCAAATAGATATTTCATACGTATATTAAACACATATTTCCAATGGAAATAATATCATATGAACAAGGAAAAACACTTCTATTAATTCAAATGAAACTCTTACAACTTCCTTTCCATTTATTTTCAAAATATAACATACAAAATACGTATCATTATTTTTTGTTCACAGACTGAATGAAATATTTTTTCTTCCAAAATCAATTACAACTTTCATAGCCAAATACAGAACATATTTTCATTACAATAATATACAGATCATCCACTTCAAAGTGGGAAAGGTTACAAAAGATGTTTTCACAAGGGACTATCAACTCTGTCTTTTTTTTCCTTTTCTCCATAACAACAAAATGTAGTTTCTCCATTTTCCAGTTGATCACAACAAAGGTAGCGAGAAGGAAATGATCTCCACCCAACCAAGATATCCAACAAAAATGAGAAGCCATCCTTATTCATTGGCCCCAGCCCTAATCGTAGTGCAATAAAGATGCGATTCAACTCATGGAAACAAAAGCTTCCACAATACACAAAAACAACATTTCACATTTGAAAACACATCCAAAACAAAATGTAGTTTACAACTACATTAGAACATGACAATCAAAACTAAGGCTTCATCAAGCAAGCCAAAGGAGAAATGAACTATGGGTGATGTTACTTATGCCTCCCAATGGGAAAATGGGTATCACCACCTGATTTCAAACCACCAAAAACAAATAGATATATATCATTTAAATCCCGACATAACCTTATGCCTCCCCAGGTACCCCTTATTCCTCACATTTCCTTATCCCTCCCCAACCTCTTATGGCACCCCATAATGAGTAAATAAATGCAAGTTATTTCTTTGTAAGGTAGAACCCAAATCCCAACTCTCTCCACACTTATACCTCCCTAAAGCACACTTGTGCCTCCCATAAAATAAATCCCATATCCTTCTCCTACACCATTCATAGGCCATCTACCCAAAAGCTCACAAACAAACCAAAACATTCACACAATAACATTTACATTCATTAAAGAAAGGCATTTCAAGAGCCTAGCTCTTACCTCTCCATGATGGATTTTGTTCCAATTCCAAACAACAAGCTTTAACCAAATGCCACCAATCCAAAAACCAAGCACAAACATGTAACAATATTACCAAAAGCTCCTCCAATACAAGAGCTCCAATCAACAAGAAAATTCACCCCAAAACAAGGTAAAAATTCAAATTTTATAGAAGAGGGAAGAGAAGAGGATGAGGTGGATCCATTTAGGATGCCACATCGCACATCCTCAACCCCAACACAAGGTGAACTTCATTCTTCAATGCATAATAAATAAGAATGAAAGATTTACTTACACACTCCAAATCAAACCCACACGCCAAAAGGTCTGAAATTAAAACATGTAAGAAAAGCGCAATTAAAATTTACAATTAGTCATTTCAAAAAGCATAAAGAAGGTATAAATTTAACACTACAACCATAGGTATGGTTGGTAATTAAATTTAAGAGGTACGGAACAAGTTTAACTTGTCCCACAAGCCTCCAAATTCAGCCTCCAAGGACAATTTCGAATTTCCAAGAAGGTGGAGTGTTTCCCACTCAGAAGTTAACTTACCCATCACTTACAAAGTCAATTACACATTACTTACACATTCCTACAACATTAAATTTAAGAGCCAACAACTTCAATAATTACTTTCTTGTGATGTCTTTGATTTATTTATTTTAATAACATGATTACTCACAATATTAACACAACATATAATAACTAATGAAAGGAGTAATGCACCAAAAAATAAACACATACAAACATTAATAAAAAGAAACCACATTAATAAATACATATAACCCTTTGGTCACATTCTAAGCAAGTCCCCCCCATGCGAATCCCTAACAAAATACAAATACACATAACAATACAAGTTACCATGGTGACCTTGTTGAATTCATCTCGAATTCCAATATGGTTGGTCTCAAATCCCCAATGTTTGTTGTGATATTTTTAACGTGAAAAACACAATTACCTCCTTCGGCCTCATGGCCATATTAGAACATCCAAAGTAATATAATTATAATTCCAAAATCATCTAGATATATGAATCACAACAACATCATAACAATCAACGACATCATTTACAATTTTATCAAAATATATATCATCATCAAATAATCTCCATTTCTAGGTCCACTCAAATATCCAAATATCCCATGTCTTAACAACATCCATAATATAACCATGTAAATCAGTATATCATCATCAATATATAAAAATGTTTGCAATAATCATGATGCATCATAACCAAATCAAGATCAACAATAATCCATGGTCTAACATCTAACATCATACTAAATAAAAACCAAAATAATTTCCATAATATAATCAACAGTATCAAGATCAATATCAAAATGTGTC
Organism: Taxus wallichiana var. yunnanensis; assembly: GCA_018340775.1. Classification (NCBI taxonomy): domain Eukaryota; kingdom Viridiplantae; phylum Streptophyta; class Pinopsida; order Cupressales; family Taxaceae; genus Taxus; species Taxus wallichiana. The sequence goes on along the minus strand of CM031240.1, from coordinate 720,929,244 downwards.
AAAGGAAAGTGGGCACTACAAACGTCGTAATAAAGTTTTGAAGGTCGACATCTAAAGCAACAACTTTGGAGTGTAAACCCCGCCTCTTGATAAGATTTGTTATCGAATATAAACTTAGGTGTGAAATAATTACAAGTGGAATAATTGAGGGTGATTGGAATGCAATATTTTCCCAATTAGTCTATGATAAAACACTTTGTAAATGTTAGAAATAAGTCATTCAAAATTGGCATGCAAAATGGCTCCATTACTCCTGTTGTAAAGATTGGTTAGGTTGATCATGTTCCCTAGTGACTTGGGAAGTCACAATAGAATTCAAAAAAATATTTATAATACTATTTTATCATTTAGTTGAATGAAGTTTTATCCCAATTTCACAAAGTGTTGTATGGGCAAAAACTAAATTTAAAGGAATTTTTTTTCAATTTGGACCCATGATTTAGGAACGTTTAGTAGAAAATTGAAATCTGCCACTTTTAACCTTTAGTATTTCTAAATGTAAATTGGTTGACAAAAAGTATCTTTGTGAAAATGGATTTGCAGTGAGTTTTACAAGTGTGTTTAGGAGGCCTCAGTCGTTACTCACAAAAAAAAAAACTAGTCAATCACATAACATTTTCTTGAAACGAGGTCATAACTAGAGTTTTGATTATGAAAATTATATTTCTTAAGATAAATAAGATTCTATATATATATATGAATAGAAGATATTTTATAGAATGTTTTTTTATTTGTGACCTCTTGTTTTCAAGACCCAATTTGTGCGAGTTTCACTAAAAATTGTTGGAATGCAAAAGTAAAACTTTTATAGGTTTCCTTGAGAAGGTGATTCTAGTTTGAAATATATTCACTAGTTTTGAGAGATATACATCTTGTTTGAATGTATATATAATAAATAATTGACGGAATCATTTTTTTATCATTTCACTATTCGATACTTTTTAGGCCCCTTTTATAGCCATTTTTGCTAGATCGTAGAACAAGAGAATTAGGTCTTAATAAACTATTCAACATCTTAGGAAACCATTCAAGGGTGCAAGATTTTACAATATTATTATTATATTGTGTTATATATAAAGTGGGTTGAATGTTAATACCCCAAAAAAATAATATGCTAAGAGGCATTTTGACTATTATGTGTTTTGGTGTAGTTTGGTCTGTTTAGACACCGAAAAAAGTATAGTTGTCAATTTTGCAAATAAATTGTGTTCAAATTTACGAGTGTATAATTGTTTCCTTTGTCTAAGGAATATGTTTAAGTTTTTGGTTAGTTATAATTTTATATTAGATTTATCAATTACTTCTTATGACACACACCCAAAAGGTTAGGGGCACCACTTTTAAACCTAACAAAACCCTTTGGGTATGTGTGTAAAATAAATTATTTTACCTTGTGTAGAACAACCAATAATATATAATTGTATTTTGCATCTTGAAATTTCATTGTTGTGAATTGGAATAATTTTCACTCCTCTTTTTATGTTATTAATCATAATTTTAGAACCCCTTTATAAGTAAATCTACCAAACAACCTTATAAACATTTTTCCATTTTTGAAAGTGATTTGGTGACATTAAAATACTTGTATGCATTTTTTTTTAAGGTAAGCTCCTCTAACTTGTCTCTAAACAATATATGTTAAAAGGAAAGGATTCATAGTGTTTCTTTTCATACGATGGCTTTATATGAAGTGGTATTTCATAGTTATTTTATCTTCTTTTAAGTAAACTAATAATCCCTTGAACTATTGGAAACCGATGCTAGCTTACACATAGCTTAAAATCCTTATCAAATTCCTCAAAGATAATTGTGTGGCAACTTTTGTAATGGTCAAATTAATTTATCCTCCTTGAGCTCGACAAGCCCATTTTCATACTTTGGGCATTAAATAAGTTGGTATAATATAACATAGTTAATTCATTTCACCCTAGAAGATACACTTGTGAGGATAGTCATTTCCGAAGTTTTTATAAAATTATTTAAATAAATCACGTATGACACTAAGACTTATGCATAGGAATCACAAAATAACTCTCACTCTCTAACCTTATCTCGTGGATCTAGAAGAACTACGATTATAAAAAATAATAATAAAGACAAAAATCTGTCATTTTGTATCTCTACATAAAAAATTTAATAAATTAGTGTCAAATTCCTTTTTGGTTGGTCGTTATATTATACAAACACTAGTTTTGGCCCGTGAAATTCCTAGTAATATGGTGTGATAATTGTGAAAACAATGATTCGTAACCCACAAAATATATCCCTAAGACAGACTAATCACATCCCCGAGTAGGTACAAAGCAACATTCAAGCAAATATTTATGGGCACTCAAGTACAAGTAAAGATAATGATAAATTGGAGTGGGATTTTGAGAGATAAAATTTCACACATGCGGGAAATCTCATGTATGTTATAGCCACATTAATTTTCATTACTCCCAACATGTGAGCAGGTCTCTTAAAATGCGAGACAGAGAGAAAGATAACTACATTTCATACAACAGTTCTCATAATGGTTTCGAGGACAAGAATTCCAAGCATTTCGAGAGAGGAAAAAATGGGATGAGCATCATGCCGCTAGAACACAAAGAGTGACCCAGAATGGAGGAGCAACAAGGTGCTATGGAAACTCCTCAAGTAGTGACCAATCACAAACATCATTGATAGAATTTAGGGACATGATCAGAGCATTTCGGTCCAGTTTGCGATGGAGTGGAAGCATCGGAAAGTGGAGTATGGAGGACAAAAAATGTTTGTTAATGAAGAAGTATTTCCGGAAGCTACGAGGCCTAGAGATGGATGGATACCTCTTCTTCAACAAGAGGATTGACAAAATTGTAGAGGAAAAGAAGTTTGTTGCTGACAATGAGGACCTAGTTTTCATTATTGAGGGATTGAGGGTAAGATCTATTCCCGCCCTTTGATGAAATCACCTGAATGATGGTTCGGTATATCTCTCTAGAGGGAAGATATGTTATAGTGCCTATTAAACATCTAGTGTTCCTTAATCATTTCCGTAGGAAAATCATTGTCTGCTTCCCACATTACCTTGTGAACTCTCTCGAACACTCCATCTTGGAGTTTCAGAAGCATACCTATGCTATCCCCCTACATCAAGGCCTAATATATTTGCTGCAGAAGCTCTGTGTCTCAAAGAACCCAAGCCTCCCATCTTCCACTAGTTTTGCTCCACTTTTTCTCACCACCCTACCCCTACCCACATCCCTTCCACCTCAACTCCCACCCCGTCACTTCCACCATGACCAAACCTAAAACAAAGAATCATAAGAAGCCCAAATTGAACACCCCTGTTTTCGGGGAGAGTTCTTCGCAGCAATCGGGATTTGGAAGATGTCCGAAACCTTTTTCATATCAGTAGTGCAAGCCATGAGGCATTGCAAAAAGAAAATACTAAACAAAGTCTAGAATCCTTAGAAAATAAAATGTTGAAACTAAAGAATAAGTGCAAAATTTGGCCAAGCAAAAAGGCAAAAGGAAGATGGAGGATGATTCTGATCTTGGCAATAAGCAAGTTGAGGAAATCTACAAAAATCAAAACTCCTTGAAAAACCATTAAGGGAAAGCTAAGGATCGCCATGAAGACAACATGAAAATATTTAATGCAATTGGTGATTTCCTTGAACAACATGTTTGCAAGCGTTTCTATCTTTGAGTGATATCCTGACACTCTGAGGGAAATGATAAAGAGAGTAGTTTTGGTCATCAAAAAGGAACTTCAAGAAGAGAAATAGTCAGGGGACAAGAAGTCCCTCCTCTTTAATGGGAGAGGTTCCCTTATTCAGAAATGAACCTATTTACACATGTACAAAGTATGGTTTCACTATAGAACTTGGATATCATAAAAATGTTTCCTAAATAGATCACCAATTACAAAAGGACAGAGGAATGAAAATGTGAAAATAAGCAGAAAGGCACCACCCAGAATTATAGATGACAGAATAATTCCTTATGCATGCAAGAATACAGTGAATTGAAATAAGATCATTTGTACCCACATTAATAAGATGAAATCGAAAAGACACACAGTTCTATGAATAACATCTACAAGAAGACAAAGCTTCTCAGCATAATGTAGACAAATGATCTAACTATATTTAATGGAGAAATTACGAATGAAAAGGAATCAGATAGACAAAGAATGGAAATCCTTCTATATTGATTTATTTATGATTTCTTTACACTTTCACAAATAAGCCCGATTCTCTCTTAAAAAAATGGCGCGAGAGGCCATTATATAGTTTACAAATTAGTTACCCTTGGTAACTACTTCTTTTAACTAATGTTTAGTTAGAGGGATGCTAATCACAATTACCCCAACTAATTACATTAAATCCGAGAAGAAAGGAAGATAAGAGAAGAATCAGGAGAAGAAGACAAGCGATCACGATTGAGAGGGGCCCACTGACTTTAGGATCTACTGTCTAAATCTTTTCAATGCCTCTGCTATGTCTTTGCCTCATGGGACTAATGTGTTGGTAGTGGAGTGCGTCCAAAATCCGAGGCACTTATCCATCTCTTTGTTGAATTTGACATGAGTATGATAATCTTTATTCACCTCCTCAATAGTAGACTGGAGAGAGCAGATCTCCTTTATCTTTTCTTTAGAAATAAACTCCTCCCTGAACAAATTCTCTTTGATAAAAGCTCTGAATTGAGATTTGATTTATTATAAAGAGAGAGGCACACCAGAAGTCTCATCATGGAGATGGCAATGTATATCCTTGAAGGAAGATACAACTAGAGTCTTGAAGGCCTCACCCTTCCGCCGCCTTATTTCTTAACTCTCCCAAATCCTTCTCCAACACGTTGATTTTCCATTCCACGCTGTATACCCATGAATTTGACAAGTTATCTTTTGCATCATCGAAGACCTTGCTTTCCAAAAAATATTTTCATCACCTTTGTCCCATAAGGCGAAGGTCTACTATGCATCTTCTCCAGTTTGAGTTCTTTATCTATATTCCCAATAGTGGAGGAGAGCTTCACATTGCAAATTATTTACCTTCTCATTGAGTTTGAAGGCTTCTCTAATGAAATTCAATCCTGCAATGAGCATGTCATCCACCATGGCCTCCATAGCCCTTCCATAGATGGAATACTTGTTTATATATTTGATACTCTGCACCTCATCTTGGCTGAGAATCACAGGTGGTGGAAGAGTAGTCAGTGGGGTAGGATCTAAAACTTTGTCCTTGGATAGCAGTGACTTGATGAAACTTGTAAGAATTTGGGCCTTCTCCTCCAACTACTCTATGGTTTGTTATCCTTTCTCTACCCTCCCAATGACTCTAGTGATTGTTTCCTAAGATTGTGGATCTCACCTTCAGGGGTAGACACTCCCATGGGAATTCTTGAGAGCTCAAGGTTAGATGCTTGCAAATCTTGCTCTGGTTTGTCTACCTTAGGCTTGGCTATCTCCAGGAATTGTTTTCCCTAAGCATCAGATACTATTCTGGAGGTAGTTCTAGCCTTTTTGGTAGGAGTAGGAGGGGTAGTGCCTAATAAGGCCGTCATAGCATCAAAATTGGGTCCTAAGATTCAGGAGGAAGACTTTCTCTTACTGCTATCAACAAGAGGTTGCACCCATGCAAAAGAGGAGGAGGAAGAAGCAGGTGGGGCAAGAGGGCCGAGAGACAGGGAACTCATGGCACCCAAGGTTTGCACTGTTGTTGCCTCTAGTTGGGATATGAGTGGAGTGCTTGGGGCTTCTGGTATAGAGGAGTCACTAGCACCCGGAAGCTCAGTGCTTTGGACCTCCTTTTCTTTATCCATGGGGGCTTCTGGAGTGCTTGTAGAGACTGGAACTTCACTCTCCTTGCTTTCACTGAGAACAATGATGTTCTCTGGGCCTGAGGGCAACTCCGTATGCTTCCTTAGGGGATCTTCCTCCACAGGATCCTTCTTGACTTCTCTGACTTTCTTTTGGTATACCTGGGTGGATGAGGAAGGAGTGGAGACTGTGGGACCTTGAGTTGATGAGGCAGGAGGGGTCTGCATAGGTGCTCTCGAATCAGGTGACAATGCCTCTTTTCTTGGTGTTGAGGTGTCTTTGGAGGACTCACCTGAGTGCCTTCTGAGTTCACGAACTCTCCTGTCAAACCAGATTTTGGTTCTTACCAAGACGGGAGCTAGGATTTCCACCAGATCATCCTTCTCCTTTTTGAACCAATCCAAATCCTCTAAGGGAGTGTGTTTGACCACGTTGTCATACTCATATGATTATAGGTCAGAATTATCATCCTGGAGCCCTTCAGGAACTTGGTACAGGTTAAGCTCTTGAATTAGTTGAAGAGAAAATCTGCCATAATGCCTCCTTCTTGCTTGAAAATCATCAACACAGCAGCCTAATAATCTTCTGTGTCTTCCCTATGATGATAAGTGATCTTGATGTTCTACTCAATAAACTTCTTCAAGTCAAAACAGGTTCTTGGCCTGAAGAAATGCATAGTAATGGGAGCTAGGGATCTTTCTATGTTTTGTGCATCTAGAGCCCTTTTGCAGGTGTAGTTTCCCAAGGAGATGGGGAAGTGCAAACCAATAATTTTCTTATCCTTGCAGGTTCTATGCAACTTATCCAATTGCCTGCATACTTATATTAAGGCCATTTTATCATTGCAGAACATGGAGAGCTTGAGAGGGGTGCTCTCATAGCCAGCAAGCCTTATATAGGAAAATTTTCTAAATTGGATGAAGTAGGCACCACAAAGGCGATATCAGATTCATAGCTTCATCAGAAAATCTCCTCACTGTATTGCTCTCCAGGAGCTTGACAATGTACATGGTGAAGGCATCATTTACCCTTCTGAAGTTGCAATTGCTAGTTTCCAAGGTGAATTGAGGGCAGTAGGCATATACGGGGTCACCCTTGTGAGCATCAATGTATGAGAAGCCAAACCATTTCCTCGATGCTGCTAGAGTATACATCAAGTATGAATTCATATAGAACTTCTTGGTTTTATGTACATTAGACAACTGCTCTGCTAGGTTCATACTAATGATCTCTACCCAATTGATATTTTGAGTTCCTTCGCACACCATATTGATAAGTGGGCACATCTAGAAATGGAACTCATTTGTAGAGGGTAAGCCCATGACCCGAGCCAGTAGGATTATAAAATCCAACAATTCCTCATTGAAATCTGCACGGAAAAGAACCTTGGATAGACGAGACACCCCCTTTTTAGGGTTTTTAAGCCAGGACTTTGCCACCCGCGCCTTATATTTCTCACTGTCCTGATCGAAAAGGGCTTGTGCCTGGTTCTGAGAAATTACTATAGCATTTTCCATCTCTGGAATTCTTAGGGCAGCACCAATGGTGGTAGCATCAAGTTTGGCGATGAGTTCCCCATGCACATTCGTCAGCTCACTCGAGTCAGGATTGAAATGAGCACCGCAGGAGAGTACTGTATCTGCGCATTGCACCGAGATAGGGAAACCACCGGTGAATGCCAAACCACTGTCATGAATCATCTGTGCCATAGGTGAAGGGTTCGCGTCTGTCATTCTTGCCCAAAAATCTCCAAAGTCGAGGTGGAAAAACTCACTGTCCCCAATATCGGGAATGGCAGACTTGAGCGGTGAGACTTTCTCTTGGCCTTGGAATTTAATCTTCATGTTGTTAGCAATTTGAGGAGCCAAGGTTGCAATCTGGACTCGGGACGAAATTGCAGGGGAAATGAGTATGCACGCAGAAATTTTGATCGCAAAGGTATGAGCAATGGATAGCAAGAAAGCAGTGTGCAAAACGCATAGGGGCAGTTCATTATATAGCCGTTTGGGAGAGAGAAAGACAATTAATGCACATTAAATACACACCTACCAACTTGGAAAGCAATATATTTTTGAAGAGTGGGAAAAATTAACTCGAATGGCCTTTGGTTCATTTGGGACACACTTACGGACATGAGGGATAAAAATACACGAGTACGCAATTCGGCCGAATCGGATGAAAAGAGAATAATGAGTCCGGGTGAACTTGGGACACTTGGGACAAAAATGTCCGACGGGCCCGAAAGAAATAGACTTCGGGTAAAGCAGCAATCAATCGGGAGCAGAGAGCCCAAATGAACATGGGACACTTGGGACAAAAATGTTCAATAGGTCCGAAAATCACACAAAAAGACCCAAAAAGTAGATTTTTCCAATTTCTTGACTTTTCACATTACTAGGACAACAAAGAAGGCTTTTAACTTAAAAATTTTCAATTTTCAACTTCTCAAAAGCAGGGGAAATTTTGAGTGGACAACAGCTGGCTCCTTCTGGGGATGACTTGGCATAAGTTCAAAGAATGAGACAAGGCAAGAATTCAAACAAACTAGGGGAAGTAGACCAGTACCTTATCCATTGGGCCATGGAGTCACCAAATCAAAACAATACAGAAGACAACACACCAAAACAAAGAGAAGGAAGGAAAAACAAAATGCTATACAAAATATACAAAAGGACTTCCTAATCACCTATGACTTAAACAATTTCAGGTACTTCCCACTATAAGGAAGTGGGAGAGAAGAACCATCCATATAATCAAGGTAAAAAGAATTCTTACCAGCAAAGTGCCTGATCTTGAAAGGTCCGAGCCAAAGGGAATCAAACTTGCCATGGCTGCCACGAGGTTCATGCCTTTTATCCCACAATAAAACAATGTCTCCAACTTTGAAATCTCTGAACCTAGCCTTTTTATCAAATAAAACATTTACTTTCTGTTGGTGGGAAAATATCCTATCAGCAACTTTCAATCTATCCTCATTCAATTTGTAGAGGTACATGATCCTCTTATCCAAAGAATCATTGAAACTGGTGTCTTCAATGGCCTTCATTAGATGCAAGGCTGGTAGCTCCACTGTTACTGGCAATTGAGCTTCCACTCCATATACTACCTGAAAAGGAGACATCCCAATGGCTCTCTTAGGCATGATCCTATCTACCCAAAGAGCATCATAGAGTTTCTTGTGCCAGTTCCGTTGGGACTCATTAACTAATTTCCTTATTATAGCCACCAGATTTTTATTTGTTGATTCTGCTTGTCCATTCCCCTGAGGATAATAATCTGAGGAGTGAGCCAGGATATGCCATATCCATAACAAAAATCCATCATCTCGGTTGAAGAAAAGTTTGAAGCATTATCTGTCATGATCTTGTTTGGCACACCATACCTTACCAAGACATTCTCTTTGATAAAACTACATACTACTTCTGAAGTAGTACTCTTTACTGGAATGGCTTCTACCCACTTGGTGAAATAATTTGTGGTGGTTAATATATGGGTATGACCAGCACTAGAAGAGGGATTAAGTGTCCTAATGAAATCTAAACCCCATTGTTGAAAAGGATCTTTAATCACAACTGGTTTAAGTGGCAAAGAGGCCAACTTGGGTCTACCCACGAAAGTCTGACATGCTTCACATTTATCAACCCACTTTGATGCATCCCTGAACAAGGTAGGCCAGTAATATCCTCCATGAAGAATCTTATGAGTAGTAATAGTTGATGAGTAGTGCCCTCCACATGCCTGATTATGAAAAGCAGAAAGTAGCTTCTTATGTTGTTCCTTGTCCTAAAAATCTCCCATCCAATCCACGCTTAAACAAGGCATTTTCCCACAAAACATATTGGGCTGACCTTAGTTTGACAGCTCTCTTTTCTTTGGTAGTCAAATGAGAGGAGCACTCCCCATAGGTGAGAAAATGTGTGATATCATCATACCATTTGTCGATTGAGCCAAGAAATAAAATGGTAGGAAGATCAGCCTCATCCTCCAGTAACCCATATCCAGCTCCCTCAGTAATGAGCTCACATAGGCCTTTTCCATGAATGAGCTTAGTTGGTCTGATGTCAATGTCATATTCTTGGACCTTGGCCACCCAGTTCCCTCTCTTGGATCCGAACTCCTGTTGTGTGAGAATGGACTTGATGGTTGTATCTAGTACAAATACTGTGGAGTGAGAATTAAGAATGTAAAAATGAAACTGCTTGACAGCTTTAACCACTACAAAAGCATGTTTCTCCATTATGGTGTATCTTAGCTCATGATTTTTTAGAATGTAGCTCATGAATGCAATTGGGAGTTCATGATCATTAGAATCTTTTTGAGTCAGAACAACAGCTAAGGTGTTATCTGTGGCATAACAATAGATAATAAAATCTTTGTTGAAATTTGGACACGCTAAAACAGGAGTTTTAGCAATAGCCTTTTTAATACCTTTGAAAGCCCCTTTCCCTTCAGGAGACCAACCAAACATTTGTTTTCCTTTCATCATTTGAGAGATATTCAAAGTTAGCTCTACAAAATCAAGCATGAATCTCCTCAAAAGTTAATCTTACCAAAGAAAGAGTGCACTCCCTTCTTGCTGGTTGGAAGGGGAATTTGCTGAATAGTTTGAACTCGCTCAGGATCAATTTTTATACCATATTTGGAGACAATGTGCCCCAATAATTTCCCCTCTGTGACACAAAAAATAGATTTCTTAGGATTTAAGGAGATCCCGTGTTCTCTACATTTCAGAAGAACTATTTCCAGGTGCTGAAAAATGATCTGTCCTTGTTTTAGAAAATACAGTCAAGTCATCAAGGTATATGACAATACACTTCCCTTTCAAACTTCCAAAGGCCAAGTCCATAGCCCTTTGAAAAGTGGCACCAGAATTAATGAGCCCAAAAGGCATCCTTTTGTAAGCAAAGCTACCCCAAGGGGTAGTGAAAGCCGTTTTGTGTTGATTTGTGGTATTAAATTCTACCTGGTTATATCCTGAGAAGCCATCAAGCATAGACAACATTTCAGATCCGTTACTTCTTGCAAGACTGATCAATCATGGGTAAGGATAGTTTTCTTTTAAAGAAGCTTGCTTGATTCCTAAAATCGACACGAGATGCGGATCTCACCATTTTTCTTTCTAACAGGCACAATATTGGCAATCCATGTTGAATGGTGAATAGGAAAAATGATTTTGGCTTTTAATAAATTCTCGTATTTCTGAAAAATGGTGTCATCTATCTTAGGATTGTATTTCCTCTATTTCTATTTGAAAGGCTTAATTCTAGGTTTGAGAGGGATAAAATGCTGCATCTCCTTTGGTTGAAAGGCTTTTAAGTCTTCATAGGAATAAGAAAGGACATATTTATACTTCTTTAAAAGATTAATTACCTTCTTCCTCTCATCTGGTGTACAACATTTTCCAATGTTCACGAGTTTAGGATTAGTAGAACTCCCAATATTAACTTTGTCATATTCAGCTGATTGTTGAGGTCCAGTAGAAGCTTTAAACTTTACATACATGTTGTGTTTGTCAAACAGTTCTTCTAAACTCACCAATCCTTTTGGAATCTTGTTTCCTTTGAGTTTGATACATCCATCCTGATCCGCCTCTTGTTCTTTGATGGCTTCTTCATTAAAGAGAACACTTTCACGAGGCAAATTAACGCTTCCTTCAAAGTATAGCTATTCAAAAATATCCTTGAGTTCTAAGAAAGAAAGCAAGGTGTTGATCATCATTGAAAACTTGCCGCTTACTTGTATTATCGTGCACACTTGGTCTATGGATCGTCTCAATGGTAAACTTATCTTGAGAGAAGTCGGGATGAGGTATAAGAAATGACCACGAGATCTGCTAGTGAATCAGCCCCAGGTATTCTCCTCCCTAGGCTTTTGATGGAGAAGGCGTCAAGAAATTCAATGGAGTCCCAAACCTGATTCCTGTAATGTTTCAATCTTCTATTCTTTACCTAGAAGAGGTTTCTAACTTGCTTGACAATCAGTTCTGCATCTCCACGAGCTAGGAGATTCTTCACACCCTGTTATTTTTCCACATGAAGCTCGAGAATGAGAGCTTCGTATTCTGTTGTATTATTGGTAATTTAAAATTGTAACTTGAATGAGAAAGGATGAATGCTTCCTTCAGGTGACACCAATATGACACCAGCTCCAGAACCAGCTAAAGAACAACTTCCATCAAACTCTAATATCCAAACACCATTAGGATCCTTAGGTGACACTTTGGGGAGTTGGATTTCTTCAGGAGACATAATCATGTAGTTTCCATGCCCCATATGCTCATAGAGTATTTGTGCTTTGGTATCATCTATTTTTTGTACAATATACTCAGACTGCTTCTCAGGCAGAAAATTCTTCATTTTCCCATTAACAGGTATGAGGGTGTGTGACCAATCCATTTGAATTTCTCCACCCACATCCTTACAGAAGTTCCTACTTAGCAACATCCCATATGAAGGAGGAATGTCTGCTACTAGGATAGTAGCCAAAAATTTCTTCTCAGGAAAAGTAGCAAAAGCCACTTGTGCATCCTTAATTCTTCCAACCAAGGGCAGTTCCTTACTCTCCATGGAATAACAAGATCCGTAAGTGTGTGTGAGAGTTAGGCCTAAGGAATGGGATACTTTGGCAGGCATTACATTATCTGTAATGCCCCTGAGTCTATGACACAATTACTGAGCCTATGGCCAGCTATAAGGAGTGTCACATAGAATGGTTTGATTTTTTCATTGGGTGAGGTGACAACGGCTACCAGGTTGGGCTGTGGTGCAGAAGATGGAGTGGGTAAAAGGCCTTTAGATGTAGTTTTCAATGATAATTGACAAAGTGAATCATTTTAGAAAAATCCTTGGAAGGGGTTTGATAATATTCAACCTCTGAAAGTTGAACCTTAGTCTTTTTCGGTGATCAATAATATCGAAAGACATAGAAGTGAACGGGCTATCATCGCTTGGGATTCTAGTCTTATGAGTTTTAGGAGAAAAAGAAGTAACTTTAGTAGCGAGAATTGATAAGACTCACCTTTGGTATAGATGAAATGGGGATAGGAGATCCTCTTTTCACAATTACGAGGATAGGTATTGGTTGCTACTTAGATTTTTGGTGGGTGCATCACTTCCTCCCTCGATTTGTCTACTCTCGAGTCATGATAGTGTATGATTCACTATTCATGTCTCATGCTACTACTTCATCATAATCATCTCCTTCATCAACGCCTTGGTGGTGAAGAAATTAACTCGACATCCCTCAAGTTCGTCTTGCTCCATCATCAACTTCTTCAAAAAAATCTTCACAATCTTCATTAACCTCCTCATCCTTTGGTTCTTCAACTTCACAGGTCATTGACAAGGACTTTAATAGGAGGTCCTTCAAGCACTAGCCTTGTTTTAGAAGCGTGCAATTGATTTCGGGCTGAAAATTCCTACTTGGAACGTCTCGCATATGGAGCATGCTTTGAGCCAATTGTTTCTTAATGGCGATGAGATCATTTGCAAGTTTTTGTACCAATGGATCGAGATTAGGTCCAGGAGTGGAAGAGGAGGAAGGAGAAGACTTAGATCTAGAAGGGTCTCTCCTCAACTTTCTCGACATGATTAAATCATCTTCAACACTAACAACAAGAGTTTGATCCTCAGCCAATGTTGCAAGATTAGCCCTTCTCAATGCATAACTAACTTCGGGAAATTGGGCATTTAGAAAGAAGCACTTTTAGATTTGATCTACGGGTTGAGTGTCTGGTGGAATTTTCTTAATTAACCTGTTGAATTGAGCCACAAATTATCTCATGGGCTCTTGTGATTCCTTCTTTATTTGAGAAATTTGGGCTAGCAAAGCATGCACGTCTTCTGCCGGTTTGAAATGGTTTTCAAACCTAGTTCTCATTGTGTTCCAGCTAGTGATAGCTCCGGCCGGAAGGTGATAGAACCAATCAATAGAATTATCTTGTAAAGTATCAACAAAATGCCTTACGAGACGTCTTCATGTTCAACTCCAAGAACTCCACATGCAACTATGAAGGCCGCGATGTGTTCATCAAGATGTACCTTCCCATCACCCTTGAATTTAGGAAAGTTCTTCCGATTACCTCTGGGTAACTCATGCAAAGGCTGAGGAAGGGCAAGAGGCCCAACACGATGGCCCAAAGGCAATGGTACCGCCATTCTTGGAAAAATGGTTTGAAGAGGAACTGAAACACCAGCAAGAATCAGAGCTCAGAGATTAGGACTGATTTTCTCTGAAGGAATACCACCCGTAGGGATTCTATCTTTGACAGGAGGAGTGCTTGTTGAACGAGCCTCTCTATTTCTCCTTGCGGAAGGGAAAGGAAAACCCTGTTGTTCCAAAAGCTGAAACTGGGAATCTTCAATACCAAGGGCCCTTATCCCTCGAGTAAAACATGGAGTCGCTAGATCAAAAGATGATCGATAAATGATTATAGAATTGGAATACGATTCCCCAACGGAGTCACCAAAAATGTTGGTTGTCAAAAAGGAACTTCAAGAAGAGCAACAGTTAGGGGACAAGAATTCCCTCCTCTTTAATGGGAGAGGTTCCCTTATTCAGAAATGAACCTATTTACACATGTACAAAGTATGGTTTCACTATAGAACTTGGATATCATAAAAATGTTTCCTAAATAGATCACCAATTACAAAAGGACAGAGGAATGAAAATGTGAAAATAAGCAGAAAGGCACCACCCATAATTATAGATGACAAAATAATTCCTTATGCGTGCAAGAATACAAATGAATTAAAATAAGATCATGTGTATCCACATTAATAAGATGAAATCTGAAAAGACATAGTTATATGAATAACATATACAAGAATACAAAGCTTCTCATCATAATCTATATGAATGATCTAATTATATTTAATGGACATCTTACGAATGAAAAGGAATCGAGATAGACAAAGAATGGAAATCCTTCTATATTGATTTCTTTATGATTTCTTTACACTTTCACAAATAAGCCCAGCTTCTCTCTTAAAAAAATGGTGAGGAGAGGCCATTATATAGTTTACAAATTAGTTACCCTTGGTAACTACTTCTTTTAACTAATGTTTAGTTAGAGGGCTGCTAATCGCAATTACCCCAACTAATTACATTAAATCCGAGAAGAAAGGAAGAAAAGAGAAGAATCAGGAGAAGAAGACAGGCGATCACGACTGAGAGGGGCCCACTGACTTTAGGATCCGTTGTCTAAATATTTTCAATGCCTCTGCTATGTCTCTGCCTCGTGGGACTGATGTGTTGGTAGTGGACTGAGTCCAAAATCTGAGGCACTTCTCCATTTCTTTATCGAATTCGACATGAGTATGATAATCTTTATTCGCCTCCTCAATAGCAGACTGGAGAGAGTAGATCTCCTTTATCTTTTCTTTGGAAATAGACTCCTCCCTGAACAAATTCTCTTTGACAAAAGCTCTGAATTGAGCTTTGATTTCTTGTAAAGAGAGAGGCACACCAGAAGTCTCATCATGGAGATGGCAATGTATATCCTTGAAGGCAGATACAACTAGAGTCTTGAAGGCCTCACCCTTCTGCCAGCTATTTCTTAACTCTCCCAAAGCCTTCTCCAACACCTTGATTTTCCATTCCACGATGTATACCCATGACTTTGACAATTTATCTTTTACATCATTGAAGACCTTGCTTGCCAACAAAATATTTTCATCACTTTGTCCCATAAGGTGAAGGTATACTATCCAAATACTCCGAGTTTGAGTTCTTTATCTATATTCCCAATAGTGGAGGAGACCTTCTTTTGTAAATTATTTACCTTCTCATTGAGTATGAAGGCTTCTCCAATGAAATTCAATCCTGCAATGAGCATTTCATCCACCATGGCCTCCATAGCCCTTCCATAGATGGAATACTTGTGTATATCTTTGATACTCTGCACGTCATCTTGGCTGAGAATCACAAGTGGTGGAAGTGTAGTCAGTGGGGTAGGATCTAAAACTTTGTCTTTGGACAGCAACAACTTGATGAAACTTGTAAGAATCTAGGCCTAATCCTCCAACTGCTCTATGGTTTGTTATCCTTTCTCTACCCTCCTAATGACTCTAGTGATTGTTTCCTGAAGATTGTGGATCTCACCTTTAGGGGTAGACTCTCCCATGGGAATTCTTGAGAGCTCAAGGTCGGATGCTTGCAAATCTTGCTCTAGCTTGTTTACCTTAGGCTTGGCTATCTCTAGGAATTGTTGGCCCTGAGCATCAGATACTATTCTGGAGGTAGTTCGGCATTTTTGAAGAAGTAGGAGGGGTAGTGCCTAATAAGGCCACCACAACATCAAAATTGGGTCCCGAGATTTGGGAGGAACACTTTCTCTTCTTGCTGTCAACAAGTGGCTACACCCATGCAAAAGAGGAGGAGGAAGAAGTAGGTGGGGCAAGAGGGCTGAGAGACAGGGAACTCATGGCACCCAAGGTTTACACTGATGTTGCCTCTAGTTGGGATATGAGTGGAGCACTTGGCGATTCTGGTACAGAGGAGTCACTAGCACCCGGAAGCTCAGTGCTTTGGACCTCCTTTTCTTTATCCATGGGGGCTTTTGTGGCACTTGTAGAGACTGGCACTTCACTCTCCTCACTTTCACTGAGAACAATGATGTTCTCTGGGCTTGAGGGAAACTCTGTATGCTTCCTTAGGGGATCTTCCTCCATAGGATCCTTCTTGACTTCTCTGACTTTCTTTTGGTATACCTAGGTGGATGAGGAAGGAGTGGAGATTGTGGGACCTTGAGTTGACGAGGCAGGAGGGGTCTGCATACAGGTGCTTTTGAATCAGGTGACAATTCCTCTTTTCTTAGTGTTGAGGTGTATTTGGAGGACTCACTTGAGTGCCTTCTGAGTTCGTGAACTCTCCTGTCAAACCAGATTTTGGTTCTTACCAAGACGGGAGCTAGGATTTCCGCTAGATCGTCCTTCTCCTTTTTGAACCAATCCAAATCCTCCAAGGGAGTGTGTTTGACCATGTTTTCATACTCATATGAGTACAGTCAAAATTATCATCTTGAGCCCTTCAGGAACTTGGTACAAGTTAATCTCTTGAATTAGTTGAAGAGAAAATCTGCCATAATGCCTCCTTCTTACTTCAAAATCATCAACACAATCAGCCCAATAATCTTCTGTGTCTACCCTATGATGATAAGTGATCTTCATGTTATGCTCAATAAACTTCTTCAAGTCAAAACAGTTCTTGGCCTAAAGAAATGGACAAGAATGGGACCTAGGGCTCTTTCTATGTTTTGTACATCTAGAGCCATTTTGCAGGTGTAGTTTCCCAAAGAGATTGGGAAGTGCAAACCAAGTAATTTTCTTATGCCTGCAATAACTATGCAACTTGTCCAATTGCCTATATACTTCTATTAAGGCCATTTTATCATTAAAAACATGGGGAGCTTGAGAGGGATGCTCTCATAACCAGCAAGCCTTATATAGGAAAATTTTCTAAATTGGATGAAGTAGGCACCGTAGTGCGATATCAGATTCATAGCTTCATCAGATAATCTCCTTGTTGTATCGCTCTCCAGAATCCTGACAAATGTACATGGTTAAGGCATCATTCACCCTTCTGAAGTTGCGATTGCTAGTTTCCAAGGTGAATTGAGGGTAGAAGGAATATACGTGGGTCACCCTTGTGAGTATCAATGTATGAGAAGCCAAACCATTGCTTTGATGCTGCCAAAGTATACATCAAGTATGAAGTCATATATAATTTCTTGGTTTGCTGTACATTGGACAGCCGCTCTGCTAGGTTCATACTAATGATCTCTGCCCAATTGATATTTTGAGTTCCTTCGCACACCATATTGATAAGTGGGCACATACAGAAATGGAAGTCATTTGTAGAGGGTAATCCCATGACCCGAGCCAAGAGGGATTATAAAATCGACAATTCCTCATTTAAATCTGCATGGAAAAGAACCGGATAGATAGAGATGCCCCCTTTTTCTCAGGGTTTTGAAGCCGACTTTGCCACCCATGCCTTATATTTCTCATTTCTAGGATTGAAAAGGGCTTGTGCCTAGTTCTCGAGAAATTAATATAGCATTTTCTCATCTCTCGAGATTTCTTAGACATCTGTGCCATGGTGAAGGGTTTGGTCTCCTGTCATTCTTGCGCAAAAATCTCCAATGGTGGCGTCCCCGATCTAGTTTGGCGATGATTTCCCCATGCACATTCGTTGCTAGCACTCACCAAGTCGTTGAAATCTTTATTGAAAATGAGCACCGTAGGAGAGTACAGATCTCGCATTGCACCAGAGATAGGGAAACCACCGGCGAATGCCAAACCACCAGAGACATGAATCATCTTTTCAATTTTCGCCATAGGTGAAGGGTTCGTGGACTGCATCATTCTTGCGCAAAAATCTCCAAAGTCGTGGTGGCGAACCTCACTGTCCCCGACCTATCTGAACTTCTATTAAATCGAATGGAAGACTCGAAGTAGCGGTGAGACTTGCTCCCGGCCTTAGAATTTAATCTTCATGTTGTTAGCAATTTGAGGAGCCAAGGTTGCAATCTTTACTTGGGATGAAATTTCGAGGGAAATGAGTATGCGCACAAAATTTTGATCGCAAAGGTATAGCAATGGATAGAGAAGCAAAAATGCAAAAATATGTAAAACACATAGGGGAGTTCATTATATAAAGTCCTCATGGGCGTGTGGGTTTCGGAGAGAGAGACAATTAATGTGCATTAAAAATTTTCAATTTTCAACTTCTCAAAAGTAGGGAAATTTTCAAGAGTGGACAAATCGTAGAAAAATGCCCGACCAAATTGTCCCACAAAAATGGGACCAAACCATGACAAAGCCCGATCAAAAGGCGATGGCTAAAAGGAAGTTTTGGGAAAGAACGTGAAACTACCCCACCAAAAATGACCGATCAACGCGTTCCAAAATCAAAATGGCCGAAGTGACAATGACAATAGTGACCTTCTCTACCTCTCTGTAAACTATTAAATCTAGAATCAACAGAGCTACCAAGAAGTAAAGGAGATCTTCATTACGATACTACCATTCATTGTTATTTTTTGATGTTTTATTTAAATTGTTTTTTCGGTTGCTTTGTTGCAAAAAACGCCTGCCCGAGGCCCAAAATAGCACGCTCTGTTATGCTCCTATGTAGTAACTCTTTTTGGTTACTTGTGACCTTATTGAGATTTTTAAGAAAACCTAATCTAGATTTTGATCCTTTTTTTTGGAACTTCTTTGTATATTATCCCATTCCACTTTTAGGCCCTCTATGTAAATAGGGTATAGTCTCTTCAAAACTATTTACCAATAATTAAAAAAAAAATCCCAAAATATATATATAAATATAGTGACTTATACCTTATCAACAACAATAAAATCATAAATTATACATACACATGAGAAAACTCATGGATTATGTAATTCAACAACCTTGATTGGCCAACAATGTTATCCTTTATTACCCCTTAAAATCTAAAATTGAGGTGATCATAAACTATTGTTTCAAATGGAATATATAATGTTTATAAATCTTAGTTATGTGATATTCATGTAATATGTATTGTAATATGTATTGCACTATCAATTTTTGGTCTTATATACGTAACTTAGTCATTCCGTTAGGATCCCTAAGTCCTAGATGAGAAAATAATGTGAATAGTCAAAGGTTGCAATGGTCTCACTAATTAAAAATTCCTTTGGCTAGTTGATCCGTACCAGACTCATGCGTAAGAATTCCTTCACATTGAAAAATCTAAGTAACTTATAATAAGATAAATGGTGAAAACCCTTATTGTAAGGACTAAAAATAATAATTAACTAATATTTCCACCAACTTGGGTGAAGGCATCCTTTGTTATCAATATAAACACTATTTAAGAAATGTAAATTTGTATTTTTTCAAAAGCTACGTTGTTTTGGGTTTCTCTTTAAAACATGGCCCCATTTGCTATTACCACTCAATAGGGTGGAAAAATTTAAAGTTATTATGTAACACGGACTCAACCTCTAGTTAATGAGTGTGCTTATATATATATATATATATATATATTGCTACCTAATAGGCCATTTGTGACCAAAATAATTATTGAGTAAAAGTTAACATAAATTCCATACTTCAGAATCATTAGACTATACCTTCCCATAAGGTAAAACGTGTTTTGATCTCTTGTACTCTTGAGGAAGTTATGAATGGACAAGTTATCTTCCATCCAAATTATAATTTCCTAGTATTTTGATAGGTTCGGGAAACATTCACTTTGAATGGATCATGTTTTTCCTAACTCATTCATGTTTTATATTTATTATAGTATTTAAGAAATCATAAAATTTAAGTAGATATATTCATGTCTCATTGAATTTTATTTTATTTTTATTCATTAAGTTAATGTGGCTTATTAGGATGTAGGGAGTTCGAAAATTGTTTTCTCGTAGTGATAACTTATGTAAAACTTATAAACAATAATAAATTCAACTATCTCTTAGGATTTTTCTAAAGAAAACCTTGAACCAGAATTGAGATATTCTAGAAAATTGTACGTGCTATGAAACTTTGGAAATAAAAATAGAAAACAAATCCTAACCTAGTAATTGGATATATATCCATTTCACCCACAATTTATTTGCACTACCATTATGTGAAGCAAAAATAATTGTCAAATGAAACCAACACCCATAACTATGTTGGATATTAGGTGAATCTTCATCCTTGGGCTTAGTGAATAATGCAAATGATAGAACCATATTAAAGAGGATGTTGAACTAATTTTATCCCAACTCAAAGTAATGGTGACCCTATTTTATGCTTCCACTTATGTGATGCCTTGTAGGAAAGTAAGACAATGATACAAATGAACTATGTTTGGAAGCTACAATTTTTCCTTGATTAATATTATCCCAATTGAAAAATATACTAGACCCTCAACCATGTTATATTTAACGATACATGTTTTTACAACAAAAAAAATGATATAGTTCCCTTTAAGTCACCATAATGTTGGACATACACTATGTATGATGATTTAGAGATTTTAGAAATTGATGTTGATAACAATTTTCATGTATGATATAACTCCCTTTAATAAAATTAGTCTAAGTAAGAGGAAAACTTATTACTTAACCAAAATTGAATTTGTGGGACATGATTTTTTTGACTAATAACCACATGATACAACACGATACCTCGAGGGGTCATATCCCTATCTCTTCTAGTGATTTATAGGAGGAAGTCTAATTTTAGGAGAGGAGGATGTCGTTCCCACATTTTCTAACATTAGTTATCTGCTGACGCTATACTCATATATGATGATTTGACATGTATTATGGCACATTTTGATATTATGTTATGTTATTTGATCTTTTGTGGACATGTATCCTGATTTTGGCATGTAGCGTCAATTTAGAATTTGTTAGTATGTTAGTACATTTCAGTAGATGTTTTAGATACTAACATGTTACTATGTTATTGAGCTTATTTGATATATGATGGATACATGGTTTTTTCACACATCTTGATGTTATGGACTATTCAATTATTTTTATGTGATCATATGATATCATGGATATATGTCGATTATATGTACTGCAATAGCTAACACATGGTGAATTTATGTGAAATTGTGCATGTTTCTCAATTACAATTCCATATTGATGATGTGTTAGCATAGTTAGCATATATATACTTAGATTGATTTACAAAGCAATTGATTTATACTTTTTCGGTAGATGTGTTTAATGTTTGCAACAAGTGTGCATATTACGGGGCATAAGAGAATGTGGGTTTCAAGGTGACTACACGAATGTTCACAAGCAGTCCATGGGGATGAGTCTTAGCCATTTAAACTATATGAATCCTTATTAGTTCCATGTAATTGTTTTAGTAGAATGAGTGAACCTTAAATTTGTAATGTTGTATATTGTGTAAAATTAATTGTGTTTAGGTTGTTTAATTTTGTTAAAAAACTAGGTTTGGGGACCTAATGATCCCCACTTGCATTACAAATGTTTTTTTTATGCTTATGTATAATTAATGAGGATTGGGGTCACATAAGAACCCTTGATTGGGCCTCACATCCTCAACATATGTGTCCAAAAGTGCCAAACCCAAAATAGGGTTATTTTTGGCATTTTTAGAGAACCCTTTTGGTTTGGGAGTTCTCTTAGCATAAAAATAAGCCCTTGGACCCTACCTATTAGGTAGGAAGCTTAATTTCATGTCCAAAGGGGATTTCCCACCAATTTGGTGTCTCTCTTATCAACATTCCTTTAAGAATGGTTGGGGGTTATGTATTGTGAAAAGTTGCATGGATTTGTTTTACTTTATTTTTGGGTAATTTGGGGGAGTAATGTTAAAATGAAGCTTTATCTTTTCTTCCTTTTGTTTTTGAATCTTTGTTTTGAGGGAATAGAGGGGTGAAAATGTCACTCCATCATTTATGAGGAAGATTACTTATTTTTATTTTAATACTCCCTCATGTGGGAGAAAGGGGACTTTTTGGCTTTTTATTTTTGTGCTTGGATTGCTTTTGGAGTTGGATCTCTTGCTTGGACAAGGATTTGGAGAATCTTAGAGATTGGAGATATTTTTGGAGGTAGGATCTTTGATTTTTGTTTGTGTCACTTTACATGTTAAATTATAGATTGCATATTGTTGAAAGTAGTGTCTTGTTTGTATGTGTTGTTTTCTTGTTTAGTTTTGTTGTTTTCTTGTTTTTTTCATCCATCATATGACTTGATGGATTTGGGAGTTTTTTTGGGGAAGATGGAAAGTTTTTCCCTCTTAAACCTAATTTTTTATGGGCTAGCCATGTAGGTTTCTCTTTTATCCCCTCATATGGTTTGAGGTGGTGAATATGGTAGATATGGTTTGAACCCCCTTCTCAATCCTTGGAGAGGAAACCCAATGGGTTTGAAAATCCACCCAAGGAATAATTTAGGTGAATGAGAGGAGTATTAAGGAGGGGTTATTATTATGGAGGGATAAGGAGGATTTTGATGATATTGTAAGTGTGCATCCTATGGTTGGACTACACTCTATGACACTATTGGATGTCTCATCTACTCTTCCCCATGTTGAGGATGAATTTGTTGTTATCCTCTCTTTTTTTTCATTTGTTTTGGTTTTTTTTGTTGTGCATGGTTTTGGTCTTATATATGATGTGCTTGTTATTACCCCTCCCTTATTCTTGTGCACATTTGTGGAAGCTATCTCTCTCTCCCATGGGATTGGGGTAGGCTAGCATGTCTTCCAACCTTTGGAAAGGAATGTAATGGTACATATAGGTTGGGTTGTAAATCAATCCTTTATATTTGTGTTGAAGAGTATGTGGAGTATAATACTTGGAGTCTAAAGATTGAATATGGTTGAAGCATTTTAGGTGATTGTTGAAATTGTTTCCCTAGTTTTGGGATATTCTTACTTTAAAATATCATATGGATATTACTATACAAATATGTATTTTTTAATTTATAAGTCTCCCATGTTGGGATATGGTTGTATCTTGAGAGAACAAGTGTTGTGTGCTCTCATTCTTTGGTAAGAAGTTTTTATGGTGTCATTGTGTAGATTTAATTCTTAAAATTCGTCCTTAAGAGAAATGTTGTCGCATTAAAAATTCATGGTTTCATATTTAAATGATCTTCCCATTATTGTTTTTGGAAAATGTTGCAAACTTTAATTAGGAATCTTGTGATAAAATCTCACCTCCTTGAAAATAAATATTGAAATTTGGAGACCTCCTTTTAATGAAAGGTGGTTTACCTTTTTTTTAGTAATTTTGAAATCTGGTTGTTTTAGGAGAAGCTTTCTCCCTTATATTCTATAGAAAAAAAATAAAAAATAAAAAAGGTTCATGATAGTTTATGTATATTTTTATATTATCTTGTTACGGATGTGGAATTATTTGATTCTTGGAATAAAATATAAATGACACACTTCTTTTGAAATATGTTATACATTATTCCTAGTTATTGATATAGTTTCTTTTTGTATTCAGAATTAATAGAAACAATGTTATCTACACATTTTATTTCTTATCAAATCATGTTATATATATTGTGAATATTAAATAAGAAAAATATAAGAAATAAATTTACTATCACCGTAGTCTTCGTGTTCTTTACAAAAAAATCTAAATATGATATGAAATAAAGTTTACATGAAATTGTAATTAAAATTTCATCTATGGGAATATCTCCCTGTACATTAGGGAGAAAGAAATAGTTTTACTCATATTGATTTGAATTTCCTTATTTTTGTGTGTCTAGAAAACATAAAAAAATAAAAATATTTCTTTGCATTACTCTATAGCTAATAAGAGATCTAGTAAAATCAGTCCTATAGAATAGAACCATTTTTGAGAATTTATAAATCATGGGTTTTGTGTAAATAAGAATAATTTACTATAGTGATATTGATATGGTTTGTACTATAGTTTATAGTTAAAATTAAAAAAATTAAAATAAAATCACTAGATCATATTAATGCACGCTCTTTCCCCAAATTACTCGATATCTTCTCATTTTGCATAATAAAATTTTTGGGATCTAGATGTGTAATGAGAAAAAAAAAAACAAACAAAAATTTAATTGTCATGCCCTCTTCCCTTTGACACTTTTAGATACTAATCATGACACTATTAATTATATTATGGACATTATTATGTTTTGATTTAGTAGGATGTTAGATGTTAGAACATGGATTATTGTTGATTTTGATTCAGTTATGATGCATGATGATTATTAGAGACATTTTTATATGTGGATGATGGTATATGGTTGGACATTGATATATTATGGATGTTGTTCGGACATGTGATATTGGATATTATGAGTAGATCTAGTATGGTAGATTATTGAATCATGATATAGTTGTTAATTAAAAATTGAAAATGATAATATTGATTTCATGATGTTGTTGTGATTCATATGTATAGGTGAGATTGAGATGTTATTTATATCATTTTGGATGTTCTGATATGGCCACGAGGCCGAAGGAGGTATTTTTTTTATAGGTTAAAATATCACAACAATGTCGGGATTGGAGACCAACCGTGTTAGAATTCTAGATGAATTCAACAAGGTCACCATGACAACTGTATTTTTTTGTGTTTGTGTTTCTTAGGATTCCCATGGGGGAATCACCTTTAAAATGTGACCAAGGGATTTTATGTATTTCTTTATTTTGGTTATTTTTTATTAATGTTTATATGTTGTTTTAACTGATGTGATTACCCCTTTCATTAGTTATTATATGTGTGTTAATGTTGTGAATAACCATGTGTTAAAATAAATAAATCAATATGTCATGAGAATGTGATTAATGAAGTTGTTTCTCTTAAATGTAATGTTGTAAGCGTGTGTAAGAAACATGTAAGAAGGTGTAAGTGATATGTAGGAGATTGTAAGTAGATTTTGGAGTATGAAACAATTCATCCTTTTGGAAATTCGAATTTGTGCTTGGGGGCTATATTTAGAGGCTTGTGGGACAAGTTAAAATTTTCCCATACCTATGGTTTGGTAGTTAAAATTAGACCTTTTTAATGCATTTTTAATTGACTTACTGTAAGTTTTAATTGAACTTCTCTTACATGTTTTAAATTCAAGTCCTTTTGGGGTATGGGTTATTTTGGAGTGTGTAAGTTGATTTGTCATTTTATTTATTGTGCTTAAGTGAATGATGTTGACTTTTGTTTTAGGGTTGAGGAAGAGTGATGTGGCATCCCAAATGGATCCACATCATCCTCTTCTTTTCCCTCTCCTTAAAAATTCAAACTCCTTGCTTGTTTTGGGTTGTTGAAACTTTGCATACTTCTCTTGGGGTGAATTTCTTTTTGTTTTGGAGTCTTTCTTATGAAAGGAGATTGAGACCATTGCATGCTTGTGTGTTGCTGATTTTGGACTGCATTTTGGCATTGGGAAGCTTGTTAATCTTGGAACAAAATCAATTATGGAGAGGTAGGAACTTGAGCCTTTTAAAATTCCTCTTTCTCTTTCTATGCGTGTATGAAATGGTGAATGTTTTATTTGTCTATTGGCTGGTTTGGTAGATTACTTAGGATATGGTGTAGGAGAAGGCTATGGTAATTTCATATGGGGGCATAAGGGAATGCCAATGGCATCAGTTTTATTGTGGATGGAGTTTGGGATTGGTATCAACCATGGAAAAGAAATAGCTTGCATTTCTTACTCTTGGGGAGGGGCATAAGGAAAAAACTTTGGGGGATAAGGGTATGTGAGATGGATTATTATTGGCGTGTTGATCAGGTGGATTCCCATTTCCCATTAGGAGGCATAAGTAGTTTTACCCATATATCCTTTCTCTTTTGGGTTTCTTGATGAAGCCTTAGTTTTATTTGTATTTGATTAATTTAGTTATGAGCTACATTCTTCTTAAATTGTGTTTTTTAAGTGAAAATGTTGCATGTTTGTTATGGAAGTCATTGTTGTCATGTGTTGATTTACATCTCCTATTATCTATATGGTTGGGGCTCGGGACTAATGAGGAAGGATGCCTTCTCCCTTCTCATTGGATATCTTAGTTGGGTGGAGAGCATTGCCTTTCCCCCTTCCTTGTTGTGATCAAGTTGGAAGATGAAGGAAACAAACATGTTGCTATTCTGGAGCAAGAAAGATGGGAATTTTGATAGTCCTTGTTATTGTAAAATTCATTGTAACATTTCCCACTTGAAGTGAATGATTTGTATGTTCTTTTATTTGGAGAGATACCTTGTATTGAAAATGAAAGATTGAAATTGAAATGTGAATTGTAAAGAGTTATAATCCATACTCTATTTTGGAAGAAATGCGAAAGGATGATGTTTATTGTATATTGTATTTTGAAATCAAAAGAAAGAGAGAAGTTGTAAATTTGTTTGATGGAATTCAATAAAGGAATGCTCTACTTTCCTCAACTTGCATTGTTACATTGGATTTGAATTGCTGATGTGAATTAAAATCTCTGTTGGAAAGAAGAAATTGTGTAAATTTTGTCTTACATGAAATATATTATCAAGGAAAGAACTGAAATTGGATTCTTGTGTAATGTTTGATTGAAGAAAGAAAATCATTTAAGACTAACAAGGAATGGATTCAATGATTGATTGTATGGTAAAAGAGAAAGATAAATCTATGTGTTTTGGAAATGTTTAAATTTATTTTACTTCACTCAGACTTGGCAAGATTTCTTTATCAAATGTTCAAAACAATCCTAACATGAGATAATAGGAAATTGAAAAAATTCAACTAAGCTAATGAGGTAAAAACTTTCCCAATCAAAGTTAAAATACATCAGAAATTTTAATAAATCTTCCACCTCAGAAAAGGCAAACTGTAGACTTTATTGTTTTGTAAGAACTTGAATTTTTGAAATGCAACTCAATCCTATGAAATTCACACTTGAAAATTATCCCTAAAAAATCCTAATGGAGACCTCCATGTCTATTTGACATGTTGAGAAAGGATAAGATCAAATTGGAACAAAATTTTATAAGTTAACTTTTTCTAGTTTGCTCTGCAAAAGCATGCGAGATCGTTTTCTCAAAATTGAACACTTGGACCATTGGGCACACTAGAAAACTTGAGACATGAACTCTAAATGTAGCACACATTTGATCTAGAAAACAAAACTATTTGAAAATTTTATATGATAGTAAACATAGAAACTAAAGAAGACTTAAAATAATTACCTAAATCTCATTTTTTTCTATGCAAGAGTTGCAGACAAGATGAGTAGTATTTTCACATAGACTTAGATATACCACCTCCGGATCATGTTGTGGCAGCCATCCTGCCACAAATCTTGTAGACCCTTCAAGATATTAATGTTGCATTACACGGAGGATCAGTAAGAGGGCATGCGGTAGACATGATAGAGTCACTTCCAATGAGGGATATGCACCTCCTCCACTCAGTGAGTATCATAGAGGAGAGAATTTTCATGGAGAGTAAACCAAAGTAGAGTAACCTCTGACGGGACATGGTGACCAAGTTTTGGGACATAAAGAGAGGTCTCGGAGCCCTAGGCTCAGGGATGAGCATGCAGAGAGGCCTAAAGGCCATCAAACCATAGCTGTTGATCACATCAGGGAGATCCTGAAGCTTTGGCCATCACATTACTCAGGTGACACATGTGGATTTCAGGTAGAGGCCTGGCTAGTGAGCTTGAGCGGTTGCTTCAAGATTTTTCCTTGTTCTAGCAACACCAAAGCGCATGTTGCGATCCACCTACCGAGGGATGGAGCCGGAGTATGGTGTAGGAGAGAGGATCGAAGGTCCATGTTAATTATGAGAGAATCACCTAGGAGCTATTTGAGGAGAGATTCAGGAGTAGATATTTGTCATGGAGGTTCATACAACAAAGGATCGATGAGTTTCATGACCTCCGATAGGTATCCCTTATTGGTACAAAGGAGAGTATGAGAGTAAGTTTTTAGATCTACTCCAGTACATTGAGTACATGCAGGATGAGAAGGTGCAGATCCATAGGTTAATCTGGGGCCTAAATATAGACATTGGAAGTGTGGTTCAGATCCACTACCCACAGACTTTAGTAGAGGCCGTTGAGAAGGCCTACATAGCAGAGGAGACTCGGGGGAAGATCCAACAGGACTAGAGACTGAGTCAGGAGCCACATACAACAGATGCAAGATAGTAGATCGAGTCCCAGCTCCTCCTCCTCCTCCCGGTGGTTAGCATTCTTCACGCTTATCCTTTATACCCCAAATGCCGTAGTAAACAATCCCACCCACCATATAGGCCTCCATAGATATCTGATGCACAGAGTGGTCGAGTATGGAACCTCCTCTTAGGGGTCCCATCAGACATAGGGTTGACCTAGAGCTTAGTCGGAGGGAGCTCACCAAGCAGAGGCCACAACAAACCCTAGTTGGATCATCAAGATCCACATCACCGACATCTAGAGCACCTACGGAGAGGTGCTACTCCTTAGAGAGGATTAGGAGTTTATTTTAGATGTGGAGTTGCGGGAAATTTTTGGAGAGACTTCCCTCAGAACCCTAACAAGGGTAAGACACTGATCTCAGATCCGACAGTTGGTGATATGGGACATAGCCACATGTTTTATGTAGCGGTTGAGAACTGCCAGGCCGAGCACTAGAGCACAGTTATTGATACTACATGTAGTATTGGTGGTGTTCCTACCTCTATATTGTTTAATTTTAGTAGAGCGATGTAGGTTGGTGGTAGTTAGGTAGGTTCATTGTTGGGACATTGAGCATGCTTCAAGAGTAAATATCTCTGTAGAATCCTTGGTTAAGGAGTGTGTTGTAGATTTGGGACCTTTCACCACTACTTCAGATCTCTGTATCCATCTTTTGGGCTCGTATGGAGTCATCTTAGGTATGGATTGGTTATCTACACATAGGGCTATGATGGATTGTTATCACAAGACTATATCTTGTGTAGATGATCTTGGAGTTAAGTCGATGATTTCAGGCGTCAGGAGACCCATTTCTATTCGCACCATCTCCGCTATGTAGCTCAAGCAGTGTGTGTGATAGGTTTTTTAGATGTGTGATGTTATAGTCAGTGCTAGGTCAGAGGATGGGTCTAGTGGACCATTGCTATATTATCATCCCATTTTGAGAGAGTTTGCAGATATCTTTCTAAGGGAGCTACAAGGGATGCCACCCTCACGTGAGATTAATTTTCATATAGATCTTGTTCCCGGAGCAAAGCCTATATCATGAGCACCTTATCGATGACCACCTCAGAACTCTATGAGCTCAAGTTACAACTAAAGGGCCTTATGGAGAAAGGCCTTATCCATCCTAGTGTATCCCCTTGGGGTGCATCGGTGATTTTTTGATGAAGAAGGATGGATCCTTGCGGCTGTGTATCGATTACCGCCAGCTGAATGAGGTAACGATCAAGAATTGTTATACTCTTCTATGTATTGATGACTTTTTTGATCAGATGAAGGGAGCCACGGTGTTCTATAAGATTGATCTCAATTTAGGTTATCATCAGTTGAGGATTACAGAGGTAGACATTCATAAGACTGCCTTTCGTACAAGATATGGGCACTATGAATTCACAGTGGTGCCTTTTGGTTTGATGAATGCCCACACAGTGTTTATGAGTTTGATGAATGGGGTATCTAGGACCTTCTTAGATCACTTCGTGCTCATCTTCCTTGATGACATATTTATTTAATCACGTAGGCATGAGGAGCACGAGGGGCACCTTCGCTAGGTTCTTCAGTGTCTTCCTAAGTAGTAGCTTTATGGGAACTCGAGAGAAGTGTGCTTTCTTTCAGTCAGAGGTATAGTACTTGGGTGATATCATCTCTGGGAAGGTATCACAGTTGATCCTTCCAAGATTAGAGCAATTATGGATTTGCTAGCACCCACTACTATGACAGAGGTGTGTAGCTTCATAGGATTAGCAGGTTACTACAGGATAATTATTCAGGACTTCTCTCCGATTGCTCACCCCATCACTTCCCTTCAGCGGAAAGGGAAGAAGTTTTTTGGTCGATAGATGTGATTCAGCCTTTCAGGACATGAAGGAATGTCTCACTACAACACCTATTCTTGTAGTTCTAGATCCACATGGTGATTTTTTTGTATGCACGGATGCTTCATTGGTAGGCCTTGGAGGTGTACTGATGCAGGAGGGCAGAGTAGTGCCCTTTGAGTCTCGCAAACTCAAGGATTATGAGTTTAATTACCCAACTCATGATATTTAGCTTGTGGCAGTTGTGCACATCTTACTTCAATGGAGGAAATTTCTTCTTGGTTATAGATTCACACTCAAGATAGATCACTTGAGTCTTTGTCATCTTTTCATGCAGCCGAATCTAAAAAGTCATTAGTGCCGTATGATGGAGTTTCTTTGTGAGTATGACATGGATATAGAGCATGTGAAGGGTAAGGATAATGTGGTTGTAGATGCTCTCAATAGATGGAGACATGTGAGTATGGCCACTTAAGTGGGTACAAATTTACGAAGAAGGATTCTTCAATAACTTCCTCTTGACAGCTTTCTACATTGCAGTTCGAGAAGAGATCAATTCCAAGAGACCCCTTGAGGGAATGTTTGATGGTTTCTCACTAGAGGCAGATGGTCTTCTCAGGTAGAAAGGTTGGATTTATGTTCCTAGAGATGGAGGATTGAGGTAGGACATCATGGGAGATGCACATCGTGCACCCTATTCAGCCCATCTTGGGGTGAAGAAGATACACGCTACCTTGAGACATTTGTACCACTTGAGAGGACTTCGTAGAGATGTGGATCAATTTGTGTCACGTTGTTTCAAGTGCCAGAAAGTGAAGGTGAAGTATCAGCATCTAGCTGGCCTTATCTTTCATCATGCTATACCGAAGTGGAAGTGGGACACCATTTCCATGGATTTCATTGTAGAGCTACCGATGTCGAGATATCACCACGAAGCCATCATGGTCACGATTGATAAATTGACAAAAGTGGATCACTTTTCTCTGGTGAAGACCACTTATACAGGTAGTGCAGTGGCACGTGTCTATTTGGGTGAGATTTTTAGGTTACACGAGATTCCATGGAAGATTATTTGCGACCGCGATCCTTTGTACACTTCATATTTCAGCACAACTTATCACCCTAAGACCGATGGACTGACCAAGAGGGTGAATCAGAGTTTAGAGGACATGCTCAAGATGTACGTGATGGATCATCAGGAGAGATGGGAGGAGTACTGTACTTGGTGGTGTTTTCCTACAATAATAGTTTTCAAATTTCTCTAGGCATGGATCCTTTTTAGGCCTTGTATGGTAGAGAGTGCAGGATGCCCCTTAGCTGGGACAAGTTGGAGGACAGATTATCTCTTAGACCATCCCTTTTTAGGACATGGAGAAGTAGGCAGTGATGATGAGCCATAGATTGCAAGAGGCATAGGATAGGTAGAAGAATTATGCTGATTAGCATAGGAAAAACATAATTTTGATGTTAGCATAAAGGTGTTCCTTCATGTTAGGCCACATAAGATCCCTAACCATTATATAAAAATTTCTAAGTTAGCTCCTCGATTCGTTGGTCCTTTTGAGATCTTGGAGCGTATCGGCCCTTTGGCTTACCATCTAGCATTGCCACCCAACTTGTCTCGCCTACATGATGTGTTTCATGTTTTTTTCTTAGGAGGTACATTGCAGACCCTTCTCATGTGTTGGATTAGACCTCTTTGTAGGTATAGGATCAGGGGTAGGTGATGGTGGAGCCCATCCATATTATAGATTGCAAGACCCTAGGCCTTCAAGGTAGAGAGATTGATCAGGTACGAGTGCGGGGGACAGATACAATGAGACTACAACTACTTGGGAGGATGCCATTATATTACAAGTTCTGTTTCCACATCTATTTCAAAGTGACTTGCAGGAGGAAGTCGAGTCCAAGGGGAGGGGTATGTCATGCCCACTTCCCTTTGAAACTTTTAGATACTGATCATGACACTTTGTTGATTATATTATGGACATTATTATGTTTTTATTTAGTAGGAAGTTAGATGTTAGACCATGGACTATTGTTGATTTTGATTTAGTTATGATGCATGATGATTATTAGAGACATTTTTATATGTGGATGATGGTATATGGTTAGACATGGATATATTATGGATGTTGTTCGGACATGTGATATTGGATATTGTGAGTAGATCTAGTATGGGATATTATTGAATGATGATATAGTTGTTAATTAAAAATTGAAAATGATAATGTTTATTTCTTGATATTATTGTGATTCATATGTATACGTGATCTTGAGATGTTATTTATATAATTTTGGATGTTCGATATGTCCATGAGGCCGAAGGAGGTATTTGTGTTTTACAGGTTAAAATATCACAACAATGTCAGGGGATTGGAGACCAACCGTATTAGAATTCTAGATGAATTCAACAAGGTCACCATGGCAACTGTATGAGTTTGTGTGTTTATGTTTGTTAGGGATTCCCATGGGGGGATCACCTCTAAAATGTGACCAAGATATTTTGTGTATTGCTTTGTTTTGGTTCCATTTTATTAATGTTTGTATGTGGTTTTAAGTTATTTGATTATCCCTTTCATTATTTATTATATGTGTGTTAATGTTGTGAATAATCATGTGTTAAAATAAATAAATCAATATGTCATGAAAATGTGATTAGTGAAGTTTTCGCTCTTAAATGTAATGTTGTAAGAGTGTGAAAGAAACATGTAATAAGGTGTAAGGGATATGTAAGAGATTGTAAGTAGATTTTGGAGTATGAAACAATTCATCCTTTTGGAAATTCGAATTTGACCTTGGGGGCTATATTTAGAGGCTTGTGGGACAAGTTAAACTTGTCCCATACCTCTTAAAATTATTTACCAACCATACCTATGGTTTGGAGGTTAAAATTAGACCTTTTTAATGCATTTTGAAATGACTTATTGTAAGTCTTAATTGCACTTCTCTTACATGTTTTAAATTTAGTCCTTTTGGGTTATGGGTTATTTTGGAGTGTGTAAGTTTATTTGTCATTTTATTTATTGTGCTAAGGTGAATGATGTTGACTTTTGTTTTGGGGTTGAGGAAGAGTGATGTGGCATCCCACATAGATCCACATCATCCTCTTCTCTTCCATCTCCTTTAAAATTTGAAATCCTTGCTGGTTTTGGGTTGTTGAAACTTTACATAATTCTCTTGGGGTGAATTTATTGTGGTAGGAGATTGGAGACTATTTCATGCATGTGTGTTGCTGATTTTTAACTGTATTTTGGCATCGGGAAGCTTGTTGATCTTGGAACAAACTCCATTATGGAGAGGTAGGAACTTGAGCCTTTTAAAATTCCTCTTTCTGTTTCTATGCATGTATGAAATGGTGAATGTTTTATGTGTTTTTTTCTGATTGGGTAGACTACTTAGGATTTGGTGTAGGAGAAGGATATGGGGATTTCATATGGGGGAATAAGGGAATGCAAGTATGGCATCATTTTTATTGTGGAGGTAGTTTGGGATTGGGATCCACCATGGAAAAGAAATAGCTTGCATTTCTTACTCTTGGTGGGGGATAAGGGATAAAATTTAGGGGGAATAAGGAGGAATTTGGAGGGGGGCATAAGGGTTTGTGAGATGAATTATTATTTGCGGGTTGATCGGTGCATTCCCATTTCCCATTGGGAGGCTTAAGTAGTTTTCCCCATAGATGCTTTCTCTTTTGGCTTGCTTGATGAAGCCTCAAATTTGTTTGTATTTTTTAAGGTAGTTGTGAACTACATTCTTCTTGAACTCCATTTTTTATGTGAAAATGTTGCATGTTTGTTGTGCAAGCCATTGTTGCCATGTGTTGATTTACATATCCTATTTTCATTATGGTTGGGGCTGGGGGCCAATGAGGATGGATGGCTTCTCCCATCTCATTGGATTTCTTGGTTGGGTGGAGAGCGTTACCTTTCCCCCTTCCTTTTTGTGATCAAGTTGGAAGATGAAGGAAACCAGCATGTTGTTATTCGGAGCAAGAAAGATGGGCAATTTGACAGTCCCTCGTTATTATAAAATTCATTGTAACCTTTCCAACTTGAAGTGGATGATTTGTATGTTATTTGATTTGGAGAGATACCTTGTATTAAAAATAAAAGATTGAAATTGAAATGTGAATTGTAAAGAGTTATAATCCATACTATGTTTTGGAAGAAATGTGAAAGGATGATGTGTATTGTATATTGTATTTTGAAATCAAAAGAAAGAGAGAAGTTGTAAAGTTATTTGTTGGAATTTAATAAAGGAATGCTCTTACTTTCCTCAACTTACATTGTTGCATTGGATTTGAACTGTTGTTGTGAATTAAAATCTCTGTTGGAAAGAAGAAATTGTGTAAATTTTGTCTTACATGAAATATCTAATCAAGGAAAGAACTGAAATTGGATTCTTGTGTAATGTTTGATTGAAGAAAGAAAATCATTTAAGACTAACAAGGAATGGATTCAATGATTGATTGTATGGTAAAAGAGAAAGATAAATCTATGTGTTTTGGAAATGTTTAAATTTCTTTTACTTCACTTTATTGGCAAGATTTCTTTATCAAATGTTCAAAAATCCTGAAATGAGATAATAAGAAAGTGAACAAATTAAACTAATATAATGAGGTAAAAACATTCCCAAACCAAGTTAAAATACATCAGAAATTTTAATAAATCTTCCAACTCAGCAAAGGCAAACCGCAGACTTTATTGTTGTGTAAGAAATTGAATTTTCTAAATTAAACTAAATCCTATGAAATTCACACTTGAAAATCATCCCTAAACCTTCCTAATGGAGACCTCCATGTCTATTTGACATGTTGAGAAAGGATAAGATTAAATTGGAACAAAAATTTATAAGTTAATTTTTACCACTTTGCTCTACAAAACCTTACGATCGTTTTCTTAAAATTGAACTCATTAACTTCATCAAAATCCAAAAATTATGACTCCTGTGAAAAGACAAATTCGATATTTTTCTAGAAAGTCCTCGTTTTCCCAAATTTGAGATTTATATAAAAAATTATGGCCATTTGGAGTTTTACTTCAAATTTTCCTTCAAAAAAAAAATCTAACTGTTAAAATTTGATTTTGATATTTGGAAAAATTTCCCTAAAATGTCTGCGGCACATCGAAGGGGCAGACCCTTTTAAAAACTTAACTTTTTTTGACAATTTTCCTTTGGGAAAAACTTCCCATTTTTCCCGTAACCCCGCTAACCCATAGCCAATCACGTGCTTCCACATGGCTCAATGGAGGCACGTGATAAATGTTGAGCTTAAATTTATTTTATTTTTTGGAAAAATTTCCTATTTGTCTCCATGGCCTCACATCCTTGCCTTGCCTTAGAAATATTCTCTTCGCGAACGTGCAGGCCTGCGTGATCTTTTTAAACTTTAAACCATTTCTGGCTAAATGTCTTAATTTTCCCCGCCGACCCACATCAAATCACGGGATAACATGTGGCATTTTTAGCGACAACGGAAGAGTGAAGATAAAATTTTCTTTGAAACTTTTTATTTTTGGCTTTGGCAAAAAAGTAAACTTTTCCCCACCGCTCCGTCGCCCGCATCCAATCTCGTGATGACACGTGGCAACCTTAGGCTCGATGGGAGCATGGAACTTCTTCTAACTTTAAAAATTTTAACCTTTTAAAATCATAAAAAAGTTGAGTTCTCTGATGAACTGTGGACCCATGACCAATAAGGTTATGACACGTGGTATAAAATTTCTATCGGCGGAGGCGCACGTAAATTATCACCGTTGAACTTTTAACCCTAAAATCCAAAATTCTTAGTTGCCCCCACCAGTTCATTTTTCCCCACACCAATTAGGGAGTGACACATGTCCATCTAGGCTCACGGGTGTGTAGAGGTAAATCACACTTTTGCACCTGAGAAGGAAAAATGTGCAAATTCTTCCCACTCCACCGGCCCCGTAAAGGGAAAATTTTCTTCCCTAATTTTCCTTCGAAAGCCCGCCGACCCATAACTTGAAAAATATAAGGAGTTACGAGGACTTATTTATATCATTGGAAAGGTGAGAAAATTTCCTATCCAATGGGAATGATTTAGGGAAGTTTTAGATGTGTTAATTTGGTGAAAAATAAAGTTAAATATTTTAATCCTGTTAGAGGGTGGAATAGTGAGAAATTATCCTCCTAACCTAAATGTTTAATCTAACCTCTTGTTTTAACATTGTGCTTGGTTAATAATAGATGAAAGGGGAAATTATATAATTCAGTCTTGATAGTTAGTCTTAAACTTTGTTTTGCTAACTATTTCCTTGTAACCTAGTTGTTGACACTCTTAATCAAAAAAAATTATTCCATAATTTTTTCCTAACTATTTCTAGGTTTTTCTTAGGTCTCAAGTGGTTGTTTTAAAGTGGGCATTAAATTAATAATATACCACTCTTCTATGGCTACCCCAACCTACTTAGTCATAACAATAAGATAAACTAAATTAAAAAAATCCATATCTCGTGGAAGGAGTGGGTTGTTGCCAAGCATTGTGGCACCTCAACGATGGCCGCCACATTGTTATGAAAACTTCACAAATAAAGAAAAAAAATTAAAAAACGATTGTAGAGTAGGTACCTCCATTAAAGCTCTCAAATTTGTAAATAAGTAATTGAATACATGATGAAATGGTTTTGAAAACAATTGAAGAAGTATTGGGAGAAAATGAAAATGTTTTTTACTCTATTCTTCCTCCAACAAAAATACTGAATGTATACACATAGAAATTGAATTGAAAATAACATAAGAAGAAAAGAATAAAAGAAATACAATTTTAACGATGTTTAGGGTTTTACTTTCCTCTTCCCAAATACACGACCTTGGATCACTTGATCCTAAGGCCCAAATCTGACCTAGACTCTCCTCTTTCCCCACGTTGACTTTATTTTTCTCTAAGGATACATGATTTCTTTTAATGATATTTCCTCCCATCTTACCTTTTTGGAATAATATTCCTTCTTTCTTTTTTATTTTATTTTTTAAAATCGTATTGAGATGTTTTCACTTGGTAGAAAATAGTATGATTTAAATTGGAGTCTTCTGTTATTTTTAATAAATTTAACTATGGTGGGATACTTTTTTTTTAATGAAGGATAAATTAAATATTAAACTTGATTTAATTTGAAATCTAAAGTTTACCGAATAAATTATTAATTTTTGTATTCTCTTAAATTAATTTTAGGCCTATTTAGAATAGCTATTACTTAAGAAAATTCAAACTTAACTTAAATATATCACATCAAAAATTCCATATAGATATATGGGGACCGTAGATATATAATAACTAACCTAAATAATTATCTTTTTTAAAGCAGTGTTGTTTTGACTCAGATCGGCTATGAGCTTAGTGATGTGTTAGTGTAACTTAGCGAGTTGGTAGAAGTTAGCTAGAAAATTAGATATTTAAAATAATTATATAACTAATAATACGATAAAATATTATTAGTTAAATATTAAGATAAATTGGATTATTGTCATATCAGGTTTATGATGAACATGTAGTGGCACTTAAGTGGCTTAGTGATACACATTAATAAGTTTGCTATAAAATTAAAAAAAAATCACTTCCGTAATGTGTGCTTATTAATATTTTGGCTAAAATTTTGGGGTATTGCATTGGTATCATAGCTCGGGTTCCGACATTGAGCACACTGGTTATCTTTGGATAATAGGTTAATAAGTATGGTTTAATTTACTTTCCCTTTTGGTGAAAACGTTTGCATTAAAATTTATTAAATTCCCTCCTAAGTTGTTCTGAACGTTGTAACAAAGTGTTGGAGATCGCTCGTCTAAAACGAACACTTTGGAGCGTAGACTTTGTCCTTTGGATGAGATTTGTTATCAAATATCAATTGAGGTGGGAAATATTGAGAAGTGGAACAATCGAGGGTGATTGGAATGCAATATTTTCCCAATTGGTCTATGCTAAAACACTTTGAAAATGTTAGAAATAATTCATTCAAAATTAGTGTACAAAATGGCTTCGTGACTCCCATAGCACAGATTGGTTAAGTTGATCACATTCCTTAAAGACTTGGGAAGACACAACACCATTTAAACCCAATTTAAAATACTATTTTATCATTTAGTTGAATGCATTTTGAGCCCAATTTAACGCATTGTTGCATGGGCAAGAGTTGAAATTTAAGAAAATTCGTTTCGATTTGGACCCATGATTTAAGAAGCTTCAGTATAAAATTGAAATCCTTTACTTTTAACCTTTAGTATTTCTATATGAAAATTGGTTCCATTAATTATCTTCATGAAAATTTATTTGGGAGTGAGTTTTCTAATCGTGTTTAGGACGCCTCTGGTCATTCTGTCACTAAAACAAAACTAGTCAATCACATAAAATTTGCTCCAGAAACGAGGTCATAACTAGAGTTTTGTTTCTTAGAATTATATTTCATAAGTTGCATCAGATTATCTATATATAGGGGAATAGACAAGATTTGATAGAATTATTTTTTGAGTTGTGATTGCATTTTTGTAAGATCCATTTTGTAGCCAATTTCAATAAAAATTCGCTAGAATGT
Organism: Taxus wallichiana var. yunnanensis; assembly: GCA_018340775.1. Taxonomy (NCBI): domain Eukaryota; kingdom Viridiplantae; phylum Streptophyta; class Pinopsida; order Cupressales; family Taxaceae; genus Taxus; species Taxus wallichiana. Next base: position 720,890,440 of record CM031240.1, on the reverse strand, counting down.
AAAAGTAAAACTTTAATAGTTGGTCCCGAGAAGGTGATTCCAGTTCGAAATCTATTCACTATTTTTGAGATTTGTACATCTTGGTTGACTCTATTTATAATAGAGAATTGGCTGGAAGTATTTTTTATCATTTGAGTATTCGGTACTTGTTTGGTAGGCCCCTTTTATAACCATTTTCACTAGATTGTATAACAAGAGAACTGGGTCTTAATAAGCTATTTGACTTCTTAGGACACCTTTGAAGGGTGAAAATTTTTATAAGATGATTATTATTTTGTGTTAAATGTTTTGTAGGTTGAATTTTAAGACACAAAATAAAATATATGATAAGAGGCATTTTAGGTGCTATTTGTTTTGGTGTAGTTTTGTATTTTTGGACACCGTTAAAAGTATAGTTATCATTTTTGCAAATAAATTATGTTTGAATTTGTGAGTGTATAATTGTTTCCTTGGTCTAAGGAATATGTCTACGTTGTTGGTTAGTTGTATTTTTAACTTTGAGTGATCAGTTACTTCTTAGGACACTCACCCACAAGGTTAGGGATACCACTTTTAAACGTAACAAAACCCTTTTGGCATGTCAGAGTAATAAATAATTATACCTTTTGTAGAACAATAAATAAGATAAAATGGTCTCTCATGTCTTGAAATTTTGTTATTGTTAATTGGAGTAATTTTCACTCCTCTTGTTTATGTTATTAGTCATAATTTTATAACCCCTTTGTAAGGAAATATACCAAACAAACTTTTAAAAAAAAATCTGTTTTTGAAAGTATTTTGCTAGCACTAACATACTTGTATGGAAATTTATTTAAGGTAAGATACTATCACTTGTCTCTAACTCATATATGTTAAAGGGAAAGGTTTCTTTGTGTTTATTTTCATACGATGGCTATGTATAAAGTGTTATTTTATATTTATTTTCTTTTCTTTTAAATTAAACTAATTATCGCTTGAACTATTGGAAACAGATGCTAGCTTTCACAAGTTAAAATCCTTATGAAATCCCTCAGCATAATTATGTGGTAACGTCGGTAATTTTAAAATTATTTTAACCTCCTTTAGATTAACAAACCCATTTTCATACTATGGCCATTAACTAAGTTGGTACAATATAATATAGTTAAATCATTTCACCTTCAAAGATACACTTGTGAAGATATAGCTTTCCAAATTGGTTATAAAATTATTTAAATTAATAACGTATGACACTAAGAATTATGCATAGGAATCATGGAGTAACTGTTACTCTCTAACCTTATCTAAGGGATCTAGAAGAACTCTGATTTAAAAAAATTTGACAACAATCTCTCATTCTCTCTCTCTCTATACATAAAAAAATATAATAAATTAGTGTCGAATGCCCTTTTGGTTGGTTGTTATGGTATATGAACACTAGTGTTCACACGTGAAGTTCCTAGTAATATGTTGCAATAATGGTGAAAACAATGATTCGTAACCCACCAAATAAATATAAATATAACTACATCTAGTTACTTATACCTTATCAACAACAATAAAATCATGAAATTATATGTGCACATGGGAAAAATCATTGATTATGTAATTAAACAACCTTGATTGGCCAACAATGTTATCCTTTGTTACCCTTTAAAATCTAAAATTGAGGTAATCATAAATTATTGTTTCAAATGGAATAAGTAATGTTTATAAATCTTAGTTATGTGATATTCATATAATATGGATTGCACTCTAAATTGTTGGTCTTATATATGTAACTTAGGCATTACATTGGCATCCCTAAGTCCTAGATGATAAAATAATGTGAATAGTCAAAGGTTGCAATGGTCTCACTAATTAAAAATGCATTTGGCTACTTGACTCGTAGGAGACTCATGCGTAATAATTCCTTCACATTGAAAAATCTAAGTAACTTATTATAAGATAAATGGTGCAAACCCTTATTGTAAGGACTAAAAATAACAATTAAATAATCTTTCCACCTACCTTGGGTGAAGGCGTCCTTTGTTATCAGTATAAACACTAGTTAAGAAATATAAATTTGGAGTTGTTTTGAAAGTTATGTTGTTTTGGGGTACTCTTTAAAATATGGCCCCATTTGCTATTACCACTCAATAGGGTGGTGAAATTTAAAGTTCTTGTGTAAAATGGATTCACCCTCTAGTTAATGAGTGTGTGTGTGTGTGTGTGTGTGTGTGTGTGTGTGTGTGTGTGTGTGTATATTGTGTACCTAATGGATCTTGCGACCTAATGGACCATTTGTGATGAAAATAATTTTTGAGTAAAATTTAACATAAATTCCATACTTGATAAGTGTTATAATATACCTTCCCTTAAGAGAAAATGTGTGTTGATCTCTTGTACTCTTGAGGAAGGTATAAATGGAAAAGTTGTTTTCCTTCCAAATTATAATTACCTAGTATTTTTATAGGTTCTAGAAATATTCACTTTGCATGGATCCTTTGTTTCCTAACTCATTCATGTTTTCTCTTGATTATATTATTTAAGAAACGATAAAATTTAAGGATAACTATTGATATGTCTTATTAAAATGGAAATTGGTTGTTGTTTTCATTAATTTAATGTGTCTTGTTGGGATGTAGGGAGTTCGAAAATTAGTTTCTCATAGTGAGAACTTATGTAAAACTTATAAACAATAATAAATTAAACTATCACTTAGGAGTTTTCTAAAGCAAACATTGAACTATAATTGAGATGTTATAGAAAAAGGTATGTGCTATGAAACTTTGGAAGCCAAACTAGAAAAACAATCCTAATATAGTGATTGGCTATATATCAATTTCACCCAAAATTTATTTGGCACTATCATTCTTTGAACACAAAAATAATTGTCATATCAAACCATCACCCTTAAATATGTTGGGTATTAGGTGAATATTCATCCATGGCCTTAGTGGATAATGCGGATGTTAGAACCATATTAAATAGTCTTGTGAACTCTGTTTCTCCCAACTTGAGAGGAATGGGTACCCTATGTTGCTCTTCTACTTATGTGGACCCTTGTAGGAAATTCAGAGCGATGAGATAAATGAATTCTTTTTGGAAGTTACTATTTTTCCTTTATTAATATTCTCCTAATTGAAAAATATTCAGGACCTTGAACCATGTTATATTTTATGAGACATGTTGTTAAGAAAAAAAATGTTATATTTTCCTTTAAGTGACCATAATGTTGGACATAAACTACGTGTGACCATATAGATATTTTAAAAATGATGTTGATAAGAATTTTGTTGCAAGATATAACTCCCTTTAATAAAATTACTCAAAGTAAGAGGAACACTTAATACTTGATAAAAACTAAATTGGTGTGATATGCTTGTTGTGAATAATAACCGCATGATACAACATGATACCTAGAGGGGTCATACTCGTATTCCTTCAAGTGGATTCCAAGATGAAGTCTTATTTTAGGAGAACCGGATGCATTACCCACATGTTCTAACGTCGGTTATTTGCTGAATTTATATGAATATCTGATGATTTGACATGGATTATGGCACATTTTTATATTATGTTATGTTATTTGATCTATCATGGAGATGTATCATTATTTGGGTGTGTAGTGCCAATTTATCTTTTATTAGTATATTAGTACATTTCAATATATGTTCTAGATATTAACATGTTACTATGGTATTGAGCTTAATTGATATATGATGGATACATGGTTATGTCACACATCTTGATGTTATGGAATATTCCATTATTTTGATGTGATCATATGATATCATGGGTATATGATGATTATATGTATTGCAATGCCTAACACCTGTTAAATTATGTGAAATTATGCATGTTTATTAATTATAATTCCATATTGATGATGTGTTAGCCTAGTTAGCATGTCTAGACTTTGATTGATTTATTATTTTTTAGGAAGATGAGTTTAATGTTTGCAATGAGTGTGCAGATTGTAGGTGTAACACCCGCTTAAAACACACACAAATAAAACATTGAAAAAGTAAGATAATTTATTTTCTGACTTACTTGGAATTCAAAAGACACAACAAGGGATCACAATGGCTACCACCAACTCATGATAGGCTTCACACAACATTGACCACAAAGGTACAATGAAATATATGATCTGAACATGAAACTAGTCACTTCCCATTTTGACAGAACATCACATACAGGTCCAACCGCAGAACACACTTACATTTAGGGGCATCCCATGAGGAAAGTCTTGTGAAAGTTTCTTGTTTACTAAAATGTCTCTTAATTCTTAGCTTACGTTCTTATAAAAATTCATATAATGATTTGCACAATTCTTTTCACAAGGGAGAACTTATTTCTTTTTTTCTATTGACTAAATAGCTTAAGGCCAAGCTTTCTAAAATAGGATCATCAATTATATGTCAATAACTTGTTTAATTCATTTGATTTAAGAACATTTTCCATTTCTCACAAGGTTAATTAATCTTACTCAAGCCACTGACACTTGTTCCACACCTCTATTACACAACTGATAAGCGCAAGCTCCAATTGAGGGAAAGTACCGATTAAGGTATAGATCAATAATCTTCCTTTTTAAGGATAAAAGTTTGACATTACTTAAGAGAGATCATCATGAATCAAGGTAAGGGTTAACATAACAGGTCAAATAGAATTTAGCTTCAGGGTCTCATTGCTTGATTAAGTTTGAGAAAGGAAGGAAAATTTGCATTTCAAATGATTGAGAGAGATTGAATGGTTTCTTAATAAATTTCCTCCTACTTATACAACCTTATTATCTTCCAAAAACTAGTCAATGATTACACTATAAGATCATTTAAGACTTCACCATAAAAGGATAATGTTTATTTGTTTATCTTAGGGAAAAACAAGTCATTATATTTCATTACAAAAGATAGTTTCCTCTTTGATCATTCAAGGGCTCAAATTTTGTCAAGTAGATCACATCTACATTAATTTATTCATATATATAAATTTTAATTTTAATTTTATAAGGATTATCCAGTGCATTTTATAATTCTTATAAACACATTGTTACTTATGTGTTAGAAAGATTTACAACTCAACATTTTATCTCAAGAGAAAATTTTAATAGTACTCCTTTGTGAAAACAAAACAAGGTTACATCAATTCTTTTCAACATGACGCACAACCCCAAGGGACATACCAACTCTATGGAACCATGACTAGGGAACAAGAGAGTAATAACATTGGTCATGCCACGTTACTATTATTAGGATTCATATAATAAATAGAATCACCCATAACCATGCGGTAATAAACTTTTATATTTTCCATGATAAAAAAGCATACCAAAGTTTCATAAGTTATGACAACATTACTCCACAACACAAGATACTAAGGCACTGGTCTTATTCTAAATTCCCCACATAACCCATTCCATAGTTTTACAACATAAAAGTATTCATAAAAAGGAACTTCACAACAAAGTTGATACAATATCCTACAAGTCTTTCCCTCATCTACTCGCATAAGCCATATGCAACAATTATTAACCTGATTTAGTTCACAAGAACTGAGCAAGATAAGACTACACAAAGCAACAATAAGCTACTATCTAACAATATCAAGAAGAAAAACATTATATTCCAAGAATTGGCTTGAAGCTCTAAATACTAACAACCCCTTAAGATAAATAAAATTTCCACCATGCCAATCTAAGAAGAAAGCCTTATACTTCAATTTTGAACATTGTCTCAAAGCAACAAAAATTTAACAATCATTTGAGAAGGGACCATTGGCTTGATTAAGTTAGAAACAACAGTCTAGTGTAACAAGATTTCCATCAAATAAAAATTAGGTAAAAATATTGAGAACTAATATTCAAACCAGCAATCTGAAATCATAATTTTTTTACCAAAAGTACAAGCTATGATACTTAATTTCTGAAATGAAAAAATTGAACAATTAATCCAAGCTGAAACACGAGAATCAAAGGTTAACATGAAAGGTAGAGTGTATTAAAATTTTAATCATGTAATCATATAGATTATATGATGGAATCTAATACACGACCACCACTCAACATTGATTTAAAAGGGAAGGCAAATAATACTATTTTCAGCCAATGACTCCAAGGAATTTCACAATCATTCAAAAAGAGGCCACTACCCTTGTAGGATAATAACAAAAAGAGAGACTAAAAGAGAGTTCCTTCATACAAGTTAACATTTTAAACATCAATCCAAGTTTTACCACACTAGGGATTTCCAAACCTTCTCTATAAGTCTATAGTTTCAGTTTAAAACAATGTGGATCACCACTTTCCATCACAAGTCCTTTTAAAGTACCCCTTGTTAACATATTCAAACCATTCAAAAAGGGAAATTTGCATTTATAAGTATCACCAAAAGCCATTAAATTAACATCAAATTCAAATATAAATCAACAATGCATCTATATATAAATACCCCCAAATATCCCTAATGCTCTTAATTGTTCTATCATAAGTCAACAAGATATCAACGCACATACGTCATCCAAACGTCAATTAAAATCAGCGAGATGAAAAATTATAAATATTCCACCAAGAGTCATCATGAGTAGAATTATGCCAAGGTAGTTCTGAAAATAAAGGAGTACTATCCATAACTCACACATGAAACTTCAAATTTAGTGAAAAAATATTTCGTTATGGTTTAAGCTTCATAAGGGATGGTCAAAGTGCCCCTTAGGGAAAAACCTTAAATGTTTTGGACCTACACCGATGATCAACAAGCAATTAGGGTATACATCTAGCATCATACACAATTATGCAAGAATACTCAAGGTGCAAGAAAACTAGTAATCCGGGTACCTTAGCCAAGATACACCCTCCAAGCATAAATCTAACCACGAAGTCAACCACACATAAAGTTTTGCAAACCTACAGGATAGTTCAAAGGGAACATTTAATTGGTTCAAGAAAAGAGAACATGGAGGTATAACAGACCTCGACAACCACACCACTCCAAGGCCAGGTAAAACCAAATAATAACTGACATTACAAGATTGACGACATAATATAAAAGGGTTATAAAGTGTCCATAAAATGATAGTCAACCTGGATCGGGTTCCATCTAGTAGTTTTTTGCTAAAGCAAGGTTGTCATACCCGTGTGAACTGCTCAACATACCGTAAATGAAAGGTAAAGCTACACTGGACTTGATTCCACTAATCTAGTTTATTTAAGGAAAAACAGGGGGTCATAAACCTAGATGATATACACAACTCGCACACCCAAAGAGACATTTTTTCAGATAAGGTGACTACTTGAATAACCAGATCTAAAATTTCACAAAATAAAGAATAGGAACAACCTAATTTTCAAGGAAAGAATCTAATCCAAAATTTCAAGCTTGTATGAAAGGCAAGAGGTCTTGAAATATAGTAGGCTTGCCTTCACAACAGAAAAACCAGTTATACACAGCATGAAAAAATTGATACTCGAACCCAAAAATGCAGCTAAAAAAGTTAGAGGGTTAATCATTCAAGCATGAACACACAACAACCAACGTAGGAGGAAATTAAATTTATGCTATCAACTTTAACACCCATAACGATTAAAGGAAAAACAATAAGATTACAAGAGGAAGGGAGATATTTTCTGTAAGGCATCAAAACCCAAAGCAAAATTATCAATGAAAACCAATTTCAAGGGAAAGGTAGTTCAATTTCATGATATTTTTAAATCTAACAAATGCAGAAATGAGTAGAACTATCTTACATGTTCCTCTAGCTTCAACAAGGAACACAAACACCCCAAATTTCTGAAGCATCAAATTTCTATTTGAACCTCCATCCACTGACATGCTAGGTGCCAAAACTCAACTCAATCCCATGTTGGCACAGGTAGGGAGCTCCAAAACCATGAGTTGTAACTTCCTGAAAGGATTGATAAGATTGCAGTAAAAACAAACAAAAAAACAAAACAAAATAAATGTAGGATCTAGGATAGTTTTTAGGTAACGATTTGAATATAGAATGAGAAGTAACCAGTCATCCAAAAAAACCTCATGTTAAGGAAATGAGTCTGAGCTAGAAAAATAACCAAAAATATATGGGAAAAGAGGATATCTACAAAAACCAATAACATAATAGAGAAAATTATTTAAGAATGGTGAACCCAGCTAGTAAAAAAACATAACCAGTTCGTATAAGACAACCATTAGATCCATAAGAGAAAGAAGGAACTTACCAAAGGAAAAAGGTGATTTTGAACCCATAGAATGTAGTTGAAGGCACAAAAAACAACCCAGATTCGAGCCTACATTTTCGAGGTAGAAAAAAATGGTGGGAAGGATGGCATCCAATAATTCAATCTAAAATGCTCAACAAAAAAAAATCCAAACCCAGTCGCAAATAACAAACTAAAATTTGAGCATAATGATAACAAGCTTCTCAACTCCCGAAGCCAACATGCACGCAACCAAGTCAAAATAATAGTTTTGAAACAGGTAAGAACACCCATCGAATCATAAAGGAAACATGTAATTTTTATCGGATGAAGTCACGATACCTCAAAATATGAGGATTTAATGAGGGTGTTAAATGTAGGGTGAGTGAACTGTTTAACAAAACGCCTCAAAGAGAAGTGATCTCAAGGAATGCCTTCACATCATGGATACGTACAAACAGAGATCTACAAAAGTAGACTGCCTCAGTCACCATTCCAACATAAACATAGCTAACACAAGATTTTCCCTTTCACTCCACAAAACATAGGAAGAACTTTCTCCCAGAGTGACCCACGCAGATAACAACCAGAGTATGGTGTTGCAGGATAAACATAATCTAAGGCAGAAAATAATAGGGAAAACAATCAGTTCAAGGCATATGGCCAGCACTAAAATGGTGTGTGAAGGACCACCAAAATAGGTTGAAGCATGTTTGGTGAAGCAATAATGAATAAAAGGTAGGTTGTCATCACTTCCACCCACCTCCATCCAACAAAAAACTAAAATACAATCAATAGGAGTCCACATCTCCATCACGCCAAGAAAGACACAAAAATATCAAATGTGGAAGGCAAAATTAGTGCAAGAAACATTAAATTCCACATTAAAAACAATCCTTCATCATTACAGCAAAAACAGTCCCCTTACAAAAATTCCTCCTCCTAACATCTCCTTCTACGCATCCAAAGCCAAGGCTAGTTACACGGGGTGGGGGTGGGCGGGGGGGATATTCATTAAATAATTTAAATTTAGCCACACACACACACACACACACACACACACACACACACATATATATATGTGGCTAAATTTAAACTATTTATTGAAGGAAAGATTCAATAAATAATTTAAATTTAGCCACACACACACACACACACACACACACACACACACACACACACATATATATATATATACACATGGCATGACAACAAGGAATAGGAGAACCTAGGTTTTATGTCGGTTACCCGAATGTGCACAAGCAGCCCACGGGTCTAAGTCTTAGCCATGTTAACTATATGAAGCCTTATTGGTTACATGTAATTGTTTCGGCATCATCAGTGACCCTTAGATTTGTAATGTTGTATATTTTATAAAATTATTTTTGTTTAGGTTGTTTAATTTTATTAGAAAACTAGGTTGGGGGACCTAATGGTCCCCACTTACATTAGTAATGTATTTGTTTTATTACTGATGATTGGGGTCATATAAAAACCCTTGAGTGAGCCCCACATCCTCAACATATGTGTCTAAAGTTCCAAACCCGAAATTGGGTTATTTTTAGCATTTTTAGAGACTCCTCTTTATTTGGGAGTTCTCTTAGCACAAAAATAATCCCTTCGACCCTACCTATTAGGTATAGGTGCTTAATTTCAAGGCCAAAGGGGGTTTCTCTCCCATTTGGTCTCTATCTTGTCAACATTCATGTAAGAATGGTTAGGGATTGTGTATTGTAAAATGTTGCATGGATGTTTTTTACTTTTTTTTTGGGTAATTTTGTGGGTATGCTAAAATGAAGTTTTATCTTTTCTTCCTTTTATTTTTAGAATCTTGGTTTGGGGGAAGAGAGGGGTGACACATGTCACCCCCTCATTTGTTAGGAAGATTACTTTGTTATCTTCAAATACTCGCTTATGTGGGAGAAAGGGGAATTTTTGGCTTCTTATTTTTGTGCTTGGAATTATTTTGGAGTTGGAGCTCTTGCTTGGAAAAGGATTTGGAGAAGCTTAGAGATTGGAGATATTTTTGAGGTAGGATTTTGATCTTTTTTTGTGTCATTTTGCATGTTAAATTGTAGATTGCATATTGTTTAAAGTATGGTCCTCTTTTTATGTGTTGCATACTTGTTTGATTTTGTTCTTTTTTTGCTTTCTCCATACATCATATGGCTTGATGGATTTGGAATTTGTTTTTGGGAAGTGGGAGGGATTTTCCCTCTTAAACCTCATGGCTTGATGGGAAAGCCATATTTGTTTATATTTTATCCCATCATATGGTTTGAGGTAGGGAATATGGTTCATATATTTTGAACCCCCTTCTCAATCCTTGGAGAGGAAACCCAATGGGTTTGAAAATCCACCCAAGGAGGAATTTAGGTGAATGGGAGGAGTAATAAGGAGGGGTGATTATTATGGAGGGATAAGGAGGATATTAAATATATTGTAAGTGTAAACACTTTGGTTTAACCACACTCTATGACACTATTAGATGCCTTATCTACTCTTCCCCTTGTTGCAAGATGAATTTTTTGTTCTCCTCTTTTTGTTTGGTAGTCATTTATTCTATTTTTTTGTGCACGAGTTTGGTCTTGTATGTGATGTTCTTGTTATTACCCCTCCCTTTTTCTTGTACACATTTTATGAAGCATGTCTTCCAAAATTTGGAAAGGCATGTAATGATGCATAAAGGTTAGGTGGTAAATCAATCCCTTCTCTTTGTGTTGAAGACTATGTGGAATACAAGATGGTTAACACATTCCTTGTGATTGTGGTAATTGTTTCTGCAATTTGGGAGAGTCCTAATTTTAAATCTCATGTGGATATTGATATATCAAGATGTATTTTGTCCTTTGTAAATCTCCTATTTTGGTATATGGTTGTATCTTGAGAAAACAAGTGTTGTAACAAGTTTTGTGTCCTCTCCTTCCTTGGTAGGAATCTTGAATAGAGTCATTGGGTAGATTGAATTCTTAAAATTTTTCCTTGGAAGAGGAATGTTTTTGCATTAAAACTTGATGTTTTCATGTTTAAATGATCTTCATATTACTTTTTTTGGAAAATGTTGAATTTTTTTTTGGGAATCTTGTGATAAAATCTCACCTCTTTGAAAATAATTATTTAAATTTAGAGACCTCTTCTTAATGAAAGGGGGTTTACCTTTTTTTGTAATCTTGAAAACTAGTTGTTTTAGGAGCATCTTTCTCCCTTGTATTATGTGGAAAAAAAAAAAAAAACGGTTCATGATAGTGTTTTATATTTTTATATAACCTTGTTAAGCATGTGGAATTCTTTGAGTCTTGGAATAAAATATAATAAACACACTTATTTTGAAATATGCTATACTTTATTACGAGTTATTGAGATAGTTTATTTTTGTATTTAGAATTAATAGAAACAATGTTATTTACAAATTTTCTTTCTTGTCATATCATGTTATCTATATTGAGAATTTTAAATAAGAAAAATAGAATAAACAAATTTATTATCATTGTAGTCCTTGGGTTCTTTAAAAAAATCTTAAAATGATAGGAAAGAAAGTTTACTTGAAATTGTAATTAAACTTTTATCTATATGGGAATATTTCCCTGTACATTAGGGAGAAAGAAAACGAAAAAAATAAAAATTGCTTTACATTACTCTAAAGTTAACAGTTTATCTGGTAAAATCAGTCTAGTAGAATAGAGATATTTATTGAGAATTTATAAATCATAGGTATTGTGTAAATAAGAATAATTTACTAGATCGATATGGATATAGTTTGTACTATAGTTTAAAGATAAAATAAAAAAATTAAAAAAATAGCTAGGGCATATTGATGCACCCTCTTTCCCCAAATTACCATAATATCTTATCATTTTCCTAAATACAAATTTCTAGATCTGGATACATGTGTATTGCAAAAAAAAGTAGACCAAAAAAAAATTAATAATCCATTTCTCTTCTTTGGCTGCCCCCATATTCTCATCCACAACAATAAAATTTTTTAATAAAATCAAGATCTACGGAAGCAGTAGGCTGCAATGAAGCATCCTGGCACCTCAACCATGGCCTCCACATTGTTACAAAAAGTGCAAACACAAATAAAAAAATTATACAAATAAAAATAAAGGAATTGTAGAGTAGGTGCCTGCATTAAAGCTCTCAAATCTGTGAAGAAGTAATCGAATACATGGTGAAAGGGTTTTGAAAACAATTGAATAAGTATTGGGAGAAAATCAATAAAATTTTATACTCTAATCATCCTCCAACAAAAACTACTTGAATTCCTGCACATAGAAATGGAATTGTAAATAACCTAAGAAGAAAACAATAAAAAATACAATCATAAGGAAAGGTAGGGTTTTACTTTCCTCTTCCCTTATCAACGACCTAGGATCACTTCATCCTAAGGCGCAAATCTGACCTAAAGTCTCCTCTTTCCCACGTTCACTTTTTTTTTTTATAAGGATACATGATTTTTTAAATGATATTTCCTCATATCTTACCTTTGTGGAATATTATTCCTTATTTCTTTTTTGTAATTATTTTTTAAATCATTTTGAGATGTTTTCACTTGTTAGAAAAGAATATGATTTAAATTGAATTCTTTTATTATTTTTAATAAATTTAAATTTGGTGGGATACATTATTTTTAATGAAAGATAAATTAAATATTAACCTTGATTTAAGTTGAAATCCAAAGGTTATCAAATGTAACGCCACATTTTTCCTACACAAAACCCAAGAATTAGTTAGGAAATTTTGTGGATTTTTTTTTGTTTAAATGAGTTGCAATGAGATAACCTTCAAATAGATTTAATTATTTCATGATTAATAAATCCTTCATTTTCATTATCAATTAATTATTCTTATTTTAATTCATTCATTTTGAGATTAAATCCCCTCCTAGGGTTCCCATTAATTCTGATTAATTATATATTATAAGCCATTAGTTAAGAAACCCTTGTTACAAAATTTATTTAATTTAGTATTATATTTCTAATGTCATTTATTGAGTTAATATTCTATGGCTAAGGTCTAACTTACCCTAACCCTAATGATTAAGTTCAAATAATTTTAATCCTTATTCAAGCACTATCTAGTTATCCATTTATAAATTAGTTTAATTAATTCCTAAGGTCAAGTCCTTTATAAAAGTCACTAAACTAAAACAATATAGGTCACACTTTAATCCTAACATCCTAACACCCCTTTAGTGGCCCCATTCACAAGTTACACATACATTTAATTTAAAAACATATTCCCACCAAAACCTATCTTATGAATGGTTGATTCTAAACCATTAGATGGATTCATTTAGAGCCCTTGGATCTCAGGTATTAAACCTAACCCTAAACATCCTTATGAAGTGCTCTTATTCATTCCTTTACCCTATTTTCTCATTTTCATTTTGCAAGTTTGCGAGAAGAAGGATAAAGGAGGCCATGGAAAGTTTGATCAAGCTCAAGGATGGATAAACACATTTTTTTGTTGCTTATTTCTTTTGTAAACCTCTCCTACAGTTTTCTCACATTGTTATTTGCTATTTTGTATTTTATTTGCATTTCACCTATTTGGGTATGGGCATTTTTGCCTCATTTTTAGATCTAGTTAAAGTAATGATATAGACATAGGTTATTTGGGTGTATATATTTATTGTTTATTAAAATATAGTAGCGATAGCGTATTAAAAAAATTAATTGAAAAATATATAAGGCTGCGGGTTTTTAAAAATACAGGTCATGTATAAAACAATGTGCATGGTTTAATAAAGTGTTAGCCACATATATGTGTGTGTGTGCAATGTTTAATAACACGGGGGGTGGTCGCCGACCCCACCCCCCATTCCATATATATATGGAGTGAGGAGGTGGGGTCAGTGACCTCCCCCCTCTCCCCATAACCATAATACAATACCCACAAACACACTCCCCTTAGGGTTCAAGCCATACAACTTTTGACTTGTTCAATATGCTTTTTTTAATTATTATATTCAATATTAAAATATATAATATATACATATATATCTAATATTATATATATATATGGACATTTATCATTGCACATTTTGTTTTAAAAAGATTTAAAAATTTCTATTTATTCATTTATAGGTGAAATAAAGAAGTAAAGGCTTGTTCTTATCCAATCCTAATACACCAATGAGGAGAAAGTATTCATTGTTGAAACCACAAATTTCTATTTCCTTTTTCTTATAATTTAATATGAGATTGACTATATTTTCCCAACATTTCAAAATGCTTACTTTTACTATCAAAATGAAAATGTATCTCTTTCCTTTTCACAACAAGAATGATATCTATTTCAATAAGTAAAACTAAGTATTACTTACATACTTTCTTCTAATTCCAACTCAACCATTTCACTAAAGGAAAACACAAGCAAGTATGAATTTATTTTTAGTTTTGAGAGAAATACATTTCCCATTTGAATACAACTTTCAAGTCCTTCTTTCCAACCATTACAATGTTACAACTATAACTAGATAACAATAAAACCTTTTTTCTCAAGAACTTGGTTCATTCTTTACAATATAATAGTCCCCCTTTTTTTTTTAACAAATACAAGAGAATAAATTACAAGCTCTCCACTTTCATTTTACAACAAAGGGCTAACATTACAAATTTGATAAATAGAATATCCAAGAACTTCTCTTTTAAAATGCAAGTTTACAAGCCTTCCACTTTAAGTGGAAACAACATGGAAACAAAATTACAAAGGTAGGATCTCTATTCATTTTCTTCAAAGTGCAAGTATGAAAAATATTCACTTTAACTCCCCATCTTCTTCAAACTCCAAACACAAAAAAATGGGGAGTAGGCAACACTCTCCACCGAACCAATAATCCAATGAGGAGGAGAAGCATTCTTCCTCATTGGCCCCTGAACCCCAACAATGAAGCAATGATGGGTATAAGACAACCAAGGAAACTTTACATGGATTACACAATCAACATTCAAACAAACTTGCAAAAAAGTAATCACAATACGAAAATCACAACACACATCTAAGTTTCCCAAGCATAAAGGCTTAATACTCAAGCCAAGAGAGAGAAAAGAAAAATGGGGATTCAATTATGCCTTTGAAAACAAACAAATCTTATGTATCCCTCAACTTTTATGCCTCCCTCGATAAAACATACAAAATAAGTACAAATTTCACTTATGTACAAGGTGGGACAGCCCATCGCAACTCCCTCCTAAGAAACACATTAATACTCTTATTCCTCCCTCAAAAATATCCTTATTTCCATTTTCTCCTACACAACCTAAAGGCCATTTTATTTCCCAAAATAACAAACATACAACAATCATCCATTCACAAATATTTTCACAATGAAATAGAAATAACAATACATGAGTGAAGTCCCTACATTTCCATTGCAAGAGTATACAATCCACAAGAACAAGATCCAAGCCTTTCCAAGTCCAAATAAATCACAAGCAAACTCCAAAGCTTCAAACAAGAACTCCAAAGCCAAGCTCCTCCAAAATGCAAAATTCCAAATAAAACAAGTAAAACCAAAATCATCAAAAAAACTTGAATAAATAGAAAAGAGAGGAGAGAGAGGTGATGTGTCTCCATGTATGCTGCCACATCATTACTCCTCCACTCCATATCAAATGGTCAAACCCAAAACCCAAATCTCAATAAATTTGTGGTTGATGAAATGACAACCCTCTTACACACACAAACTCTTACCAACACCTCTAAAGGATAAAATTAAAATCTCACGTAAGAAAGTGCAATAAATAACAATTTTTTGTCTTACAATCACATAATGGGGTCTATGTTTGACCCCTTAACCCATAGGGGTAGTTGGTAGGTGATATTAAGAGGTGCGGGGCAAGTGTAACTTGTCCCACAAGCCTCCAAAAATTTCCCTTGAGCCTAAATCCGAATTTGAAAAGCAAGGTTGAGTACAAAACACTCAAAAGTAAAAAAATCCTTTCAAATCCAACATAAATCAAGGACCATCTAGCCACATTAAATGCCCCCATTTTCACCTCTCAAATTAAACTAATTAATCAATTTTAATGAACTTAAATGGAGAACTTTAACTAAAAATAATAAAGGTGAGTCACAATAATAAAATAATTCAAATACTCACAAATAAATAAAACAAAAAGGGAAAAAACCCATTTACCAAAGGTCACATTTGAGGCCACCCCCAAATGGGGACTTCATAAAAATCTAACAACAACAAACAACATACAATTACACAAGTTTCCAAGGTGACGTATCGCTATACTGCAAATTCCTTCATTTTTGTTCTCCTATCCCCTTTTGTTTGTTTTGTTACAAATTTATGCAAAAATGAAAACAATATATTTCTAGCCTCTTGTCCATATTAATGACATTGAGAACATAAAACACACATATACATATCAATTCACATCATAAAATATCATAACTATACCATCACTAAAATCAAGTAATACACCAATTGTTCAAAATTCTAAATATTTTAATTCTATCAATCCATCAATTAGCAATAAGATCACAAGTCTAACTAAATCATCTAGAAAAATGTGTATATCAAAATCCAATGAGTCAGTTGATATATAAGGTAGTAAATATAGATCATCGTTAAATATTGATATGTCAATCCATGCATGTGATCTATCATATAGGTCACATCATGTCAAAAATCTAAAACATCCATATTGTCCAACAAATAGGCTAATCAAATATAGTAATGTCCATCTATAAATGTTTAAAGATCAAATATGATAAAAATTTCTATGGCTCCAATCCAAAGTAAGCAAAAATCATAGTAAGATCAATGTCGAAGAGGAGTGGGCACTACATCAAATAGATTGATAATTTCGTAGCTTCTCTCAAATTAATTTTAGGCCTATTTTGAATAGTTATTACTTAAGAAAATTCAAAGTTAACTTAACTATATCACATCAAAAATTTTGTATAGATATATGGGGACCTGAGTTATAATAACCAACCTAAATAATTAGCTTGTCTAAAGCGGTGTTGTTTTAACTTAGACCACCTACGAGCTTAGTGATGTGCTAGTGTAACTTAACGAGTTGGTAGAAGTTAGCTAGAAAATATGATATTTAAAATAATTATCTAACTAACAATACGCTAAAATATGATTTGTTAAATATTTAGATAAATAGAATTATTATCATATCGGTTTGATGACGAACATGTAGCGACACTTAAGTGTCTTAACGATACATGTTAATAAGTTTTTTTTTTAAATTAGAAAAAAACAAATAAAAAAAATCACTTCTGTAATGTGTGCTTATTAATATTTTTGGCTAAAATTTTGGGGTATTATAGTATCCTTTCTCGTATCAACTGGCCTATTCTCATGAGGTTTTGTTTCACCCCAAGGAATTAATAGACATCAATAATGAATTTCTTTTCTCCTTCATTTTTGTAACGCCCACATTTTTCCCGCACAAGAACCCAAAAATAAAAAAGCTAAAATTATGGAATAATTTTTTGTAAAGGTAGTGACGATAAATTTTTAACATTATTCATGAATCAATTTACTCCCGATTACAAAATTCAAGACAATCGCAAGGTAGTCGGAAATAAAATAACGACTAATATCTTTGACCCAATTTTCTAAATGAGATTATGATTTAGTTCTTTTCTTACTAAGATCTAATATTCTATTTAAATAAACCTCATTTAGTTTTTCATTACTTAAGTCCATTAATATCCTTTACCATAATCAATTTTAATTAATTTAGACAAGGATAATAATCCTGCAATGTTAAATACATACACATTATTATAAATTCATTATCCCATAAGGGAAAGGTGCACAACTTAATCTAATCCACACACCCCCTAAAACATTCCACACACCTTTTAATTATTTCATTCCCACTAAATTCCCTCTCACTTAAATGATGTAGCGTTGATCCTACACCAATGGAGAAAATATTTCTTAGACACAGATCGAGGTTTGTCTAAAAGAACCCTAGAAATCCTTATGAGTTCTTTTATTACTATTTCTTACCCTTTTCTTTCATTTTATCATTTTGTCTTGCATGTTAAGGAAGGAAGAGAAGAATATGAATCCATGCAGGAAATTAGAGGGGATTGGAATCTCTACTTCTATAAATTTTTGTGCTTAAGATAGGGATCTACTTGATTAACTTTATGGGTAATGGTTTCCCTTCTACATTTGTTTTTAGAGGGTATTTTACTTTCAGGTTAAATGTATAAACCAGGTGTATATACACTCATTTGGGTAATAAGAAGAACCCTACTTATTACTTTGATTAAATTTATATATTTATTTATGAACAGAGATATTTATTTTGCTTCATCTAGATAACTTTGAAAATAATTATGGGTGAGTATATATATATATATAAACCACAAATTAAAGATGTAGTGGAAAGATATATAATTTGCTGGTTTAGACCTTGAAGAGGTTGCAAACAATGGTAAGGCCACATATAACAAGCAATGGCCACGTTTTTTAATGGAGGAAGCTTTTATTACATGGGGGGTTTTGTTTTATTTAGTGGGGTTTACAATGTTGGGGGAGGGGTGGTTACCCCGCCGCCACCCCTTATATAATATAATGGTTGGGGGTGAGGTTAGTGCCCCTCCCCTAACCTTTTAATTCAAACCACATTCCCACAGGCCACGGCCCAACCATATAATAATTTTTGTTAGTTTTTAATTTTTATTTAATTTATAAAATATTCCCACTTCTCACTCAAATTACCTATCAAAAGAGTTTATAGTTCAATATTATTTTATTTTATTACTCATATGTATCAACATATATATAAATAATATATATATATATATATATATATATTAGTATTTATTATTAATAGATATGTATTACTATTTATTAATGATGTTTATATAATCATATTATAAATTTAGAAATTAATCAATGTATTTATTAATATATATCTATTAGATATATTAATAATATAAGCTTGTTTATCAACTAAGTTTCCAATTAAATAGGGGATTGCAAATAGTGTTGAACAATGGATATAATAATTATAAAATCCATATGGGTAATAAATTTGCATATACAAAGGTATATATGGTAGAGTAAAATCTTATGCATTTATCAAATTTAAATGAATTTTCACCTTCAATTTAACTTAGATAGTTTCTTTAAGGGTATGATTAGTTGTAATTTATCCATTTACTTAAGATGATTTCTATTGCAACAAAAAAAAGGAAATTAAAATAACAAATCAATTCTATCTATTCCTTTTATACATTTAGTTGGATAAGAGAAAATAAACCACTCTTAAATGAAATTTATTTCAATATTCAAGTAAACAAGGATTGTCAATAATGCAATTAATCAACATTTATTTCCCATCCAAGAGCACTAGCCTTTAAAAATAAACAAATTCACAATGTAACTCCTAAACACAAATTTTGATTTCAGAGATCTTAACTTCCATTATGTTAGGGATTTTCTTGGTAATTAGAAGCGTGTTGGTACCCAAATTGATTCTCCACTGGAAGCCGAGTAACATCAAAGATTTCACAAGACACTCGAGAGAACGATAGATCAAAATATATGTCATTATGTAACGGGGTGGAAATTCATCTCGGCTCCTTGTCACTCGGTGTTGTAGAATTGGATAGCACCTTAAAAGGATTTGATCCATCCTCACTATTTTAGGTTTTCAACCAAGGTAAGATAACCCATTTTGTAACCTCTATTGATGAAGGAGATGAAGATATCCTTATTTTGTGCAAATTTTAAAGAAGAACCTTAGGAAAATATGATCAATGCACCACAATATAAATCTCATGAGTTGTCACTTCTAAAGAATGGAGATACTTTCCAATAAAGGCTTAGGTTACTAAAGACATTGAAAACCTGATTACTTCTGCATATTTTTGATAGTGGAATTTATACATTTGTGGATACACAAGGAAAATAGGGGTGGTTCAGGTAGGATTAGTTGTTTGGATAATTTTTGGTGGGAGGATAAGAAAGATAAATTTGACTTTGCAAAATCATTGAGAACCTTGAAAAAAATCAGAAAACTCAACCATAGAAAGCTTCAGAATAACTAATTTTTTTCCTTCAAGAAGAAGGTGTGCATCAATGGAGACCCATATCTGCACGTTTTAACACAATATTAAATAATTTAAAACAAAGGATTGAGTTAAAATACTCAATTAAACATTAGAAACCTCTGCTTTATCATGCCTAAGGTACAACCAAATACTAACAAACAATCTATGTCAGCAAGGAAATTAAAATGATTTTAAATTGTTTATCTCATTACCAAATGAAAGTTCTTCTGATAAAGAAATTTCAAATGCCACTAGAATATCAAAGTGATGATATTTTGTGTGATTCAGAGAGATTTTAACACAGGATTACAACAGAACAAGATAAACTATATGAAGACATTATGGATTAAAAGCGAGACACAATTTTTTCCCAAGATCAACATGATTAATTCAAATTTGATTAGATTCATCAGTAGGGAAAGTTTCTTGAACAATCTCAGAGCTTGCCAATGGATATACACTCATGCAACCAACTTGAAACAATGCAAATCTAAAAAAAGAGATTAACAGGTCTCTTGGATGGCCTCCCAACAAGATGGGCTTTCTCATATTTTCTCATCAAGAATGAAACCACGACCATTTTCATGACTCAAGCATGCTTTTATAACATTCATTTAAATCCAAGCTTTCCCCAAGAAAATAATATTCGGGAACCTTTTCTTGTTACAATATTTCACCATGATTTCTAGAAAGGGAATTTTAGCAAAAACACACCCAAAAGTTCCCAGTGTTCGAAAAGGTGAATCATTTCAAATGTTTGCATCATTTTTCTAATTAGGAGCACTTTTTTCATCCTTGGCAACTACAGCATGATTTTCCTTCATCATTTCATTCTTTTCCCTATGCAATCTCACTCTGTAACTTTTGGATCTGATAATTCACTTTTCTGCAAGTGCCTGAGAAAAAATGCTCTTGAAATGTTAAAATTTGTACCTTAGATTCACAAATTAAGCTCAAAATACATTCAATTTCACTAAGCATTAAAAATGACAAGAAATCATTAAATTTTGATGAAGAATGATACAAAAAATCACATCTCGAGAGTTCTTGGAATGTCAATGGTGGAAAAAAAATATGCAATGCACAACAACCATTGATTATGTCTTTCTAACTTTGAATTTGAGGCGTCCACATGGAGAAATTGTATTCAAACGGTCATGGGAGAACTTTTTAACATTATATAACTTTTGGAAAAAATGTAAAATTTTAACATTTTTCCCTTCCCTTCCGCCCTTTGAAAATGAGCATGACATGTGGCTCAATGTGGGTCCCAGTGGAATCGTGGATTGATTCTACCATTTTACCTCTTTTACGGAAAAGGAAAATTTTCAAAATTTTCCTCGATCTGCGCCCCCTTTCGTTTTTAGCTTCGAGGTGGACCCCGGTGGGATCAAGCGCTTCATTTTTATACTTTATACCCTTTTTCACCAAAAGGGGCTTAAAATATTAAACTTCCCCAATGATTCTCTTTATAACTTCATTCCTATTTTCACAAAAAAGGCTTAAAAACTTCAAAGTGCACCGACAACCCGCCTTCCCACTTTGACTTTTCAATGCCACTTCTGTTTCTCTGATTGGAGCAGAGTTTTGTCCCATTTTATACCTTAAAAGTAAACCAACATTCTGCCCCTCTTTTTGAATTTTAAAATCCATGTGCACTTCTCTGATTGAAGTGGAGTTTCGGCCCATTTTTACACCTTATTCCTTCTTTCACGAAAAATTCTTTAAAACTTCAAAGTCTTCTGCCGATCCACATTTCCACCTTTTACTTAGAAGCTGCCATGTGTCCTCTTGGGGGCCTTTTACAATGTTTTCACAGTTGTACCTTTTTTTCCATAGTGCCTTAAAGCACAAAAAGACATGCCCTTCCACAAATGCTTAACTTCGACACATGTACACCCTCAAGGAAAAAATAAGAAATTTTCTCTGCCACTTCAAAACTTTACTTAGCCAATCAGAGCTCGACGGGGCCATGGGACAAAATCAATCCTTTTGCCAAAATAGCCAAAAGTGACAAGTTTATAACATTTATCTTCCATCCCTCAACCAATCAAATGAGGCCACATAATTTTCCAATGCTGAGATAGAATTTGATGGTGAAAATATGCCCATCAATCAGTAAAATACATAGAACTTCACCGTTTACACCCAGAATGCAGATTTTTCTTCAAGGACAAGGAATTTGCAAATAATACAAGGCTAAATGTGATTCTTGACCATCGATAGTGATAATCAAAGGCATACAAGTGAATATTGAACATTTCACGCACCAAATCGAGGAAATAGAAAATAGAGCACGCAGATTGAAGTTTTTACGGCAAATAGAAAATTTCTGGAACAAATTAGGGCAGGTTCAAATTGTGCACCAACATCGCTGCCATCTCGGGATGTGCACTCCCAACAAGTGGCATAAGAACAAATAGTAGACCAATTACCAAAAAAATCCATTGGGCAATGGAGTCACGAGCTAATTTTGTAAAGCGAGAGGACAAAAACCAACTTCCTTCGAGAAAACTGAGAAACCAACAAAAATGGTCACAAAGGCCCAGGACAAATCGAAACACAAAAAGAAGAATGAAACCAAATGACTATACACTATACAAATAATATGCATCTTGATTATGAGAAATAAATCAAGTAAATTCTTCAAGTATCTTCAAATTAGTGTATGACTACGCTAGGCAATCATGTGATACATTTTTAGCTAACCACATTTGTTTTTAGGAGGGTATCTTCAAATTGTTAGCTAACCACATTTGTTTATTCTTATCCTTTGTGCATAGGGCATGTTTTCAAAAATCCTTTGATCTTGCATCAAACATCAAATTTCAAGGATAGACAAACTATTCGGGATATTTGTATTCTTCAATTTCATATTTTCTAAAATCAACATAGCTCATAAAGTTACCAATATACGCATTTGTAAACAAAACTTCATAAGAAGCATTGTTGGGGTCTTCAATGAGGTAAACATTTTATTTTCACCAAATAACTTCACAAGGCTTCCCTCAGCTGGGATGGTTTCATAAGACATATCCATTTTCACACTACCACCCACACTATTAGCCCACTTTCTAGATAACAACATTCCCCATTTCGGAGGACAATCAACAATGACAACATCCATGGTTAAGTTTCTTCCTGGATAATTTGTAAGTTGCACTACCAAAGCTTTCACACATCCAAGCACTGGCACTTCTCTCGAATCCATGGAAATACACTTCCCATAAGATGTTGTTACTTTCATATTCAATTCATTCACGACCTCAAGAAGCATAACATTACAAGAGGCTCCATAATCAAACATGCAATTGTGTAATAGCCTATCCTTAATAATCAAAGTAGTGAATAATGGAGGTACATTCAGTTGAAACTTAACCAAATATGTTCCTAGATATACCTCATGTGGTTCCACCGATTCCTCCAATCTTTGGTGGTTTATCTAACTCGAAATAGTAGGAGGAAACTCAACATTGTTGAAATTTCTACACTGGGCAATCATTTCTTTATTAAATCCCAAATACTCAAAATCCCTTTTTACATGCTCAGGAATTCTAAGCAATTCAACAATTCAAACAAAAACCTTGATGTGACTAAAGACATAGGCAATTTCATAAGGAACATACTTGGGTAAGGCATCCATAGGAGGAAGATTGAAAAACTCATGAGATGGTATGGAAGTTTTTTTAGTCTGAGCATGGGTAGGAATACAAGTTTTATTTTGGGAAACAAGGCCTTTGCTAGATGCATTTTTGTTATGGATTTCCTTGGTAAGTATTGGAATTTTTTATTTGGTTTGAGGCGCTACCCCTTTGGCAACCTTACTCCTTCTATTATGCTCATTTTCTTGGGAAACCCTTAAATTTATCAATAACTACCTATCCTCTTTAGAACGTATTCGTCCATCATATTTGTTAATCATTAATTCCCTCAAGTATTGAAAATTATGACTAAGGAAATTAGAAGCTTGTACCATATAAATTTAAAAAGTATGAGTGGGAGGAAGAAATGATACCCGGTGAATGGAATCCCAGAAACATGCAACAGTTCTTACACTTATCATCTCTGTTGAATTTTCTCCCATCTATGAAACTATAAGGTTTTCCATAATGCAAGCATCATCATCAGTGTCATCATGATCAGCTTCTTCTACATTCGATCTACTTCACATGGAGGATGGGGAAAGCAACATCTATCACACTAGTCAATTTCATTAGCTTCCTCCACGGAAGCAACTCGGTAGTCAAAGGATTAGACACCATTCTATTTTCACGAGCTAAGGGTTTTCTATTTGATGATCCCATGGTCCCTTTACCTTTTCATCGACCTTTGATCACCTCTAGGATGATTTCCAAATCTTTCTTGGCCTTTTGGTTTGTGCTAACCTTGGGAGCTCTATCCAATCCCTTTCTCTGCTATGTCTAACTTATAAGATATTTATTTGATTGAGGCTTGGCTGGATTGATCAATTTGATATCCTCCCTCTTAGGAGGTTTTCCAATTTCCTTGATGTTATTCTCAATTTTTAGAGCCATGGTAAAGGCTTTCCTTAAAGTGCCAAGTTTTTATGTTTCAAATATTATGCAGCCTTCTTGTCAAATGCATCAGAATACTTTTTCAGACATGATTCATCACTTGGCCTTAAGATGATAGGAAATATTCTCAAATTCTTGTTGAATCTTGTATTGAATTCATGGACTGGTTCATTAGGGTTATTCTTTATATTTTCAAATTTTGATAAAACAAACCTAGGGTCTGTTTTATCTCCATACTACAATCTAAAAGCATTTTTCATTTCTGTCCAAGAATCTATAGAGTTATCTGGAAAAGATGTGTACTTGTCCCATGCATCTTCTTCTAAAGTATGAATAAATAATTTGATATACACATCTTCATATTCAATTTCAAAGTCCTCCATCATGTTAACAAAATGTTTTAGGTGTTGATCACCAATGATAGCATTATTGCCTTGAAATTTTGGCAATCTATTCCTAACATCTTGAGGGACAACATTTGGATAACCATCCATTCCTCTAACTTTTATAGGACCAAAGGTATTAACAACAAATGGAGGTGCAGGTGGGGCTAAGCCATATTGTTTTTGGAGGTGAAGTTTTAGGAGATGCAAGATGATGAGGACTAAGGGATATGTGGGTATAGGAATATAATTTTCAAAATGAATATCCCCTAATGGCTCTATTTCTTTGAAAACCCTATCATATTTGGAAAATACAGGGAAAAATGAGAAGAAAAATTTTCAAACACAAATGAAGGCTCCTCACCAAATGGAGAATTTAGATCTACAAAGAGACTACTTGATTCAAAAGCACTTGAAGATGTATGAAAATATTCAATAACAAGTTGATCAGTTTCCAAAATTGATAACTCTTTTCTTGATTTCTTATCTTCAACAGCTTTCCAGATTCTTCTTCCTCTAGAATTTGATTTTCGCAGCTTTGAAAACAATCTTCTAATAGTGTCCTTAACGAAGAATGATCTTCTTCCTTCTAGATTTGCAAATGTTATTAACAAAAGCCACTTGAAACCGATTAAGGCACTTTGGTATTTATCAGATTTTAAAATTAACAAGGATTCGCCACTAAGGATTTTCACCTAATTTGTACAAATGCACTATCAATAATGTGTAAAATTCCTTATCATCATCTAATATATACAAATATTGATGGATCTGCGTTCCTTTACCCGAATTTATCATATACAACACAAAATTAGTCCAATAGCTACTTGAAACTTGAAATATTACACGAGATCTTATAACTTTGTTTAATCCTTACAAATATGAACAAATTATGACGTTCCAAAAAAGTATTAAAACATAGAACATGTAAGGAGTATTACCAGGTTTGAATAAGATCAACCAGACTCAAATTTTTCCCTACAACGGTGCCGAAAGGTTTTTTTGCTAAACAAATAGATCCAGATATTCAAAATAATTCTCAAAGCAACTCAAATAATTCTAGGCACTTCAAAGAATGCCCAAATACGGCGCCTTAAGCGTTGTTGCAACACAAATAGATCTAGATGTTCAAAATAATTCTCAGCAACTCAAAGAATTCTAGGAACTTCAAATAATCCCTAACAACAACACCATAAGTGTTGTTGCCATATAAATAGATCAAGATGTTCAAAACAATTCTCAGAACTCAAATAATTCTAGGCACTTCAAAGAATCACTGACAACGGTGCGAGGAAGTGTGTGTGTACCCAAATTGATTCTCCATTGGAAGACAAGCAACATCTAAGATTTAACAAGACACTCAGAGATAAACAGATCAAAATATATGTCATTTTATAGCTGGGGAGGAGATTCATCTGGCTCCTTATCACTCAGTGTTGGAGAATTGAATAGCACCTTAAAAGGATTTGATCTATCCTCACTATTTTAGGTTGTGCCTTTCAACCAGGGTAAGAGAACCCATTTTGTAACCTCTGTTGATGAAGGAGATGAAGATATCCTTCTTTTGCAAAAATTTTAAAGAAAAACATTGGGAAAATTTGATCAATGCACCACAATTTAACTATCACGAGTTATCAAAAGATAATTCTCCTATGCGCCTCGGTTGCTCCCCGAATGTTGCCTCTCACTGCTTGTCTCGGTCCCTTTTCTAATGCGGGACCCATAGCCTTTCACGTGGTCAAAAGTCGTGGAGGGTTCCACATCGGCTCACAGCTCGGAAAAGCTCTCCCCTTCACTGTCAGAAGGGTCCTTTTCCCTGCGCATCCCCTCTCATATCACGGAGGCTGCTGCCGCTTCTCGTGACCTGTCCTTGGTGGGTACGCTGATGGGCCCTAGGCCCCCACTGGAGGATATAAAAAAATGGGCTCGTTTAAAATGGCAACCATGTGGAGCACTTGAAATAGCGGCTATGCCTAATGGATTCATCTTATTCTCTTTCAGCTTGAAAGAAGATTTCGCTAGAGCGTTGCTGGGTGGTCCGTGGTTCTTTGGCAGGCGGGGTTTTTATCTCAGGAAATGGTCTCCTGGTTTCAACCCACACACGGAATCCATGACCCAAGCCCCAATCTGGGTCCGCCTTCCGGGGCTTCCTTTGGAGTTTTGGCATCCGGCGGTCATTGAAGGTATTGCTCTTTCTATAGGTTCTTTGATTGCTATAGATCAAGCCACGAAAGCAAAAACTAGATTTATTCATGCTCGTTTCTGTGTTAATGCTGATATTAGTTGCCCCTTGCCAAAAGACATTGAGCTTATCTCGGACTTTGGGAACTGGAGACAACCCATTGACTATGAATACATTCCTCAAGCTTGTTCCTTCTGCAAAAAACTTGGCCATAGGGCCTCTGGCTGCCCCTCTAAACCTCAACCGAAACCATTGTCCCAAACCCTCTCCCCAAAATACAAGAAAAAATCTGTTCCTAAATCGTCCTCCATTGAGATCCCGATCATCCCCACTTCTAATTCTTTCGCTCTCCTTGAGGATGGAGAAATCAACCCTTCTTCTGATCCTGCTTCTGAGATCCTTCCCTCCTCCTTAGCCCTCTATCCTCTCTCCCCTCCCCTGGCTCCTACGGTTCCCGGCTCTTCGTCTCTTGGTGAGGACCTTATGGCTGCCTCCTCCCCTCCCCCTTCCGCATCCTGCTCCTTCTCCCCTCCCCCCCTTCCTTCGTTCCCCTCTTCCCTCGACCCCCCCACCCTGCCTCCCCTCTTCCCGCTTTGTTTGAGACTCTGCCCCCTCTCCCTCGGATCTCTCCACCGATGATTGTTTCAATCACCGTTTCACTAGAAGCAGCAACAAGAAACCCGATATTGGCTTGGAAAAGGTTAGAGGCAGAACTCCAAGCAGTGTTAAGCTTCAGCTAGAAGCAGCTACAAATGTGGCGCAAGGAACCCAAAGCACTATCCCCATGGTGGTGGGGAGTAAACCCAAACAAAAGAAATGAAGATCATTTCTTGGAATATAAGAGGGCTCAACTCTCTTCAAAAACAAAGAATCATCAAAGACATCAAGTTCCAGAACTCACCTGATATCATCATGTTACAGGAAACCAAGCTAAAAACGGAGGTTCGGCTTCATAAAATCTGGCCTGCGGCTGCCTTTGAATCTCAACCTTCAACTGGAAACTCTGGGGGGCTTTGTACCTTGTGGAATCCCAGAATTCTTAAAGGGGATTGCCTGTTCAAGCACCCCAACTTTCTATGTATCCTCTTCCAAGAGATTGGTGCTGACTCCTCCTGGATTGCTATCAATGTGTATGCCCCAAACTTGGAGACTCATCGAGGAAAACTTTGGAGAGACATCACTAACTTCATCGTTACTTGTGGAAAAATTCCCATTCTTATAATGGGTGATCTTAATTGTCCTCTTTATCCCTCAGATAAACAGGGGGGTATGCCTGCTATGCCGGCTAGCATGGAAGCTTTGGCTGATTTCATTAGGGAGAATTCACTTCTGGATATGGATCTCCACGGCTCTTCTTACACATGGTCAAACCGTAGATTGGGCAGGAATCACATTCAATGCAGATTAGATAGAGCTCTTGGCTCACTGGATTGGATTTCTCTCTTTCCGGACTTTTATCTCAGCTCCCTCCCAAGAGCTGGCTCAGATCACAGCCCCCTTCTGTTGAGCGCCAATCACAAGGTAAATGCCAAGAATCCTCCCTTCAGATTTGAGCTGGCTTGGCTTGAAAATAACCATCTGACTCCCCTGGTAGCAAGCTGGTGGAATATCGAGATTGAGGGAACTAATATGTTCAGATTTTCCAGCAAACTCAAAGAAATCAAAAAAATAGCTCAAAATATGGAAGTCAAAGGTCTTCGGCAATATTAAGGTTCGCAAGAAGGAGCTTTCTCAGAGCTTGGTCAAAATTTCCGAACAAATTGAGGCTGTTGGAAGGTTGGATCATCTTCACCAACAAGAAATCTCTCTCCTCAGTGATTATCACAACACTCTTAAAGAAGAAGAATCCTATTGGAGGCAGCGTTCTCGGGCCCTCTGGCTTGACCAAGGTGATCGTAATACCAAATTCTTCCACATCACTGCATGTAAACATAAAGCTAGAGATAAGATTCGTGAGTTGGTGTCGCCTTCAGGGATTTTACTAACAGCTGAATCTGATATATCCAATGAGCTTATATCCTTCTACTCAAATCTTCTCCATGCTGATCTGGCCCCTTCGGAACAATCTATGAATGAGATGCTCCAGCACATTCCGCATCTGGTTTCTCCTGAGATGAACAACAATCTTACCAAGCCTTTTTCTATGGAGGAAATTCATAAAGTTGTCTTTGCTATGAAGCGAGACAAAGCCCCGGGTCCGGATGGCTTTCCTGCTGCTTTCTTCCAAGTTTTTTGGGAAATCATCAAGCAGGACCTATTCCTCGCTGTAAATGAATTTCAGATGAATGACAAACTACTTAAGGAATGGAACACCACTTTCGTGGCCCTTGCCCCAAAAGTGCATAATTCCAAGGAGGTTTCTAATTTTCGGCCTATAAGTTTATGCAACACGTCTTACAAGATCATCACTAAGATGCTGGCTTCCAGGCTAAAACCTCTTATGCCGAACCTCATCTCCCACAATCAGAATGGATTCATAAAAGGTCGGCTTATTCAAGGCGGCATAATTACTGTCCATGAGGCCATCCACTCGGCTCTTCTTGCGAAGTCTCCAGGTATGATCTTAAAACTGGATATGCAAAAAGCCTTTGACAGAGTCAGCTGGCCTTTCTTAATCAAGACCTTGGAAAAATTTGGGTTTGACAATAAATGGTGTAGCTGGATTTACTCATGTGTTTCGACCCCTTGCTTCTCTATTCTGATCAATGGCATCCCTGCGGGTTTCTTCAAAAGCAGCAGAGGTATCAGACAAGGCGATCCTCTGTCACCTTTTCTCTTTGTTCTAATGGCGGATTCCCTCAGCAGAGCTCTGGATGCGGCAAAAAATCAATCCATCATTTCTGGCATGAAAATCACCTCAAACTGTCCCTCGGCCACTCATAGCCAGTTCGCTGACGACACCTTATTGCTGAGTTTGGCTTCTGTTATTGAAGCCAGGGCTATTATGGATATCCTCTCTCTTTATCAATCAGCCTCTCAGCAAACGGTTAACTTCATCAAGAGCAGCATCTCCTTCATCAACACGCCCCCCAGAGTCCAGAGAAAGATTGCTGATATCTTTGGTTGCTCGATTGTGGACCTCCCCGCCTCTTATCTGGGCATCCCCCTCTTCCATGGAAGGCAATCAAAAAATATGTGGAATCCGGTCATTGAAAGATATCAAAAAAAGCTCGCTGCTTGGAAAGGAGCTCTGCTCAGCCAGGCTGGCAAGCTCCAGCTGGTGAAAGCCACTCTTCAGAATCTTCCTTCTTACTTCCTGTCCATGCTCAAGATTCCCAGTTTTGTTAGGGAGGTTGTGGAAAAAATTCAAAGGAACTTTCTGTGGTCTGGTACTGAAGAAAAGAAAAGGATCCATCTTGTGGCCTGGAAAGAGGTTTGTAAACCAACTGTTCAAGGTGGTCTTGGTCTTCGGAAAATGAATGAGATGAATGGGGCCCTCCTGGCCAAACTTGCTTGGGAGGTGGCTAAAGGTGATTCCTGTTGGGCCCACTTGCTCAGAGCTAAGTATTTAGCAAACAATGAAGACTTTCTCACATCCATCCCCACTAGAGGCTCCGCCATATGGAACTCCATTTGTAGCTCGCTCCCCATCATTCGTGCTGGCACTAAATGGAGATTCGGGAATGGGCGTCTCATTGATTTCTGGAGGGACACTTGGATTGGAGATGATCCCCTTGACCTCAACCCCTCTTGGGACCCTATCAAGAGAAGTATCATCAATATACATGGAAGATTAGCTTCGGGCTATTGGCAGAGGGTGAATTCCATCCCCTCATGGGATATCAAGGAATGGGAGGATATCAGCGTCCTGCAAAGAAACCTGTTGTCTTCCCTTAGAGAGCTGCTCTCTACCATATACATCCCGTATTCCCATAATGAGGACGAGATTATCTGGACTCTCTCCACATCGGGCTCCTTTTCAGTTAAGGCTGCTTATCTCTCGATGCATTGTGCTGACATGGGCCCCCCTCTTACAAAATTCTGGCCTAAGGAGATCACCCCAAAAATTGGTTTTTTCTCTTGGCTCTCCTCTAAAAATGCTTTCCTTTCTGGGGAGAACCTGAAGAGAAGGGGTTTCTCCCTTCCCACCAAATGTGTTCTATGTGCCAATGAAGAGGAATCCTCATCACATCTCTTGGTCCATTGCTCTTTCTCGCATGATATTTGGCAGTGGCTCTTATCGAGATTCGGTGTTTTTGGATCTTTCCGGATTCCATTCAGGACACCCTTTCTCAATGGAGCTCTCCCTTCACTCATCCGATTCTAAAATTGGCTTGGAAACTCCTCCTCCCGCATGGTTTATGGGGCATATGGAAAGAAAGAAACAGAAGAATCTTCAAAGAAAAAAGTCTCAATCCTGGACAGGTGGCTACTCAGATTGCTCTGGCTCTCCAAGAAAATATCAACCTGACCACTTGGTCCAAATATCAGCAAAAACTACAGTTCTGTCACACCCTGGAGTGGCAGCAGTATTTATCCATTCCTTGTAGAAAATCCCATACTGATCGGAATTTGGTTTGCTGGCTTCCCCCTCCAAGGGGCTGGAAAAAACTCAACACGGATGGAGCTTCGAAAGGAAATCCAGGTATGTCCGGAGGAGGGGCCATTCTCCGTTGCTCTTCGGGTTTAATTGTTGCTGCTTCTGCTCATAATTTCAATTTTGGCTCCAACCATCGTGCGGAGGCCTTAGCTATCCTCAAAGGCCTTGAGATGGCTATCAATTTGGGCAATGATCCCCTTCAAGTTGAAAGTGACTCCCTCAACATCATAAACCTCCTCCGATCTAATGACCCTGGCCATTGGTCGATTAGGAACATCATTGCTGATATTAGAAGTATACAAAGATCTTTCCTTCAAGTCCAATTCCAGCATGTCCTCCGGGAAGGAAATAAAGCGGCGGATCTTCTTGCTAATATGGGTGTCCTCATCGAAAATCAGCAAAATTGGACTGATAACTTCCCGAATGACCTTTGTCAGATTGTTCAAAATGACACACTCCACTGCTGATCGGTGGATTCAAGGGCTGACTCGGATTTCGGCTTGCTCGCCTTGGCCTTCTCAAAAGGCGGCGGTTATTATGGCGAATTTAATTGATGTGATTCTGGACACGGGTTACTTGATTAAGGCGCCTTGTAATGATGCGGAAAATCCCCGCACGAACGAGCTTTATTCACATATTAATCATCTGAGGAGGTGGCGAAAGGGTTTTAATAACATTGCCGGTCTCCTGTTCAAGCTGGTTCTCGTCCTCTCCTATCTCCGCTTCTGTAACTATTCAAATTCTCTTCTCATGGGGGGGCAATTGAAGCGCCTTGAGCCCGACAACTGCGAGTCGTTTAGGAATGATGGCGAGGTTTGGAACATTTTAGTGGAAAATGGGATTGCCACTTTTCTGGAAAAAATGTCTGGTTACTCGGCTCTGGTTTCTTATGCTGTAACGGCTTCGTGGTCGAGAGGTCGTGTCCAAATTGGCAGCACTAGGTTCACCATCTCAACGAACGCCATCGCTGATGCCACCGGGCTCCCTGCTGCGGGTGATATTTACTACAGGCGTTCCCTTCACGCCGAAATTCAAGATTTCAACGCCCGGGTGACAGACCAAAGAAATATCTTTCGGGCTATACCCGCGACTCTCTTCCCTCTCCCTGGGACAGAGTGGCGGAAGCCATTATGAGGTACTTCACCATCGACGGAAGGTACCGTCTGGTTTTCGGCCCCCATCTGTTCATCCTCTCCCACCTCCGTTGGGGGAGAAAAATCAATTTGGCTGCCTTCCTTTTTCAGTCTCTGGAACACTCTGTTTTGCTGGCTCGGGAGGGCGAGGGTGTCATCCTCCACCAAGGTCTTCTCTATTTGCTTTTTTCCGTCGCCGCTTCCCATTCTGACCTGCTCCGTTTCCCTCCCAAAATGGGTCACCGCCGCCGCTCCCCCTCCCCTCCTTCTCGCCCCTCCTCCTCCTCCCACCGCTCCTCTCGGCGTCGTCGCCGCTTGCTCCTCTCCTCTGGTTCGGATTCCGACGTGGCCATTGTGAGCCCCCCCCGCGACGCCTCCATTCCCACTGCTTCCCCCCTTTTCCTACGCCCATCTCGTGTCTATTCTTGGAGGACACAAATGCCAGTGGCCACGCTCCTTCTCCTGTCTCCAGCCCTGGCCTCTCTGGCGCGGCTGATCTTTTGGGGCTTGCTCAACTGTATCCTGACTCCTCGGAAGAGGAGCAGGGTGATATCAATCAATGTGTGGCGGAACCTTCCTCCCATTCTGCTGGTTCAAAGGACCCCTCTGCTGTTAAAGATTTCACCGCTGACACTCCTCTCTCCACTCCTGTTTTGGAATCTAATACTGCTGATATTGATGCTGATGCCAAAAATGACCATAACAGAGCTGATATCATCTCCTCCATCCTGAGTAAACTGCAGCGTGCCTTCAAAGCTCTGAAAGCTTGGGAGGACTTCACGGATTCCACCAGGGCGGCTTTAGCAAACGACTGTTCGGAGCTTCTCAAGCTGGCGGATCTTCTGGCAAATGACTCTGGCTCTCCTAGAGCTAAAAATGTTGTTTCTGAGCTGAAGAAGCTCATCTAATGTTTCTCTTCCTTTTCTCGGCTTGGCTCTTCTTCGTTCTCCTTTTTGGAATCTTCTCGGGTATTTTTGCTTTGTAAATTCAAATGCTAGATCTGGCCTAATGGGCTCTTTGTATTAAGGTTGTGGGACCTTCTAAAACCCTCCTTTTACCCAATATATTCCAAAAAAAAAAAAACTATCACGAGTTGTCACTTCTAAAGAATGGAGATATTTTCCAAGCAAGGATTATGTTACTAAAGACATTGAAAACCTGATTGCTTATGCAGATTTTTGACAGTGTAATTTATTCATTTATGGATACACAGGGGAAGAAAGGGGTGGTTTGGGTAGGATTAGTTGTTTGAAAATTTTATGGTGGGATCCTAAGCAAGATAAATTTGACTTTGCTAGATCTTTGAGATCCTTGACAACAATCATAAAACTCAACAACAAAAAGGTTCAGAATAACTAAAATATTCCTTCAACCATAAGGTGTGCATCAATGGAGGCCCATCTCTACATGTTTTCCCACAAAGGATTGATTTAAAAGACTCAATTAAATATTACAAACCTCTTCTTTAACATGCCTAAGGTATACCCAAAGACTAACAAACAATTTCTACCAAAGTGAGGAAGGTAAAGGGATTTTAAATTGTTTATCTCATTACCGATGAAATTTCTTCGATAACGAAATTACAAATGCCACTAGACTATCAAAGTGATGAGATTTTGTGTGATTTAGATATATTTTCATACAAGATTGCAACAAGAACAAGAAAAACTATATGAAGACATTCTGGAATAAAAGAAAACATAAAATTTTCCCAAGATCAACACAGATTAATTTGAAATTGATTATATTCATCAGCAGGGGAAAGTTTCTTGAAAAATCTCAGAGCTCACCAATGACTGTACACTCGCAACCAAATTGACACGATGCAAATCTAAAACAAAAGAGATTAACAGGTTTCTCATATGACCTCTCAGGAAGATGGGATTTCTCATATTTTCTTATGAAAATGAACCCCGAACCATTTGCATGATTCAAGCATGCTATTTATAATAATCAATTTACATCCAAGATTTCCCCCCAAGAAAATAATATTTGAAGCATATTTGTTTATTACAATAATTCACCATAATTTCCAGAAAGGGACGTTTAACATATTGATGCCCAAAAGTTGCCAGGTGTTTCAAAAGATGAATCATTACAAATATTTGTATCATTGTTCTAATTGGGAGAACGTTTTTCATCCCTTATGCATGTAACATAATTTTCCTTCATCTTTTCATTATTTTCACTCTATAATATTTCTCTATAATTTCTGGATCTAATAATTCACATTTTTTGTAAGTGCCTGAGCAAAAATCTGCTTCAAATGTTAAAATTTGTACCTCAAATTCCCAAATTTAGCTCAAAATCCATTTAATTACACTATTTTATTAAAAACGACACGAAATCATCAAAATTTGATGAACAATGCAAAAATCACATCTCCAGAGTTCTTGAAATGTTAATGGCGGTAAAATCAGATGCAATGCACAACAACCATTGATTCTACCTTTTTAAGTTTAAATTGGAGCCATCCACTTGGAAAAATTTGATTCGAGATGGGCCTAGGAGAATTTTTTACACCTTATGACTTTTGGGGAAATTGCATAATTTCAACATTTTTGCCCACCCCTCCGCCTTTTATTTTCTCTCGACACATTGCGTAATCTAGGCATTTTCAAGGCCACGGATCTCTTTATAACTTTACTCCCTTTTTCACCAAAAAGGGCTTAAATTCTCAAAATTCCCCGATTATCTACCTTCCCGCTCTAACTTTTCAATGCTTCCACATGTCCTTCTCTAATTTTAGCGGATTTTTGTTTACTTTGTAACTTTAATCCTTTAAAATTTAAAAAACTTTAAGGTGCACTGACAACTCACCTCCCACTTTGACTTTTCAATGCCACGTGCCCTTCTCTTATTGGAGTGGAGCTACAGTTTAGTTTTTAACTTTACTCCTTTTAAAGTTAAAAAACTTCAAAGTGCACCGATAACCCACCTCCTGTTTTGAATTTTCAATGCCATGTGTCCTTCTCTGATTGGAGCAGAGCTATGGTTCACATTATAATGTTAATCCTTGCCTCCCTGCTTTGACTTATCAATGACAGATGTCCTTCTCTGATTGGAGTGGAGTTACAGTTTACTTTTTAACTCTATAAAATAAAGCTAAAAAACTTCAAAGGAACCCAACAACCTGCCTCCACATTTTGCCTTTTCAATGATACGTGCCATTCTCTTATTGGAGTAGAGTTTTGGCCCATTTTTATACTTTATTTCCTTTTTCCAAAACAAGTCCAAAAACTTCAAAGTTCCCCATCGGCCCACCTTTCCACCTTTGAATTTTCAAAATGCCACGCTTCCACCACTGATTCGTAGTGGAGTTTCGACCTATTTCTACACCTTATTCCTTCTTTCATGAAAAGGACACATTTTTACCTTTTTCACCATAGTGCCTTAAAGTAAAAAAATACCCTCTTTCCCACAACTTCTTAGCTTTTGACATGTGTACACTTTCGGGGAAAAAATAAGAAATTTTCTCTGCCATTTAAATTTTATTTAGCCAATCGAGCTCGACGAGGCCACGGGACCAAATCAATACTTTTGCCAAAATAGCCAAAAGTGACAAGTTTATAAAATTTATCTATCGTCCCTCAACCATTAAAAAGTGACCACATATTTTCTCTTTGAGATAGAATTTGACAAGGAAAAGACTCCGTCAAACCATAAAATACACATAACTTTTCCGTTTGTGCCCAGAATGCATATTTTTCTTCAAGGAGAAGGAATTTGAAAATAATACAAGGCTAAATGTGATTATTGACTATGGAGAATGATAATCAAAGGCATACAAGTGAATATTAAACATTTCATGCACCAAATCAAGGAAATAGATAACAGCACACATGATTTTTAGATTTTTATGGAAAACTTAAAATTTCTTCAAGCAAATTAGGGCAAGATCAAATCGTCCACCAACATCGGCTCTGACTCGGGGATGATAGCTCCCAGTGATTTCCAAAAGAATAAAAGTATACCAAGTGCCAAAAAGACACATTGGGCAATGAAGTCATCTTGCAGAGTAGAAAAAATAACCAACTTCCCAAAAAAATTGAACGAGAAACTAGCAAAACCAAGTCACGAAGGACTAAAACGAACAAAAATACAAAAATCAGAATGAAACCAAAGGACTATACACTATAAAAATGATATGCATCTTGATTCTGAGAAATCAATCAAGGAAATTATTCATGTATCTTCAAATATGGGTATGACCATGCTAGACAACTATGATAGGTTTTTAACAACTAGGTATGACCATTCCAGGAAGCTCTAATTGCACAACATTGAATATTTTCCCCCAAGTATGGGATTTGCAAAAATGGGATAAAACTCTCCACATTAAGGGTTGGTTCCTATTCTCTCCAAGTTGTTAGCTAACCACATTTGTTTCTTCTTATAGTTTGTTCCTAGGGCACATTTTCCAACATGTTTTGAGATTTCATCAAATATCAAATTTATAGGAAGCCAAACTTCTCAAAGATTTACATTCTTCAATTTCATATTCCTTGAAATCAACATAGCTCACAAAGTTACCAATATCAACATCTATATACAACACTTCATAAGAAGCATTGTTGGGATCCGCAATAAGATATAAGATTTTATTTTCACCAACTAACTTCACAAGGCTGCCTTAAATTGGGATGGTTGCATAAGACATATCCATTTGCACACTACCACCCACACTAGTAGCCCACTTTCTTGATAACAACATTCCCCATTTAGTAGGAAAATCAACAATGACAACTGTTATTGCAAAATCATAGCACCCCTACATGTTTCTCATATTTCTAGTTTGATAATGGGCATCCACTGTGATTGCACAACATTGCATTTTTTCCCCAAGTGTGGGACTTGCAAAAATGGGAAAAAACTCTCCAGATTAAAGGTTGGTTCCTATTCCTCTGTTCAAGTGCATGCATTCATTTTACAGAGGATCTATTCTAAGTCCTACTCTAATTTTTCCAAGGGACCAAGGTTAAGAAATTGCAAAAATTGAAATCTAAACTAAAGAGGTGATGCACCGAGGAATGATGAACTTCCACTTTGTTGTTAAAAAAAGACCATAGAAATAATACAACTCACATGCATAAATAACAAGATTTGTAATGAAAAGATCACAAAGGATGCAATGTAAGTAAGAAAGTGCTGAAAATCACCCACAGACTTGTTTTTATTGCTCCACAGAGTTTATACAAAGCATTAAAATGGATAAATGGAATAAATTTTGTATCACAGATTTATGGAAAGTCTTGAAAACTTCACAAACTTGCTGCGAACAGGAGAAAGGGATATGCGAGTAAAAACGTTCAACATTTACAAGGATCAAATCCTTTCCATTTATACCCGAAGCAAGAGAGAGAAAAAGAAGGGGAAGAAATTTTGATTCTTTTCTCAACCACCATCCATTAATCTCTTTCAAATCGGCCTACAAAATCATTAAATTCATTCTTTTTTTCTTGCTGCGTCTTTGGAGAAGAAAAATGGTAAATATAATAAAACTTTTATCTTTGAAGCAATCTGATCTTGCATTTAAGGCATGATAAGACATGCTAGCATTTTTCCTTATCAAATCAAGTTGATTCTCCATCCTTGGTGTGGAGGAGAAAAAGAACAATGGCGGACTGAGCAGAAAATGACTTGTTCAAAGCAATCTGATACGTATTGAAGGCGTGAAAGACATTTTGAGCATTTTCTCCATTGAAACCTACAAAAAATGATATTGCTATGCCTCAAATGCATAGAGAGGATCGAGACCTTTCCAAAAAGTCTGATTTTTCCCAAATATGATCTTGGAATCGAAAGATATGCCCTCTATAATTTTTGGCAAAACATGGTAAAATTAGGTCAAAAATAAGGTCGGTGGGCAAAAATTTGACATTTTCCCCCTTTTGCAAATTTGGAAAAATTTCCCAAAATTTTGTGCGGCCCTGCTGATCCAAGGACACATGGCACTTTTTTATTGGTCTATCGGTCTCAAAATCACATTCTGCCCATTTTCCCACAAGGGAAAATCTTTCCAAGGTCTTCTGTCGGTGAAATCACGTCTGATGATGTGGACATGTGGCACCCTCTGATTGGATATAGAGATGTGGCCCCATTCTTGCCTTTTGTGTTTTTGCAACTTTGGTGAAAATTCTAAAATTCTCCCGATGCCCCGATCCCCACCGATGAATGGACACATGGCACCTTTTGATTGGTCGGTGGGGATGCGCTTCTATTTTTTCCTTTTAGAAATTTTCACAAAAAAGCCAAAAAATTTAAAGTCCTTCCACCGCCCACCACTCCACCTTGACACATGGTGCATCTTGATTGGTTGCAGGCCTTAGCAACTTTGTTTTTCTTTGCGGACTTTCAGGCTGATATTTGACCTTAGAGTTTTATCCCAAATAGGGCTAAGCGCCAAAAACTTCTCTACATGCCTTCTTGTGCACTGCTCCTCAGCCACGTGTCACCTCCTAATTGGTCGCAAGTCTTTAGAGAGGGATTTGGATTTGGATTTTTACCCCAAAAAGGCTAAGTGCCAATATTTTCTCTGCCTCTCTGCCAACCCACCTTCATACTTGGGACAAATTTACTTCCAACCTCCGCTGAGCCATAACTTTCAAAATATTTGGAGTTAGGAGGACTTCTTTATCTTTTTGAAAGGGGAAGAAAAATCATATTTGATGAAGCCATATCTAGAAACTTTTGAATGCCTAAAATTTGAAAAAACCTGACTGAAGCACAAGGAAGGAGGAAATGAAGGCAAGTTATCCAAAATAAGTATGGGCTTGTTTTGGATAACAACAACATCCATTGTTAAGTTTCTTCCTGGATAATCTGCAAGTGGCACTACAAAACCTTTGACACATCTAACCACTAGAACTTCTCTCGAATCCATGGCAGTGTACTTCCCATAAGATGTTGTTACTTTAATACTTAATTCATGCATGACCTCAAGAGGCATAACATTACAAGAGGCTCCAAAATCAAACATGCAATTGTGTATTAGCCTATCCTTAATAATTAAAGTGGTGAAAAATGGATCTACATTCAGCTGAGACTTAACCAAAGATGTTCAAAAATATACTTCAGGTGGTTCCCCATGTTCCTCCAATGTTCTTGGTTTATCTAACTTTGCAATAGTAGGAGGAATCTTAACATTGTTCAAATTTCTACCCTGGTAATCACTTATTCATTAAATCCTAAATACTCAAAAGCCCTTTTTACATGCTCAAAAATTCTAAGCATTTCAAAAATTGGAACATAAACCTTAATCTGACTCGACACTTGGGAAATATCATATGGAACATATTTGGGCAAGGTAATACTAGGATGAAGACTTACAAATTCATCAGATGGCACGAAAGGTTTTTTAGTCTCGAGCATGGGGAGAAAATAGATCTTATTTTGGGAAACAAGGCCTTTCCTAGATGCATTTTTGTTAGGATTTCCTTGGTAAGTGTTAGAGTTTTTCATTGGACTTGAGGCCCTACCCCTTTTCCAACCTTACTCCTTGTATTATGCTCCTTTTCTTGGACAACCATGACATTCATCAATAACTGCCTATCCTTTTTAGAAGGGATTCCTCCATCATACTTTTCAATAATTAATTCCCTCAAGTATTAAAAATCATTATTGGGAAATTAAATTTTTTTTACCATATCTTTTTCAAAAATATGACTGGGAGGAAGAGGTAATACCCGATGAATGTAATCCCAGAAACTTGCAACATTTCTAGCACTTATATGCAATATGAAATGATTATACTTCACACGAAGGATGGGGTAATAAGCACTTGTCACAAAAATTAATTTCATTAGCTTCCTCCATAACAACAACTCTGGCAGCCAAAGGATCAGGCACCATTCTATTTTCATGAGCTTGGGATTGTCTATTTCATGTCCCCATCAAATCTTTACCTCTGTCATCAGACCTATGATGACATCTAGGATGATTGCAAAAAATTTCATGATTTTGTGGTTTAGGTTGACCTTGGGAGCTCTACCTAATTCCTTTATCTGCTCTGGCTAACTTATAAGATATTTCTTTAACGGGTCCTACCAAAGTTTTTACAACTTCCTCCAGATCTAAAACTTTGTTTGATTGAGGCTTGTCTGGATTGATCAATTTTATATCCTCCTTATTAGAGGTTTTTCAATTGCTTTAATGTTATTCTCAATTTGTAGAGCCATGGAAAAGGCCTGCCTAAAAGTGCTAGGGTTTTTATCCCTTAAATAGTATGCAACTTTCTTGTCAAGTGCATCAGAATAATTTATCAAACATGATTCATCACTAGGCATTAAGATGATAGGAAATATTCTCAAGGTTTTGTCAAATCTTGTATTGAAGTCATGGAATGATTTATTAGGGTTCTTCATTATATTTTAAAATTATGATAAAAGAAAACTAGGGTCTATTTTATCTCCATAATGCAATCTAAAAGCATTCTTCCTTTCTATCCAAGATTCTATTGAGTTATCTGGAAAATATTTATACCAGTCCCATGTATCTTCTTCTAAAGTATGAATAAACAATTTTATATACACATCTTTATATTCAATTTAAAAGTCCTCCTTCTTGTTAACAAAAAGTTTTAGTTGGTAATCACCGGTGATAACATTATTTCCTTGAAATTTAGGCAATCTATTCCTAACATCCCGAGGGACAACACTTGGATAACCATCCATTCCTCTAAAG
Source organism: Taxus wallichiana var. yunnanensis (assembly GCA_018340775.1). Classification (NCBI taxonomy): domain Eukaryota; kingdom Viridiplantae; phylum Streptophyta; class Pinopsida; order Cupressales; family Taxaceae; genus Taxus; species Taxus wallichiana. The sequence continues at coordinate 720,848,800 of CM031240.1, read as the reverse complement.
TTTATATGACCAAAGATATTAAATACTAATGGAGGTCTGGGTGGGGGCTAAGCCATATTGTTTTGTGGAGGTGAATTTTTAGGAGATGCAAGATGATGAGGACTGAGGGCTATTTGGGGTATAGGAATATAATTTTCAAAATGAATATCCCCTAATGACTCTAGTTCTTGGAAAACCTTATCGATTTGGAAAATACGGGGATAAAATGAGAAGTAAACTTTTCAAACACAAATGAAGGCCCCTCACCGAGATGGAGAATTTAGATTTACAAAGAGACTACTGATTTATAAGCACTTGAGAATGAATGGAAATATTCAATCGAGGCTGATTGGTTTCCAAAAAATATAACTCTTTTCTTGATTTCTAATCTTCAAAAACTTTTGAGATTCTTCTTCCTCTAGAATTTGATTTTCCCATCTTTAAAAATATTCTTGTAGTAGGGTCCTTAATGAATAAATATATTCTTCCTTCCTTCTTTGTGAATATTAGTAAAAAATCACTTAACACAGGTTAAGGCACTGGTACTTATCACATTTTCAAATTAACATAGAGTCTTAACTAAGGATTTTAACCTCAGTTGTAGAAATGCACTATTAATAATGTGTCAAATGTCTTATCAACATCTAATCTCTAAAAATCTTGATGGATCTGACCTTTCTTTGCCAAAATTTATCAATTACAACATAAACTTAGTGCAATAACTACTGGAAACTTTAAATATTGCACACAAAACTTATAACTTCAACAATCCTTATAAATCTTAACAAATGATGATGTTCCAACAACGTATTAGAACACAGAACATGCAAGGAGTTTTACCAGGGTCAAATAATCTTCAGGAAATTCAAAGACTCCCAAAAAAGTGCCATTTAGCATTTTTGATGGTGGATGCACAAATACTTGCTCAAATTCTTCAATATTTCCCAAGCAACAACACCAAAGAGTGTTGGTACCCAAATTGATTCTCCAATGGAAGCCGAGCAACATCAAATATTTCAAAAGATACTCAGAGACAGATAGATCAAAATATATGTCATTTTGTAGTCGGGAGGTGATTCATATGGCTCCTTGTCACTCGGTGTTGAAGAATTGGATAGCACCTTAAAAGGATTTGATCTATCCTCACTATTTTAGGTTGTGCCTTTCAACCAGTGAAAGAGAACCCATTTTGTAACCTCTGTTGATGAAGGAGATGAATATATCCTTCTTTTGCACAAATTTTAAAGAAAAACCTTGGGAAAATATGATTAATGCACCACAATTTACCTCTCACGAGTTGTCACTTCTAAATAATTGAGATATTTTCCAAGAAAGGATTAGGTTACTAAAGATATTGAAAACTTGATTTGCTTCTATATATTTTGGAAATGGAAATATTTCATTTGTTAATAAACATCGCAAATAGGGGTGGTTTAGGTAGGATTAGTTGTTTGAATAATATTTTGTGGGAGGCTAAGCAAGATAAATTTGACTTTTCCATATCCTTGAGAGCCTCTACAACAATTGGAAAACTCAATAACTAAAATCTTTAGGATAACTTAAATGTTCCTTCAACAAGAAGGTGTGCATCAATGGAGGCCCAAATCTACACGTTTTCACACAATATTCAATAATTTAACATGAAGGCTTGAGTTAAAAGACTCAATTAAACATTAGAAACCTCTGGTTTATCATGCCTAAGGTACAACCAAAGAATTACAAACAATATATGTTAATCAATGAAGGTAAAGTGATTTTAAATTGTTTATTTCATTACCAGATGAAAGCTCTTCTCATAATGAAACTGCAAATACCACTAGACTATCATAGGGATGATATTTTGTGTGATTTATAGAGATTTAAACCCAAGATTACAACAGGAACAAGAAAATCTATATGAAGACATTATGAAATAAATGCAGTCACAAGTTTTGCACAATATCAACATAGATTAATTTGAAATTTATTAGATTCATCAGAAGGGGAAAGTTTCTTGAACAATGTTAGATCTCACCAATGGCTATACACTCACAACCAACTTTACATGATGAAAATCTAAAACAAAAGAGATTAATTGGTTTCTTAGAAGGCCTCTCGGAAGATGGGCTTTCTAAGATTTTCTTGTGTAAATGAACCCCGACATTTACATGATTCAAGCATTGTATTTATAACACTCAATTTACATCCAAGATTTCCCCATAAGAAAAGAATATTCGAAGCATGTTTGTTTGTTACAATATTTCACCATGATTTCCATAAAGGGACGTTTAATAGATTCAAACCCAAAAGTTGCAAACTTGTTGAAAAGGTGAATCATTTCAAATATTTACATCATTTTTCTAATTGGGAGCACGTTCTTCATCCTTTATGCATGTAGCATCCTTTTCCTTAATCATTTCATTCTTTTCCCTTAGTAATCTTGCTTTGCAATTTCTGGATCTGATAACTCACATTTTTTTCAAGTGCATGAGAAAAAATCCACTTCAAATGTTCAAATTTGTACCTCATATTCACAGATTGAGCTCAAACTCTATTCAATTGCACTATGTAATTAAAAATGACAAGAAATAATCAAAATTCGATGAACAATGATCCAAAAATTACATCTCCACATCTCTTGGAACTTTAATGGCAGCAAAATCAGATGCAATGCACACCAACTATTGATTCTTCCTTTTTAACTTTAAATTGGAGTTGTCCATGTGGAAAAATTTAATTCGAGAAGGACCCGAGGGCACTTATTGCACCTTATGACTTTTGGGAAAATGTGCTCACTTTTTTACAAGTGCCTTACAAAAATCCTCTTCAAATGTTCAAATGTGTACCTCAAATTCACAAATTAAGTGCAAAATCCTTTCAATTGCACTATGCCATTAAAAATGACAAGAAATCATCAAAAATTGATGAATAACGATGTAAAAAATCACATCTCTAGAGTTCTTAGAATGTCAATAGTGGCAAAAATAGATGCAATGCATGAAAACCATTGATTTTGTCTTTCTAACTTTGAATTTGAGTCGTCCACGAGGAGAAATTTGATTCAAAATGGTCATGGGAGAACTTTTTAACATTATATAACTTTTATAAAAAATGTAAAATTTTAACATTATGCCCTTCATCTCGCTCTTTGAAAATGAGCATGACATGTGGCTGAATGTGGGTCCCAGCGGAATCGTTGCTCGATTATACCATTTTACCTCTTTTACGAAAAAAGTAAAATTTTAAAAATTTTCCTCGGCGCTCCACCCTTTCATTTTTAACTTCTGAGGTGGGCCCAAGCGGGACTGCGATTCATTTTTATACTTTATTCCCTTTTTCACCAAAAAGGGCTTAAAATCTCAAACATCCCCGATGATCTGCCTTTCCACTTTGACTTGTGAAAGTTTCCACGTGTTCCTCTCTGATTCACAATGGAGTTGAAGTTCTCTTTATAACTTCATTCCTTTTTGCACAAAAAAGTCTTAAATACTTCAAAGTGCTCCAGTAACCCACTTTCCCACTCTGAATTTTCAGTTCCACTTCTCTTTCTCTTATTGGAGCGGAGTTTTGTCCCATTTTATAACTTTATTCCTTATGAAGTTAAAAACTTAAAATTAACCCAACATTTTTCCCCTCGTTTTGAATTTTAAAAGCCACAGTCCCTTCTCTGATTGGAGCAGAGTTTCCCAACTTTAATCCTTGAGATCCTTTACAACAATTGTAAAACACAACAATAGAAAGCTTCAAAATAACCTAAAAGTTCTTTCAACAAGTAGGTATGCATCAATAGAGGCCTAAATCTTCACATTGTCAAACAATATTAAATAATTTAACATGAAGGATCGAGTTAATAGACTCAATTAAACATTAGAAACCTCTAGTTTATCATGCCTAAGGTACACCCAAATACTTACAAACAATATCTGTCAATCAAGGAAGGTAAAGTGATTTTAAATTGTTTATTTCATTACTAGATGAAATCTCTTCTCATAATGAAATTGAAAATGCCACTAGACTATCATAGGGATGAGATTTTGTGTGATTCAAAGAGATTTTAACACAAGATTACAAGAGGAACAAGAAAAGCTATATGAAGACATTCTAAAATAAATACGAGACACAAATTTTGCTTTGAATATCAACACATATTAATTTGAAATTGATTAGATTCATCAGTAGGGAAAGTTTCTTGAACAATCTCAGAGCTCGCCAATGGCTGTACACTCGTAACCAACTTGACACGATGAAAATCTAAAACAAAAGAGATTAACTAGTTTCTCAGATGGCCTCTCAGGAAGATGGGCTTTCTTTGATTTTCTCGTGAAAATGAACCCCGAAATTTACATGATTCAAGCATTCTATTTATAACATTCAATTTACATCCAAGATTATCCCATAAGAAAATAATAATCGAAGCACGTTTGTTTGTTACAATATTTCACCATGATTTCCATAAAGGGACGTTTAATAGGTTCACACCCAAAAGTTGTCAGGTGTTCGAAAAGGTGAATCATTTCAAATATTTACATCATTTTTCTAATTGGGAGCACGTTCCTCATCCTTTACACATGCAACATCCTTTTCCTTAATCATTTCATTCTTTTCCCTCAGAATTCTTGCTTTGCAATTTCTAGATCTTAAAATTCACATTTTTTTCAAGTGCACGAGAAAAAATCTGCTTCAAATGTTCAAATTTGTACCTCATATTCATATATTGAGCTCAAAATCCATTCAATTGCACTATGTAATTAAAAATGACAAGAAATAATCAAAATTCGATGAACAACGATCCAAAAATTACATCTCCACAGCTCTTGGAACTTCAATGGCAGCAAAATCAGATGCAATGCACACCAACTGTTGATTCTTCCTTTTAACTTTAAAATGGAGTTGTCCATGTGGAAAAATTTTATTCGAGAAGGGCCTAGGGAACTTATTGCACCTTATAACTTTTGGGGAAAATGTGCTCACTTTTTGCAAGTGCTGAGAAAAATCGTCTTGAATTGTTCAAATTTGTACCTCAGATTCACAAATTGAGCTCCAAATCCATTCAATTGCACCATGCCATTAAAAATGACAAGAAATCATCAAAATTTGATGAAGAAAAATACAAAAATCCCATCTCTAGAGTTCTTGGAATGTCAATGGTTGTAAAAATAGATCGATACTGTGACCATTGATTCTATCTTTCTAACTTTGAATTTGAGCCATCCACGTGGAGAAATTTGATTTGAAACGGTCATGGGAGCACTATTTAACATTATTTAACTTTTGGAAAAAATGTAAAATTTTAACATTATTCCCTTCCCTTACGCCCTTTGAAAATGAGCATGAGAATTATATTGATTCGGGGCAAAAGTCATGTTTCTAGGGTCCCCTCATATTTGTCTAACTCCCCTGTCCAAGAGGAAGAGAGTAAGTTCTGAGAAAATGCGAAAAAAAGGTTCAAGAAGGCAAATAGGTCGATCCAGGAAAAATCGTGAAAATTGGCTAAGTCCTGCTCAAGGTCGCCTCTGGGGCGTGTGGGACGAGAAAAGCGCGAACCGGCCGGTTCGGCGAAATCAGCACAAGCGATCAAAGCATTGCGGGGACAAATGGGACAAAAGTACGCGGCGGGCGCGAAAAGCCGATCCGGCCGAAAGAGGAAGAAAAATTGGCTAAGTGTTGCTCGGGACGTTTGGGACAAAAAGACCCGAACCGGCCGAACCGGCCGAAATGAGCACAGGCAATCAAAAAAGATTGGGACATCTGGGCCGAAAAGGCGCGCGGCGAACCGGGTGAAAAAGGTCGAGTCGAAATGTCGATCCAAAAGGAAAATGGGACAAGCGGGAAAATGGATGCGACCGACCCGAACAGGCGAAATCGATCAAGCGATCCCAAAAACAAAGCGGGCAAGTGGAACAAAAATGCGCGAACCGGCCGAACGGCGAAATGTGCATAGAGCGTCAAAGAGGCATTTGGGACAAAAATGGGCAAATGGGAAATCGATCAAGACACACTAATCAAATGGGACATCCGGGACAAATGGAGCGTCAGAAGGAGCCGAGGACCAATCAAATCATGACACGTGTCGGGAGGAAAAAAGTCAGCGTTTGGTCGGAAAACTTCAAGCGGCCCATAACTTTTGACTCTCAGAGCTCGATTTTGATAAAATTGGACTTTACACGAAAAGCACGGCGTCCTCTCCACAAAAACTGGATTTCTTATTTTTAATGAGGGTAGATATATTTAAATAAAGAAACATATTCGGCTCCGTCGATCAATGCTCATTCCCGTCGAATGACGAAAAAACGCTGCCAGGGCCCAAATGCCCGCGCTCGAAGGCCATAACTTTTGCATTTCTCAACGAAATCACACAAAATTGGTACCGTTGGAATCGTGGTTCCGAGCCCGATGCACAGCAATCAAGAAATTCCAGATTTGATCAGAAATTGATTGAGTTTTTAAGAAAACGTGGCCGGGTTCAGAACAGTGTTTTATTTGGTAGCTGGGAGTGCAATTAAGAGGCATGGTCATCATTCTTTCTCTGCTGCAGCACATGGGACAGTATGGGGAGCCTTTTGCAAGTAATGTATACCCATTCCACTCAATTTAATGCCTCTTACAGGTGGTTGAAGGACAGATTTCAGGATTTCCATTTTCCCTTCTCTTTTCCTTCTCATTTTTCTATAAATTGGAGTGTTGGGCTCATTGTAAAGGGAGAGAGTTTTTGGGTAACAAAGCTCTGTCAAAATTGCTTTGTGAAGCCAGTGTGTTGCAGGCCCTTGTAGTGGACTCCTTGCATGGTGATCCAGGCCCTTATCTTGTAATAGATTGAATTGTGCATATCATGAAGCAATAAAATACAAGTTTGTGGATGTATCTTCCCCTGCTGTGTTTTCTTGCATTCTTCTTGCCCCTTTAATCTTTCTACAAGTATATTGTGTCTATTTATTATGTTCTTGCAGGAACTCATTATCATTGTGTGTGCTTGGAATATTGCTGTGAATGCATTTTGCTGGATTATGGTGAACTGTCATCACCTCTTCTAGTGTGCACTTTGCCTCTGTATTTCACACATTTGGAGATTACTCTCACATCCTCCTTTTCTGGTGTATCACCGCTTTAGTGTAGGCTTTCATTTTATGCATTCTCTCTCTGGTCCCTTGGAATTTTAGGTTAGAATAGCTAGTTTCTCTGCATTAGAGTAGATTGTGGCGGGTAGTTTAGGAGCAAGAACCGGCTTTCTCACGGAGGTCTATCTCAAGTAGCAAGTCCCACACTTGGAGATAGTACCCATGTTATCCAATCACCTTTGGATGCTTAGAGTGATCAAACTAGAAATCGATCAACATCCGGGGTGTTTGTGATTCGGTGATAACGATTACAGCACGCCGGTGGGACCTTAGAGGTCTTCACTTTCATTGCAACAAGATTGATGTGCACTTGTTGTAAGTTCCAGCTTTGAAGGAGCTTTAAAATCACACATCTGGCGACTCCAAAAGAGGCATAATCCACTGGTTTCTGCGTCAAGCACGACAAATTTATGAGAAGAATACAGACCAGGTCAAGAACTAGGGAGGAAGGATTGTTTGTTTATCTGCATCTATCTCCAGGCAGAGAAAGAAGGGGAAGAAGAGCTCAAAGATCTGCGTCTCCACCTAATAGAACTTTGTCTACACCTCCACCTAGTAGACCTTTTCTCGCATCAACAAGGGTTCTCAGGCCAATCAGAATGGCGCAACCACTAAATCCCTTTGTCAATTTCAGGCGGCCCCACTTGCCCTCGATACACGAAAATCCGGTTCCAATTGCGCATTGAAGAACATTCCATTTTCACTTGGAGAAAATCATACCACTCACGGTGATCATGTCAAAGACATTGCTAACGTCTGTGCGATCCATGAGATAAATGAAATGGATGTGGGCATCAAACTATTTGGCATCATCATTGAAAGGAAGGCATTGCGATGGTTCGAAGCCTTGAAGCTGGTTCTATCACAAATTGGAATCAGTTGTGCATAGTTCTCCATGAGCAGTTTGGAGAGAAGGGAGACAACTTGTCTCTTCTAGAACAATTGACAACTATCAAGAGAGCTCCCAATGAGCAGCTGACTGACTTCAACTTCAGATTTCAAAGGTCTTGGGATAGGATTCCAGTGGCAGTCAGGCCAACAAGCGAAAGGTGCTTTTCTATACTATCTTAAAGCTTTGAATTCGATATTTCTATGTTAATTCAATCTATGGGAGGCACAACCTTACCTGCTTCTTATAGCATTGCCATTAGGGCTGAAAATTGTCTTATTCAAGCTGGTAAGCTGGCTCCCAGGCCCCCAATGCCATTATACCCAAGTTTGGAGAGCCCAAGTACTAGTCAAGCACCTGTCTTAGCTCCTATTCCCACTCCTAGAAATCAAAGTTCAAATGAAGCTTCCACTTCATCTCCAAGTGCCCCAAATGAGCTTCAAGAAGTTATGAAACAATTGCAAAATTTAGGTAATGAGCTGGTCACACTCAAGAGACAGCAAGCTCAAAGTTTTAGACCTTCCTATCAGCCTCAAGCTCAACCAAATAGGCAACCATATCAACCTCAAAGACCACCCAATCCAGCTGCAAATCAGAATCAAGCAAGGCCTCCTGCCAACAGACCATTTCAGCCCTACAACCCCAATGTTGCATCTGCATCCAGAGCTTTGGTGCCAGTCCAAAATAACATGGCCCAAGAGTATGATTGGTGTTTCCCGTGCAGTCAGCCACATAACCAATCAATGTGCTTTAACGGTGCATTAAATCAGGCTCTAATGGTGCAAACCATTGGTGGGTCGCAAGAGTCCAGCCACGAAGGAGATCAGCAGCAGGAAGCACCTCGGCAAGGAACATCTCGAGCAGAAACTACTCTTGTCAATTGGCGGTGAAGATTTCTGTGGTATGAATCAGATACCTTCTCAAAGTGTTGCAGCCAACACAAGGTCAAAGAGGAGAAATTTGGGTGAAGAGCAGCCATTGGCTTCAAGTAATCCACAACCTTCTACCACTCCACAAGCTTTGCGGAAAACAAGCGTAGAGCTCCAGAACATGCATGCGGAGCATCCATACCAGCTCCTAAACCAACTCGGATGCCCAGTGCTGCTGCTGCCATTTGCAAGGAATGAATGTGCGAGGCCAAGGGAAGCGAGAGGGATACTTCATCTCCATTCAACATCATTGATCAGATGAAGAGGACAAATGTAAACATATCCATGTGGGAATCACTATCTATCCCGGGCGAGAGATTTGCTACAAGCTGCCATGAAGGGCTGGTCAACTTCAAATCACCATGTCCAAATGCAAGAGGAGGTACTCACAAATGCTGCCCAGCCTGAAGGAAATCATGGAGGACAGCAAGGTAAAATGTTGAAGCCCCCTCCATTTTATGTTTCATTGATCATAGGAGATAAGCTGGTGCATAATTGCATGATTGACTCTGGGGCAAGTAGTTCAGTAATGCCAAAACAGATAGCTGACCAGTTAGGGCTTCAATATGAAGTCATCTCCAAGGGTGTAGTGCAATTAGATGGGACAGCAGTGACAACGGTTGGAGTAATCAAAGGTTTGAGCCTCACACTGCACGCATGTCCCAATGTAGTAGTGTTGCAAGATGTGTCGGTCATAGACCTACCACCACTCTTTGCATTATGCTTGTCAAGAGACTTCACTGCTAAAATTGGAGGCTATCTTTCGGCGGATTGGTCACACATGCTGTTCAGAACAAGGTATGGAACTAAGGCTACAATCAGGTCTGAACCTATTGCAAACTTCCACATTGAGCCTTACACTCCAAGCCAAATCAATGCCAACTGCTCAGCGTTTGATCAAGAAGATTATCCAAGCACTGATGAAGTTGACACCAAGGTTGGAAGCATCCCAGATTTGACTCTTGATGAATGGGCAAGCAAAGTGCATGCTTTTGATCCCTATCAAGAAATAGAAGAATCTGAGCTAGGAGTCTATTGCATACATGAAGAAAGTCAACCTATTCCCAGCATCACCAAGCCAGATCATAAGGACAAGAATGAAGTATGGCAATTGTTCTTTGATGGGTCAAGGAGTAGACAAGGTGCAGGAGGAGGAGCTATGCTCATTTCACATGAGGTATAAGGTATTACTCAGCCTTCCGTTTCCAGTTTTCCTGTTCAAACAACACAGCTGAGTATGAAGCCTTAATTCATGGACTGCACTGGGCAAAGAAGAAAGGCATCAGAAATTTACAAGTGTTTGGTGATAGTGAGCTGATCATAAACCAAGTCAAAGGAAAAAATGCTGCCAAAAATGATCTGTTGAAGAACTACAAAAATCGGGTATGGGATCTTATTGAAGATTTTGAAGCTTTTAGCATCATTTCCATCCCAAGAAAAAAGAATGAAGCTGCTGACAGGCTGGCAGCAATTGGGGCTGCGTTTGATGTTGTAGAAAGTATCAAAAGTGAAAACTCAGCCTCATATCAAAGTGGTTGTGAGACCAGCTGTTCCGGATAACAACACAAGTTGGCAAGTCTTCGAGAATGATCAGCAAATTGTTAATTTCCTGCAAGAAGAAGCTGAGTTCTCCATGAGAAATCAAGACAAGTTGGAGCAGCAGTATGGTGACCAAGTGGTGCAGCTGAGGACTAACAAATTGCCAAAAGGCCTCATAACCTTGCTGAGTCGATCTTGACCCGAATGATCAGTTCCGGAAGGAGAAAGCGAACATTCAAGTAAAGGGTGAAGATTCAGAGCCTATTTTAGTGGAAGAAGGCAAGACATTACAAATTGGCAAAGTAAGTACTCCACAAGAGAAATCTGATTTTGTTCAGCTTTGTCAAGAATTCCCAGATGTCTTTGCTTGGACTTACAAAAGATTTAAGAGGTTTGATCCAAATTTGGCACAACATACTATTGAGTTGGATCCGGAATCCAAGCACATGTCGGGCAAAAGCAAAGGCGGTGAAATCCTCATATCGAGCCTCTCATGAGAAAAGAGTTAGGCAAGCTCATTGAGGCGAGTATCATCTTCCCATCAAACACTCAAGTTGGGTTGCAAACTTGGTGCGGTAAGAAAGAAAACGGAGAAATAAGATTGTGTGTGGACTTTCGCGATCTAAATAGAGCATCACTCAAAGATCATTATCCGCTTCCATCAATGGAACAAATATTGCAGGTTGTAGCTGGTTCAGAAAGGTTTTCATTGCTAGATGGATATTCAGGCTATAATCAGATATTGGTGAAAGAAGAAGATCAATTCAAAACGGCCTTCACTACAAAATGGGGCACATATGCTTACAAGAAGATGCCATTTGGACTGTCAAATGCCGGAGCAACATTTCAGCGAGCTATGGATATGGCGTTCAAGGCTTGATCAACAAGATAGTCTTTGGTATACCTAGATGATATCACTGTCTTCTCAAAGAATGCAGCAGACCATCTCTTTCACCTCAGACAAGTGTTTCAGAGGTGTAGAAGGTTTGGAGTGTCATTGAATCCAAAGAAGTGTGTATTCTTGGCACACGAAGGCAAACTGTTGGGCCACATTGTCTCTAGGGAGGGCTAACAATTGATCTGAAAGGGTTGAAGCCATCCGAACACTTCCATTGCCACACCACAAGAAATCTCTCCAAAGCTTCTTAGGAAGGATAAACTTTGTCCATAGATTTGTGCCTAATTTTGCCACTCTTGTGAAGCCTCTAACTATGATGTTGAAGAAAGTCGGCATTCAAATGGACAGCGAGAAGGCAAAGAGAGTTTTGAAAACATCAAGCATGCAATATCACAAGCTCCACTCTTATCAGCCCAGATTTCTCAAGGACTTCATGTTGTATGCATTTGGAGGATCGAGATACATCTCGGCTATCTTGACACGGTGAATAGAGAAGGTTCAGAACAGCCCATAGCATTCTTCAGCCAAACCTTGGAAGATTACGAAATAAAGTATTCTTTCATCGAAAAGCATGTCCTTGCTGTCATCAGGAGCTTGAAGAAGTTCAGACACTTGGTCTCAAACAATAAAATTCAACTGCTGGTGTCTCATGCTGGTGTCAAGGACTTCCTCCTAAACAAGGATTTAAATGAGAAGAGAGCAGGTTGGATCACTCGGGTGATGGAATATGATATTGAAATCAAAGTGACCAAGCTGGTTCGTGGCAAAGGCTTGTGTGAGCAGCTCGCTTCCAAACAATCAGACGAGCCAAAAAGTGAAGAGGATGTTGTCCTGCTACTACAGAATGATCAAGAACAACCAGCTGATGATGCACCCATCCCATGTTGGACTCAAGACTTGGTGCACTACCTCCAAACAGGCTTGTGCCCCCCAGAAGTAAGCAAAGCAAAAAGGAGATACTTCAGATTACAAGCCATTCCATATGTGCTTGTTGATGGAGTTTTGTTTAAAAAGGACATCAATGGTGTTCTATTAAGATGCATTGGAACAGGTCAAGTTGAGAAATCTTACGAGTTCCATGACGGGGAAGCGGGAGGCCACTTTGCTCCACGAGTGGACTCTCAAAATCATGAAAGCTGGTTACTATTGGCCTCTTTGTGTTGATGATTGCTACTCATGGGTCAAGAAATGCAAGAAATGTGCATTCTTCACGGGGAAAGAAAGGTTAGCAGCGCTGCCCCTTCGTCCAATTTCAGCTAAATCAGCCATTCATGCAATGGGGATTGGACTTCATTGGAGTCATCAATCCAAATTCAAGTCAAGGCCACAAGTGGATTCTAACAGCAACAGACTATTTCACCAAGTGGGTGAGCGGTGTGGCACTCGGAGGCAAATGAATCTAATATCTTAGATTTCTATGAAGGGATAGTCACGAGGTTTGGTGCCCCTGCCACTATCATATCAGATAATGCATTGGCATTCCTTGGCACAAAGATCACTGAGTGGGCTGTAAAAAATTGTGTGTATCTCAGCACTTCATCAAACTATTACCCTCAAGGTAATGGCCAAGCCGAGTCTACAAACAAGAACCTACTAAGAATCATCAGGAGGACTCTTGATGAGAATCAGAGGACTTGGCATGCAAAGCTCAAATCAGCTCTATGGGCTGATAGGATCACACCCAAGAGATCTACAGGAAGCTCTCCATACAAGCTTGTATACGGGAAAGAAGCAGTTCTACCTATATCGCTTGAGTTGCCCGGCATTTGGAACTCATGAAGCGATTGGAACTAGGCTGAGTTTGAACCTATGGAAATCGGTATGCGGTGATGGAATTAGAAGAGACAGAGAGCATGCAATGCGAGACCATAGAAAAGATAAAGCATTGGTCAAAAGAGTTTTGAAAAAAAGCTAAGGCCGGGATATTGCAAATTGGAGATTTGAGTGCGAAGTGGGATGCTTGATCGTGCAAAACCGGAAAGCACTCCAAGTTTGATGCCATCAGGTGGCCCATACATGATCATCGAATGCAAAGGTAGCAATGCTTTCCATTGGCTAAGTTGGATGGTGAAGAATTGCAGATTCCCGGTCATGGATCTATCTCAAACGTTCTTTACTAGAAAGAAAGCTTCTCACCCTTGTAAATATTAATTTAGATTTTCCATTCCTCTAAGTGCTTATGCACATTGTACTGCTGTTAGAGTAGTTTTTATTTCCCTAAGTGCTTGTGCACATGTCCTATTGCTTCTAGTATGTGCATGTTTGCAGTTCATCAAGCTCCTGGAAAGAATTTGCAGCCATGAGAAGACCAGCTCAACAAATGTTCAAATGGCTCAAGGACACAGGTTTTCAAATTTCAGATCAGCTGAGAGGCCATCAAACAGACTCCATGCCCAATGGATTGCTTGAAGCAGGCTGGTCGTTCTCATCTAGCGAGAGGCGAGATGACCCATTGAGTCGCCAAAATTATCCAAAATTCACCCCCAAGGTAATTTTGATAACATGCAAGCAATTATATTGATTCAGGGCAAAAGTCATGTTTCTAGGGTCCCCTCATATTTGTCTAACTCCCCTGTCCAAGAGGAAGAGAGTAAGTTACGAGAAAATGTGAAAAAAAGGTTGAAAGGCAAATAGGTCGATCCGGGAAAAATCGTGAAAATTGGCTAAGTCTAGTCTCTCAAGGTCGCCTCAGGGCGTGTGGGACAAAAAGCGCGAACGGCGGATTCGGCGAAATCAGCACAAGCGGATCCAAAGCATGCGAGGGACAAATGGGACAAAAGTACGCGCGGGCGGGCGCGAAATCGAATCCGGCCAAAAGAGAAAGAAGAAAAATTGGCTAAGTGTTGCTCGGGACGTTTGGGACAAAAAAAACCGAGCAGGAAAATAAGCAGCGGTCAAAAAGCGATTGGGACATCGGGCCGAAAAGGCGCGAAATGCAGGCGAGCAAGGCGAAAAAGGTCGGTCGACGAAGGCAAAAGAGGAAAGTGGGACAATGGAGCGAAACCGGCCGAAATCGGCAAGGCGAAATGAAAACTTTGTCCGGGCAAGTGGAACAAAAATAGGAACGGCCGAAATGGCGAAATTGTCCCAGCAGTCAAAAAGCAAAATGGGACATAAGTGGGCCAAAAATGTGTGCGAACGGCCGAAAGGCGAAAAGTCGAACGAGCGATCAAAAGGCAAATGGGACATTTGGGGACAAATGGGCGCGAACCGGCCGGATTCGGCCGAAATCAGTCAAGCAGCACTAATCAAATGGGACAATGGGACAAAAATGACGGGGACAGCGAAAATGCTTGAAGGAGCGAGGACCAATCAAATCATGACACGTGTCGCGGGAGGAAAGTCAGCGTTTGGTCGGAAACTTCAAGCGGCCATAACTTTTGACTCCGAGCTCCGATTTTGATAAAATTGGACTTTACGGAGCAAACACGGCGTCCTCTACGCCACAAAAACTGGATTTCTTATTTTTAATGAGGGTAGATATATTTAAATAAAAAAACATATTCGGCTCGGTCGATCAATGCTCATTCCCGTCAAATGACAGAAAACGCCTGCCAGGCCCAAAATAGCTGCCCGCACTCAGAAGGCCATAACTTTTGCATTTCTCAACGAAATCACACAAAATTGGTACCGTTGGAATCGTGGTTCCGAGCCCGATGCACAGCAATCAAGAAATTCCAGATTTGATCAGAAATTGATTGAGATTTTTAAGAAAACGTGGCCGGGTTCAGAACAGTGTTTTATTTGGTAGCTGGGAGTGCAATTAAGAGGCATGGTCATCATTCCTTCTCTGCTGCAGCACATGGGACAGTATGGGGAGCCTTTTGCAAGTAATGTATACCCATTCCACTCAATTTAATGCCTCTTACAGGTGGTTGAAGGACAGATTTCGGGATTTCCATTTTCCCTTCTCTTTTCCTTCTCATTTTTCTATAAATTGGAGTGTTGGGCTCATTGTAAAGGGGAGAGTTTTTGGGTAACAAAGCTCTGTCAAAATTGCTTTGTGAAGCCAGTGTGTTGCAGGCCCTTGTAGTGGACTCCTTGCATGGTGATCCAGGCCCTTATCTTGTAATAGATTGAACTGTGCATATCATGAAGCAATAAAATATCAGTTTGTGGATATATCTTCCCCTGCTGTGTTTCCTTGCATTCTTCTTGCCCCTTTAATCTTTCTACAAGTATATTGTGTCTATTTATTATGTTCTTGCAGGAATTCATTATCATTGTGTGTGCTTGGAATATTGCTGTGAATGCATTTTGCTGGATTATGGTGAACTGTCATCACCTCTTCTAGTGTGCACTTTGCCTCTGTATTTCACACATTTGGAGATTACTCTCACACCCTCTTTTTCTGGTGTATCACCGCTTTAGTGTAGGCTTTCATTTTATGCATTCTCTCTCTCTGGTCCCTTGGAATTTTAGGTTAGAATAGCTAGTTTCTCCTGCATTAGAGTAGATTGTGGCAGGTAGTTTAGGAGCAAGAACCAGCTTTCTCTGGAGGTCTATCTCAAGTAGCAAGTCCCACAACTTGGAGATAGTACCCATGTTATCCAATCACCTTTGGATTTCTCTCCGATTCGTAATGGAGTTGTGGTTCTCTTTATAACTTCATTCCTTTTTTCAAATAAAGGCTTAAAAACTTGAAAGTGCTCCGCAACCTACCTTCCCACTCGACTTTTCAATGCTACTTCTCTTTCTCCGATTGGAGCGGAGTTTTTTCCCATTTAATAACTTTAATTCTTTTGAAGTTAAAAACTTAAAAGTAACCCAACATTCTGCCCCTCATTTTGAATTTGAAAATCCATGTTCCCTTCTCTGAATGGAGTGGAGTTTCGGCCCTTTTTCACACCTTATTCCTTCTTTCACGAAAAATTCTTAAAAACTTCAAAGTCTTCCGCCGATCCACATTTCCACGTTTTAGTTAGAAGCTGCCACGTGTCCTCTCGGGGGCGCTTTACAATGTTTTCACATTTTTACCTTTTTCTCCATAGTGCCTTAAAGAACAAAAAAGACCTTCCCTTCAACAAATGCTTAACCGACACGTGTAGACCCTTGGGGAAAAATTAAGAAATTTTCTCTACCACTTCAAAACATATCTTAGCCAATCAGAGCTCGATGGTGCCACGGGACAAAATCAATCCTTTTTCAAAAATAGCCAAAAGTGAAAAGTTTATAACATTTATCCTCTGTCCCTCAACCAATCAAAGGAGGCCACATAATTTTCCGATGCTTTGAGATAGAATTTTATGGGAAAAGATGCCCGTTAATCACTAAAATACATAGAACTTCACCGTTTGCACCCAGAATGCTGATTTTTCTTCAAGGACAAGGAATTTGTAAATATTACAAGACTAAATGTGATTCTTGACAATGGATAATGATAATCAAATGCATACAAGTGAATATTGAACATTTCATGCACCAAACCGAGGAAATAGAAAATAGAGTACATAGATTGAAGTTTTTTATGGAAAACTAAAAATTTCTTGGAACAAATTAGGCAGGTTCAAATCGTGCACCAACATCACCGCCATCTCAGGGATGGGCACTCCCAGTGAGTTCCATAAGAACAAATAGCATACCAATTACCAAAAAAATCCATTGGGCAATGGAGTCATGAGCTAATTTTGTAAATTAGAGGACAAAAAACCAACCTCCTTCGAGAAAATTGAGAAACCAACAAAAATGGCCACCAAGGCCCAGGAAAAATCAAAACACAAAAAGAAGAATGAAACTAAAGGACTATACACTATACAAATGATACGCATCTTGATTCTGAGAAATAAATCAAGGAAATTCTACAAGTATCTTCAAATCAGGGTATGACTATACTAGGCAACTGTGATACATTTTTAGCTAACCACATTTGTTTTAGTAGGGTATCTTTAAATTGTTAGCTAACCACATTTCTTTCTTGTTATCCTTTGTGCATAGGGCATGTTTTCCAAAATCCTTTGAGCTTGCATCAAACATCAAATTTTAAGGATAGCCAAACTACTCAGGATATTTACATTCTTCAATTTCATATTTTCTGAAATCAACATAGCTCACAAAGTTAACAATATACGCATTTGTAAACAACACTTCATAAGAAGCATTTTTGGGGTCTTTAATGGGGTAAATCATTTTATTTTCAAAAAATAAATTCACAAGGTTTCCCTCAACTGGGATGGTTTTATAAGAAATATCCATTTTCACACTACCACCCACACTAGTAGCCCACTTTCTAGATAACAACATTCCCCATTTAGCAAGACAATCAACAATGACAACATCCATGGTTAAGTTTCTTCCTGGATAATCTGTAAGTTGCACTACCAGACCTTTGACACATCCAACCACTGGCACTTCTCTCGAATCCATGGAAATACACTTCCCATAAGATGTTGTTACTTTCATATTCAATTCATTCATGACCTCAAAAGCATAACATTACAAGAGGCTCCAAAATCAAACATGCAATTGTGTAACAACTTGTCCTTAATAATCAAAGTAGTGAATAATGGATCTACATTAAGTTGAGACTTAACCAAAGATGTTCCTAGATATACCTCAGGTGGTTCCCCAAGTTCCTCCAATGCTGGTGGTTTATCTAACTCTGAAATAGTAGGAGGAATCTCAACATTCTTGAAATTTCTCCCCTGGGTAATCATTTCTTTATTAAATCCCAAATACTCAAAATCCCTTTTTACATGCTCAGGAACAATTCGAAAAAAACCTTGATCTAACTCAAGAAATAGGCAATTTCATAAGGAACATACTTGGGTAAGGCAGCCATAGGAGGAAAATTGAAAAACTCATCAGATGGTATGGAAGTTTTTTCAGTTTGAGCATGGGGAGGAATACAAGTTTTATAATGGGAAACAAGGCCTTTGCTAGATGCATTTTAGTTATTGATTTCCTTGGTAAGTATTGGAATTTTTTATTTGGTTTAAGGTGCTACCCTTTGGCAACCTTACTCCTTATATTATGCTCATTTTCTTAGGCAACCACCAAATTTATCAATAACTACCTATCCTCTTGAACGTATTCCTCCATCATACTTGTCAATCATTAATTCCCTCAAGTATTGAAAATTATGACTAAGGAAATTAGAAGCTTGTACCATATCAATTTAAAAAGTATGAGTGGGAGGAAGAAATGATATCCAGTGAATGTAATCCCAAAACATGCAACATTTCTTACACTTATCATCTCTGTTGAATTTTCTCCCTACTATAAAACTGCAAGGTTTTCCATAATGCAAGCATCATCATCAATGTCATCATGATCAGCTTCTTCTACATTCTGATCTACTTCACATGGAGGATGGGGAAAGCAGCATCTATCACACTAGTCAAATTCATTAGCTTCCTCCACAGAAGAAAATCTGGTAGTCAAAGGATCAGACACCATTCTATTTTCACGAGCTAGGGGTTTTCTATTTGATGATCCCATGGTCCCTTTACCTTTTTCATCAGACCTTTGATCACCTCTAGGATGATTTCAAAATCTTTCTTTGCCTTGTGGTTTGTGCTAACCTTGGGAACTCTATCCAATCCCTTTCTCTGCTATGTCTAACTTATAAGATATTTCTTTAATAGCTCCTACCAAAGTTTTACAACTTCCTCAAGATCTACAACTTTGTTTGATTGAGGCTTGTCTGGATTGATCAAATTGATATCCTCCCTCTTAGGAGGTTTTGCAATTTCCTTAATGTTATTCTCTATTTACAAAGCCATGGTAAAGGCTTACCTTAAAGTGCCGGTTTTTTGTCTCTCAAATAATATGCAGCCTTCTTGTCAAATGCATCAGAATACTTTTTCAAACATGATTCATCACTAGGCCTTAAGATGATAGGCAATCTTCTCAAATTTTTGTTGAGTCTTGTATTGAATTCATGGATTGATTCATTAGGGTTATTCTTTATATTTTCAAATTTTGATAAAACAAACCTAAGGTCTGTTTAATCTCCATACTGCAATCTAAAAGCATTTTTCATTTCTGTCCAAGAATCTATAGAGTTATCTCGGAAAATTTGTATACTTGTCCCGTCCATCTTCTTCTAAAGTATGAATAAACAATTTGATATACACTTCTTCATATTCAATTTCAAAGTCATCCGTCATGTTAACAAAATGTTTTACATGTTAATCACCAATGATAGCATTATTTCCATGAAATTTTTGCAATCTATTACTAACATCTTGATGGAAAACATTTGGATAACCATCCATTCCTCTAAAGTTTATAGGACCAAAGGTATTAACAAAAAATGGAGGTCTGGGTCGGGGCTGAGCTTTATTGTTTTGTGGAGGTGAATTTTTAGGAGCTGCAAGATGATGAGGACTAAGGGGTTTGTGGGTATAGGAATATAATTTTCAAAATGAATATCCCCTAATGGTTCTATTTCATGGAAAACCCTATCAAATTTTGAAAATACAGGGACAAAATGAGAAGCAAACTTTTCAAACACAAATGAAGGCTCCTCACTAGATGGAGAATTTAGATCTACAAAGAGACTACCTGATTCAGAAGCACTTGAAGACGTATGGCAATCTTTAATCACAAGCTGGTCAGTTTCAAAAATTGATAACTCTTTTCTTGATTTATGATCTTCAATAGCTTTTTATATTTTTCTTCCTCGGGAATTTGATATTCCTAACTATAAAAACAAACTTATAACAGGGTCCTTAACGAATAATGATATTCTTCCTTCTAGATTTGCAAATGTTAGTAACAAAATCAACTTAACACTTGGTATTTATAAGATTTTAAAATTAACCAGGATTCGCCACTAAGGATTTTTAACTCAGTTGTACAAATGCATTAGGAATAATGTTTCAAATTCCTTATCATCATCTAATATCTACAAATATTTATGGATCTGAACTTCCTTTACCCGAATTTATCATATACAACACAAACTTAGTCTAATAACTGCTTAAAACTTGAAATATTACACACATAACTTATAAATTTGTTTAATCCTTACAAATATGAACAAATGATAACGTTCCAACAAATTATTAGCACACAAAACATGCAAGGAGTATTACTAGGTCTGAATAAGATCAACTGGACTCAAAATTTTCCATGAAAATGGTGCCAGAAAGGTTTTGTTGCCAATAAATAGATCCAGATATTCAAAATAATTCTTCTGCAACTTAAATAATTCCAAGCACTTCAAAGAATCCTCGGAGATGGTGCGAAGCGTTGTTGCAACATAAATAGATCTAGATGTTCAAAATAATTCTAAGCAACTCAAAGAATTCCAGGCACTTAAAATAATCCTCGATAATGGCGCCACAAGCTTTGTTGCCATACAAATAGATCAAGATGTTCAAAATAATTCTCAAGAACTCAAATAATTCTAGGCACTTCAAAGAATCCCCACGAACGGTGCCATAAGTGTGTGTGTACCCAAATTGATTCTCCACTAGAAGACAAGTAGCATCAAAGATTTCAAGACACTCAGAGATAAATAGATCAAAATATATGTACATTTTGTAACTGTCGAGGAGATTCATCTCGCTCCTTGTCACTCAGTGTTGGAGAATTGGATAGCACCTTAAAAGGATTTGATCTATCCTCACTATTTTAGGTTGTACCTTTCAACCAGGGTATGAGAACATGTTTTGTAACCTCTGTTGATGAAGGAGATGAAGATATCCTTCTTTTACACAAATTTTAAAGAAAACCCTTGCGAAAATATGATCAATGCAACACAATTTAACTCTCACGAGTTATCACTTCTAAAGAATAGAGATATTTTCCAAGAAAGGATTAGGTTACTAAAGACATTGAAAACCTGATTGCTTATGCATATTTTTGATAGTGTAATTTATTCAATTCTAGATACATAGGGAAAAAAGGGGTGGTTTGGGTAAAATTAGTTGTTTGAAAAAAATTGGTGGGAGGCTAAGCAAGATAAATTTGACTTTGCTAGATCTTTGAGAGCCTTGAGAACAATCGGAAAACTCAACAACAAAAAGCATCGAGTAACTAAAATATTCCTTCAACCATAAGGTGTGCACCAAAATGGAGGCCCATATCTACATGTTTTCACACAATCTTCAAGAGTTTACCATGAAGGCTTGATTTAAAAGACTCAATTAAACATTACAAACCTCTTCTTTATCACGCCTAAGGTATACCCAAAGACTAACAAACAATTTCTATCGAGTAAGGAAGGTAAAGTGATTTTAAATTATTTATCTCATTACGGATGAAATTTCTTCCGATAACGAAATTACAAATGCCACTAGATTATCACAGTGATGAGATTTTGTGTGATTTAGAGATATTTTCACACAAGATTGCAACAGGAACAAGAAAAACTATATGAAGACATTCTGGAATAAAAGCAAACATAAATTTTTCCCAAGATAAACACAAATTAATTCAAAATTGATTAGATTCATCAGCAGGGGAAAGTTTCTTGAAAAATCTTAGAGCTCACCAATGGCTATACACACACAACCAACTTGACACGATGCAAATCTAAAACAAAAGAGATAAATAGGTTTCTCAGATGACCTCTCAGGAAGATTTTATTTCTCATATTTTCTCGTGAAAATGAACCCCCGAAATTTGCATGATTCAAGCATGCTATTTATAACAATCAATTTCCATCCAATATTTCCTCCCAAGAAAATAATATTTGAAGCACCTTTGTTTGTTAAAATATTTCACCATAATTTCCAGAAAGGGACGTTTAACAGATTGACGCCCAAAAGTTGCTAGGTGTTTGAAAAGGTGAATCATTTCAAATATTTGTATCATTGTTCTAATAGGGAGAATGTTCTTCATCCCTTACGCGTGCAACATACTTTTCCTTTATCTTTTCATTCTTTTCCCTCTACAATATTTCTCTACAATTTCTAGATCGATAATTCACATTTTTTGCAAGAGCCTGAGTAAAAATATGCTTCAAATGTTAAAATTTGTACCTCAAATTCACAAATTTATCTCAAAATCCATTCAATTACACTATTCAATTAAAAACAACAACAAATCATCAAAATTTGATGAAGAACGATGCAAAAATCACATCTCAAGAGTTCTTGGAACGTCAATGGTGGCAAAATCAGATGCAATCCACAACAATCATTGATTCTACCTTTTTAAGTTTAAATTAGAACCGTCCACATGGAAAAATTTGATTCGAAATGGGCCTGGGGGAATTTTTTTTTCGCACCTTATGAATTTTGGGGAAAATGCATAATTTAAACATTTTTCCCCACCCTTCCGCCTTTTATTTTCTCTCGACACATTGCGTAATCTGGGCATTTTCGGGGCCACGGCTCTCTTTATAACTTTACTCCCTTTTTCACCAAAAAGGGCTTAAACTCTAAAAATTCCCCAATGATCTACCTTCCCGCTTTAAATTTTCAATGCTTCCACATGTCCTTATTTGATTTGAGTAGATTTTTTGTTTACTTTGTAACTTTAATCCTTTTAAATTTAAAAAACTTTAAAGTGCACCGACAACCCGCCCTCTACTTTGACTTTTCAATG
Organism: Taxus wallichiana var. yunnanensis; assembly: GCA_018340775.1. Classification (NCBI taxonomy): domain Eukaryota; kingdom Viridiplantae; phylum Streptophyta; class Pinopsida; order Cupressales; family Taxaceae; genus Taxus; species Taxus wallichiana. Next base: position 720,825,973 of record CM031240.1, on the reverse strand, counting down.
CCACGTTCCCTTCTCTTATTAGAGCGGAGCTACGGTTCACTTTTTAAGTTTACTCCTTTTGAAGTTAAGAAACTTCAAAGTGCACTAACAACCCGCCTCCCACTTTGAATTTTCAATGCTATGTGTCCTTCTCTGATTGGATCAGAGTTGTGGTTCACATTATAACTTTAATCCTTGCCTCCCTGCTTTGAATTTTCAATGACACATGTCCTTCTCTTATTGCGGTGGAGTTACGGTTTATTTTTTTATCTCTACAAAATAAAGCTAAAAACTTCAAAGAAACCCAACAACTTGCCTCCCCATTTTGACTTTTTAATGATACGTGCCATTCTCTAATTGGAGCGAGTTTAAGGCCCACTTTTATACTTTATTCCCTATTTTCCAAAACAAGGCCAAAAAATTCAAAGTTCCCCATCAGCCCGCCTTTCCACCTTTGAATTTTAAAAATTCCATGCTTCCACCACCGATTCGTAGAAAAGTTTCGCCTATTTTTACACCTTATTCATTATTTCATGAAAAAGGCTTAAAAACTTCAAATTCTTCTACCGATCCGCATTTCCACCTTTTACATAGAAGCTTCCCCGTGTCCTCTCGTGGGCCTTAGGAAATTTTTTCACATTTTTACCTTTTTCACCATATTACCTTAAAGCACAAAAAAGACCCTCTTTCCAAAAACTTCTTAGCTTCTGACACGTGTACACCTTCAAGGAAAAAATAAGAAATTTACTTTGTCACTTAAATTTTGCTTAGCCAATCAGAGATCGATGGGGCAATGGGATAAAATCAATCCTTTTTCCAAAATAGCCAAAAGTGACAAGTTTATAACATTTATCTACCGCCCCTCAACCAATCAAAAGATGCCATGTATTTTCTCGATCTTTGAGATAGAATTTGACAGGGAAAAGACTACTAAGTCAAACCATAAAATACACAGAACTTTTTCGTTTGCATCCAAGATGCATATTTTTCTTCAAGGAGAAGGAATTTGAAAATAATACAAGGCTAAATGTGATTATTGACTATGGAGAATGATAATCAAAACACATACAAGTGAATATTGAACATTTCATGCACCAAATCAAGGAAATAAAAAAAAGAGCATGAACATTTTTAGATTTTTATGGAAAACTTAAAATTTCTTCAAGAAAATTAGGGTAGGATTAAATCGTGCACCAACATTGGCTCTAACTCGGGGATGGGAACTCCCAGTGAGTTCCATAAGAATAAAAGTATACCAAGTGCCAAAAAGACCCATTGGGCAATAAATTCATCTTGTAGAGTAGAAAAAATGATAACCAACTTCCCAAAAAAATGAACTAAGAAACTAGCAAAATCAGGTCACCAAGGACTAAAACGAACAAAAATACAAAAACCAAAATGAAACCAAAGGACTATACACTATAAAAATGATATGCATCTTGATTCTGAGATATGAATCAAGGAAATTATTCAAGTATCTTCAACTATGGGTATGACCATGTCAGGCAGCTCTGATAGGTTTTTAACAACTGGGTATGACCATGTCAGGTAGCTCTAATTGCACAACATTGAATTTTTACCCCAAGTGTCGGACTTGCAAAAATGGGAAAAAACTCTCCGTTTAAGGTTGGTTCCTATTTCTCTGTGCAATTGAATGCCTTCATTTTACAGAGTATCTATTCTATGTCCTACTCTAATTTTTCCAAGGGACTAGTGTTAAGAAATTGCAAAAATTGAAATCTAAACTAAAGAGGTGATACACGAGGAATAATGAACTTCCACTCTTCTTTTAAACACAAACCATAGAAATAATACAACTCGGATGCATAAATAACTAGATTTGTAATGAAAAGATCAAAAAGGATGTAATGGAAGTAATAAAGTGTTGAAAATCACCCACAAACTTATTTTTATTGCTCCACAAAGCTTATACAAATCATTACAATCGATAAAAGGCATAAATTTTGTACCACAAATTTATGGAAAGGCTTGAAAACTCCACAAAATTGCTATAGAATAGAGAGAAAGGGAGATGCAGCGTAAAAATGTTCAACATTTACAAGGATTGAATCCTTTCCATTTATAGCCAAAGCAAGAGAGAGAAAAATAGAAGGGGAAGAAAATCTAATCCTTTTCTCAACCACCAGCCATCAATCTCTTTCAAATCAGCTTACAAAATCATTAAATTCATTCTTCTTTTTCTACCTGCATGTTGGAGAAGAAAAATGGTAAATATAATAAAACTGTTATCTTTGAAGCAACCTGATCTTGCATTTAAGGCTTGAAAAGACATGCTAGCATTTTTCCCCATCAAATCAAGATGATTCTCCATCCTTGGTGTGGTGGAGAAGAAAAACAATGGCGGATTGAGCAAAAATGACTTGTTCAAAGTAATCTGATACGCATTGAAGGAGTGAAAGATGTTTGCGGCATTTTCTCCATTGAAAACTATAAAAAAATCATATTTTTATGCCTCGAATGCATAGAGGGGATCGAGAAATTTCCAAAAATTCTGATTTTTCCCAAATATGATCTTGGAATTGAAAGATATGCCCTCTATAATGTTCTTGCAAAACATGGTAAAATTAGGTCAAAAATCAGGTCGGCAGGCCAAAATTTGACATTTTCCCCCTTTTGCAAATTTGGAAATTTTTCCAAAATTCTCCATGGCCCTGCCGATCCAAGGACACATGGCACTTTTTTATTGGTCTGCCGGTCTCAAAATCACATTCTTCCAATTTTTCCCATGAGGGAAAATCTTTCCAAGGTCTTCTACCGGTGAAATCACATCTACAGATATGGAAACGTGGCACCCTCTGATTAGTTGCAGAGATGTGGCCCCATTCTTACCTTTTGTGTTTTTGTAACTTTGGTAAAAATTCTAAAATTCTCTTGATGCCTCGATCCCCGCTGATGAATGGACATGTGGCACCTTTAGATTGGTTGGTGGGGATGCACTTCTTTTTATCCATTGAGAAAATTTGACAAAAAGTAGAAAAAAATTAAAGTCCTTCCGCTACCCACCACTCCACCTTCACATGTGGCGCATTCCGATTAGTTGCGGACCTTAGCAACTTTTTTTTCTTTGTGGACTTTGGGGTGAAATTTGACCTTAGAGTTTTATCCCAAAAAGGGCTAAGTGCGAAAAACTTCTCCGGAGCCCACTTGTGCACTACTCCTCGGTCACGTGTTTCGCTTACGATTGGTCACGAGTCTTCAGACCGGGATTTGGATTTGCATTTTTAGCCCAAAAAGGCTAAGTTCCAATATTTTTTCCACCTCTCCACCAACCCGCCTTCATACTTGGGAAAATTTTACTTCTAACCTCCATCGAGCCATAACTTTCAAAATATTTTGAGTTAGGAGGAATTCTTTACCTTTTTGGAAAGGGGAAGAAAAATCCTATCTGATGAAGCCATACTTAGAAAAATTTTGAATGCCTAAAATTTTAAAAAACCTAACTGAAGCACAAGGAAGGAGGAAATGAAGGCAAGTTAGCCAAAATAAGCATGGGCTTATTTTGCATAACAACAACATTAATGGTTAAGTTTCTTCCTAGATAATCTACAAGTTGCACTACCAAACCTTTGACACATCCAACAACTGGAACTTCTCTTGAATCCATGGAAGTGTACTTCCCATAAGATGTTGTTACTTTAATACTTAATTCATTCATGACCTCAAGAGACATAACATTACAAGAGGCTCAAAAATCAAACATGCAATTATGTTTCAACCTATCCTTAATAATAAAAGTGGTGAAAAATGGATCTACATTCAGATGAGACTTAACCAAAGATGTTCCCAAATATACTTGAGGTGGTTCCCGAGCTTCGTCCAATGTTGTTGGTTTATCTAACTTTGTAATAGTAGGAGGAATCTCAACATTGTTCAAATTTCTACCCTGGGTAATCATTTATTCATTAAATCCTAAATAATCAAAACCCTTTTTACATGCTCAAGAATTCTAAGAAATTAAAATTTTGGAACATAAACCTTGATCTGACTCAAGACTTGGGAAATAGCATATGGAACATATTTAGGCAAGGCGAGACTAGGATGAAGACTTACAAATTCATCGATGGCATCAAATTTTTTTAGTCCGAGCATGGGGAGGAAAACAAATATTATTTTGGGAAACAAGGCCTTTTTCAAATGCATTTTTGATAGCGATTTCCTTGGTAATTATTATAGTTTTTGATTGGGCTTGAGGCCCTACCGCTTTTTCAACCTTACTCCTTGTATTATGCTCCTTTTCTTGGACAACCATGAAATTCATCAATAACTTCTTATCCTTTTCAAAAGGATTCCTCCATCATACTTTTCAATAATTAATGCCCTCAAGTATTCAAAATCATTATTGGGAAATTAATTTTTTTAAACAAATATTTTTCAAAAATATGATTGGGAGGAAGAGGTAATACCCGATGAATGTAATCCCAAAACTTGTAGCATTTATAGCACTTATCAACTCGGTTAAAGTTGCACCCTACTTTGTGAAATTATAGGGTATTGCAACATTCATGCATCATCATCGTGTCATCATCATCAAAACTTCTTCAACTTGCTAATCTACTTCACATGGAAGATGGGGCAATAAGCACTTGTCACACAAATTAATTTCATTAGCTTGCTCCACAACAACAACTCGGCATCCAAAGGATCGGGCACCATTCTATTTTAACGAGATTTGGGTTGTCTATTTCCTATCCCCATCAGCCCTTTACCTCTCTCATTAGACCTATGATCACATCTAGGATGATTTCCAAATCTATCATGATTTTGTGGTTTAGGTTGACCTTGGGAGCTTTTCCTAATTCCTTTCTCTGCTCTGGCTAACTTATAAGATATTTCTTTAATAGCTCCTACCAAAGTTTTTACAACTTCCTCTAGATCTACCACTTTTTTTGATTGAGGCTTGTCTTGATTGATCAATTTGATATCCTCCCTCTTAGGAGGTTTTCCAATTGCTTTAATGTTATTCTCAATTTGTCGAGCCATAGAAAAGGTCTACCTCAAAGTGCCATGGTTTTTATCCCTTAAATAGTATGTCACTTTCTTGTCAAGTGCATTAGAATACTTTATCAAACATGATTCATCACTAGGCCTTAAGATGATAGGAAATATTCTCAAGGTTTTGTTGAATCTTGTATTGAATTCATGTACTGATTCATTAGGGTTCTTCTTTATATTTTAAAATTATCATAAAAGAAAACTAGGGTCTGTTTTATCTCCATACTACAATGTAAAATCATTCTTCATTTCTTCCAAGAATCTATAGAGTTATCTGGAAACGATTTATACCAGTCCCATGTATCTTCTTCTAGAGTATGAATAAACAATTTTATATACACATCTTCATATTCAATTTCTAAGTCCTCCTTCATGTTAACAAAAAGGTTTAGCTGCTGATCACCAATGATAACATTCTTGCCTTGAAATTTGGGAAATCTATTCCTAACATCTTGAGGGACAACATTTGGATAACCATTGATTGATCTAAAGTTTATAGGACAAAATGTATTAAAAACAAATGGAAGTTTGGGTGGGGGCTGAGCCATATTGTTTTGTGAAGGTGAATTTTTAGGAGATGTAAGATGATGAGGACTAAGGGATATTTGGGGTATAGGAATATAACTTTCAAAATGAATATCTGCTAATGACTCTGTTTCTTGGAAAACCCTACCAGATTTGGAAAATACAGGGATAGAATGAGAAGCAAAATTTTCAAACACAAATGAAGGCCCCTCACTAGATGGAGAATTAAGATTTACAAAGAGACTACCTAATTTAGAAGGAATTGAGAATGAATGGCAATATTAATCGAAAGGTGATCAGTTTCCAAAATTGATAACTCTTTTCTTGATTTATGATCTTCAACAACTTTCCATATTCTTCTTCCTCCTGAATTAAATTTTCCCAGCTTTGAAAATAATCTTCTAGTAGGGTCCTTAATGAAGAAATATATTCTTCCTTCCATCTTTGTGAATATTAGTAAAAAAATCACTTAGCACAGTTTAAGGCACTTGGTACTTATCAGATTTTCAAATTAACACGGAGTCTCAACTAAGGATTTTAACCTCAGTTGTAGAAATGCACTATTAATAATGTGTCAAATATCTTATCAAAATCTAATCTCTACAAATATTGATGGATCTGACCTTTCTTTACCAAAATTTATAAATTACAACATAAACTTAGTGCAATAATTGCTTTGGAAACTTTAAATATTGCACACAAAACTTATAACTTCGACAATCCTTATAAATATTAACAAATGATGATGTTCCAACAATGTATTAGTACACATAACATGCAACGAGAATTAATAGGGTCAAATAATCTTCAAGAAATTCAAATACTCCCGAAAACGGTGCCATTCATCATTTTTGATGGTGGATACACAAATACTACTCAAGTTCTTCAATATTTCCCCGGAAATGGCACGAGAAGAGTGTTGGTACCCAAATTTAATCTCCAATGGAAGTTGAGAAACATCAAATGTTTAAAAAGAGACTCGAGAGAAAGATAGATAAAAATATATGTCATTTTGTAGCCGAGGAGGTGATTCATATGGCGCCTTGTCACTCCGTGTTGGAGAATTGGATAGCACCTTAAAAGGATTTGATCTATACTCACTATTTTAGGTTATGCCTTTCAAACAGGGAAAGAGAACCCGTTTTGTAACCTCTTTTAATGAAGGAGATGAAGATATCCTTGTTGTGCACAAATTTTAAAGAGAAACCTTGGGAAAATATGATCAACGCACCATAATTTACCTCTGACAAATTGTCACTTCTAACTAATGGACATATTTTCATACAAAGTCTTAGGTTACTAAAGATATTGAAAAACTGATTTGCTTATGCATATTTTTGTAATGGGAGGCTAAGCAAGATAAATTTGACTTTTCCAGATCCTTGAGAGCCTTTACAACAACTGGAAAACTCAGCAATAGAAAGCTTCAGAATAACTTAAATGTTCCTTCAACAAGAAGGTATGCATGAATGGAGGCCTAAATCTTCACGTTTTCAAACAATATTAAATAATTTAACATGAAGGCTCGAGTTAACAGACTCAATTAAATAAAAACCTCTACTTTATCATGCCTAAGGTAAACCCAAAGAATTATGAACAATATCTTTCAATCAAGCAAGGTAAAGTGATATTAAATTGTTTATTTCATTACCGGATGAAAGATCTTCTCATAATGAAATTGCAAATACTGCTAGACTATCATAGGCATGAGATTTTGTATGTTTAAGACAGATTTTAACCCAAGATTACAAGAAGAACAAGAAAATCTATATGAAGACCTTCTGAAATAAATGCAGACATAAATTTTGTCCAATATCAACACAGATTAATTTGAAATTGATTAGATTCATCAGTAGGGGAAATTTTCTTGAACAATATTAGAGATCACCAATGGTTGTACACTCGTAACCAACTTGACATGTTGAAAATCTAAAACAAAAGAGATTAATTGGTTTCTCGATGGACTCTCAGGAAGATGGGCTTTCTCAGATTTTCTCATGAAAATGAACCCCCGACATTTGCATGATTCAAGCATTCTATTTATAACACTCAATACACACCCAAGATTTCCCCATAAGAAAATAATATTCGAAGCATGTTTGTTTGTTACAATATTTCACCATGATTTCCATAAAGGGACGTGTATCAAATTCACACCCAAAAGTTGCCAGGTGTTCGAAAAGGTGAATCATTTCAAATATTTATATCATTTTTCATATTTGGAGCATTTTCTTCATCCTTTATGCATGTAGAATCCTTTTCCTAAATCATTTCATTATTTTCCCTCAAAATCTTGCTTTGTAATTTCTGGATCTCGATAATTCACATTTTTTCAAGTGCACGAGAAAAAATCTACTTCAAATGTATAAATTTGTACCTCATATTCATAGATTGAGCTCAAAATCTATTCAATTGCACTATGTAATTAAAAATGACAAGAAATCATCAAAAATTGATGAAGAACGATGCAAAAATTACATCTCTAGAGGTCTTGGAACTTCAATGGTAGCAAAATCAGATGCAATGCACAAAAATTGTTGATTCTACCTTTTTATCTTTGCATTGGAATTTTCCATGTGGAAAAATTTGATTCGACAGGGGCACAGGGGCACTTATTGCACCTTATGAATTTTGGGGAAAATGCACTCACTTTTTTGAAAGTGCCCGAGAAAAAATCCTCTTCAAATGTTCAAATTTGTACCTCGATTCACAAATTGAGCTCAAAATCCATTCAATTACACTATGCTATTAAAAACGACAAGAAATCATCAAAATTTGATGAAGAAAAATACAAAAAATCACATCTTTAGAGTTCTTGGAATGACAATGGTGGCAAAAATAGATGCAATCAATAACCATTGATTTTGTCTTTCTAACTTTGAATTTGAGTTGTGCACGTGGAGAAATTTGATTTGAAATGGTCATGGGAGCAATTTTTAACATTATATAACTTTTGGAAAAAATGTAAAATTTTAACATTATTCCCTTCCCTTCCGCCCTTTGAAAATGAGCATGACACATGGCTGAATGTGGGTCCAAGCGGAATCGTGGCTCGATTTTACCATTTTACCTCTTTTACGCAAAAAGGAAAAATTTCAAAATTTTCCTCAGTGCTCTGCCCTTTAATTTCTATCTTCTGTGGTGGTCCCCAATAGGACTACGCTTCATTTTTATACTTGATTCCCTTTTTCACCAAAAAGGGCTTAAAATCTCAAACTTCCTCGATGATCCGCCTTTCCACTTTGACTTGTGAAAGTTTCCACGTGTTCCTCTCTGATTCACAATGGAGTTGCGGTTCTCTTTATAACTTCATTCCTTTTTTCACAAAAAAGGCTTAAAAACTTCAAAGTGCTCCGGCAACCCACCTTCCCACTCTGAATTTTCAATGCCACTTCTCTTTCTCTAATTGGAGCGGAGTTTTGTCCCATTTTATAACTTTAATTCTTTTGAAGTTAAAAACTTAAAGGTAACCCAACATTCTGCCCCTCATTTTGAATTTTAAAATCCACGTGCTCTTTTTTGATTGGAACGGAGTTTCGACCCATTTTTACACCTTACTCCTTCTTTCACAAATAATTCTTAAAAACTTCAAAGTCTTCTACCGATCCACATTTCCACCTTTTACTTAGAAGCTACCATGTGTCCTCTCGGGGGCCTTTTACAATTTTTTCACATTTTTACCTTTTTCACCATAGTGCGTTAAAGCACAAAAAAGACCTGCCCTTCCACAAATTCTTAACTTCTGACATGTGTACACCCTCAGGGGAAAAATAAGAAATTTTCTCCGCCACTTCAAAACTTTGCTTAGCCAATCAGAGCTCGACAGGGCCACGGGACAAAATTAATCCTTTTGCCAAAATAGCAAAAAGTGACAAGTTTATAACATTTATCTTCCGTCCCTCAACCAATCAAAGGAGGCCACATAATTTTCCGATGCTGAGATAGAATTTGATTGGGAAAAGATGTCCGTTAATCAGTAAAATACATAGAACTTCACCATTTGCACCTAGAATGAAGATTTTTCTTCAAGGACAAGGAATTTAAAAATAATACAAGGTTAAATGTGATTCTTGACCATGGATAATGATAATGAAAGGAATTAAAGTGAATATTTAATATTTCATGTACCAAATCAAGGAAATAGAAAATAGGGCACGTAGATTGAAGTTTTTACGGCAAACTGAAAATTTCTTGGAACAAATTATGGCAGGTTCAAATCGTGCACCAACATCGCCACCATCTCGGGATGGGCACTCCTAGTGAGTTCCATAAGAACAAATAGTAGACCAATTACCAAAAAAATCCATTGGGAAATGGAGTCACGAGCTAATATTGTAAAGCAGAGGACAAAAAACCAACTTCCTTTGAGAAAACTGAGAAACCAACAAAAATGTCCACCAAGGCCCAGGACAAATCAAAACACAAAAATAAGAATGAAACCAGAGGACTATACACTATAAAAATGATATGCATCTTGATTTTGAGAAATAAATCAAGGAAATTCTTCAAGTATCTTCAAATCAGGGTATGACTATGCCAGGCAACTGTGATACATTTTTAGCTAACCACATTTGTTTTTAGCAAGGTATCTTCAAATTGTTAGCTAACCACATTTGTTTCTTCTTATCCTTTGTGCATAGGGAACATTTTCCAACATCCTTTGAGATTTGCATCAAACATCAAATTTAAAGGATATTTAAACTACTCGGGATATTTGCAGTCTTCAATTTCATATTTTCTGAAGTCAACATAGCTCACAAAGTTACCAATATATGAATTTGTAAACAACACTTCATAAGAAGCATTGTTGGGGTCTTCAATGAGGTAAAGCATTTTATTTTCACCAAATAAATTCACAAGACTTCCCTTAATTGGGATGGTTTCATAAGACATCAATTTTGACACTACCACCCACACTAGCACCCACTTTCTAGATAACAACATTCCCCATTTAGCAGGACAAACAACAATGACAACATCCATGGTTAATTTTCATCTTAGATAATCTGTAAGTTACACTACAAGAACTTTCACATATCCAACTACTGGCACTTCTCTTAAATCCATGGAAATACACTTCCCATAAGATGTTGTTACTTTCATATTCAATTCATTCATGACCTCAAGAGGCATAACATTACAAGAGGCTCCAGAATCAAACATGCAATTGTGTAATAGCTTGTCCTTAATAATAAAAGTAGTCAATAATGGATCTACATTTAGTTGAGACTTAACCAAAGATATTCCTAGATATACCTCCTGTAGTTCCCAAAGTTCCTCCAATGTTGGTGGTTTATCTAACTCTGAAATAGTAGGAGGAAACTCAACATTGTTGAAATTTCTTCCCTGGGTAATCATTTCTTTATTAAATCCCAAATAATCAAAATTCCTTTTTACATGCTCAGGAATTCTATGAAATTCAACAATTCGAAAAAAACCTTGATCTAACTCAAGACTTAGGCAATTTCATAAGGAACATCCTTGGGTAAGGTAGCCATAGGAGGAAGATTGAAAAACTCATCAGATGGTATGGAAGTTTTTTCAGTCTGACCATGGGGAGGAATAGAAGTTTTATTTTGGGAAACAAGACCTTTACAAGATGCATTTTTGTTATGTATTTCCTTGGTAAGTATTGGAATTTTTGATCTGGTTTGAGGCCCTACCCCTTTGGCAACCTTAATCCTTCTATTATTCTCATTTTCTTGGGCAACCACGACATTCATCAATAACTTCCTATCCTCTTCAGATGGGATTGCTCCATCATACTTGTCAATCATTAATGCCCTCAAGTATTCAAAATTATGACTAAGAAAATTAGAATCTTGTACCATATCAATTTAAAAAGTATGAGTGGGAGGAAGAAATGATACCCGGTGAATGCAATCCCAGAAACATGCAACAATTCTTGCACTTATCATCTCTATTGAATTTTCTACCTGCTATGAAACTGCAAGGTTTTCCATAATGCAAGCATCATCAGAAGTGTCATCATCATTAGCTTCTTCTACTTTTTGATCTACTTCACATGGAGGATGGGGAAAGAAGCATCTTTCACACTAGTCAATTTCATTAGCATCCTCCACAAAGCAACTCTGGTAGTCAAAATATTAGGCACCATTCTATTTTAACAAGATAGGGGTTGTCTATTTGATGATCCCTTGGTCTTGTTACCTTTTCATTAGACCTTTGATAACCTCTAGGATGATTTCCAAATCTTTCTTTGCCTTGTGGTTTGTGCTAACCTTAGGAGCTCTGTCCAATCCATTTCTCCGCTATGTCTAACTTATAAGATATTTATTTAATAGCTCCTTCCAAAGTTTTTACAACTTCCTCAAGATCTACAACTTTGTTTGATTGAGGCTTGTATGGATTGATCAATTTGATATCATCCCTCTTAGGAGGTTTTCCAATTTCCTTGATGTTATTCTCAATTTGCAGAGCCATGGTAAAGGCTTTCCTTAAAGTGCCAGGTTTTTATCTCTCAAATAGTATGCAACCTTCTTGTCAAATGCATCGAATACTTTTTCAGACATGATTCATCAAGATGCCTTAAGATGTTAGGCAATCTTCTCAAAGTCTTGTTGAATCTTGTATTGAATTCATGGGCTGATTCATTAGGGTTATTCTTTATATTTTTCAAATTTTGATAAAACAAACATAGGTCTGCTTTATCTCCATACTACAATCTAAAAGCATTTTTCATTTTTGTCAAAGAATCTATAGAGTTATCTCGAAAAATATGTATACTTGTCCCATGCATATTCTTCTAGAGTATGAATAAACAATTTGATATACACATCTTCATATTCAATTTCAAAGTCATCCATCATGTTAACAAAATGTTTTACGTGTTGATCACTAATGATAGCATTATTTCCTTGAAATTTGGGCAATCTATTCCTAACATCTTGAGGGAAAACATTTAAATAACCATCCATTCCTCTAAAGTTTATAGGACCAAAGGTATTAACAATAAACGGAGGTGCAGGTGGGGCTGAACCATATTGTTTTGTAAAGGTGAATTTTTAGGAGATGCAAGATGATGAGGACTAAGGGGTCTGTGGGTATAGGAATATAATATTAAAAATGAATATCCCCTAATGGCTCTATTTCTTGGAAAACCCTATCAGATTTGGAAAATACAGGGACAAAATGAGAAGCAAACTTTTCAAACAAAAATGAAGGCTCCTCACCGGATGAATAATTTAGATCTACAAAGAGACTACTTCATTTAGAAGCACTTGAAGACATATGGCAATCTTCAATCACTAGCTGATCAGTTTCCAAAATTAATAACACTTTTCTTGATTTCGTATCTTCAACATCTTTCCAGATTCTTTTTCCTCCAGAATTTGATTTTCCCAGCTCTAAAAACAACCTTCTTACAACGTCCTTAATGAAGAATGATCTTCTTCCTTCTAGATTTGCAAATGTTATTAACAAAATCCACTTAACACAGGTTAAGGCACTAGTATTTATCATATTTTAAAATTAGCAAGGATTCACCACTATGGATTTTCACCTCAGTTGTACAAATGCACTATGAATAATGTTTCAAATTCCTTATCATCATCTAATATCTACAAATATTGATGGATTTGACCTTCCTTTACCCGAATTTAGCATATACAACACAAAATTAGTCCAATAGCTACTTGAAACTTGAAATATTACACAAAGAACTTATAAATTTGTTTAATTGTTACAAATATGAACAAATGATGACGTTCCAACAAAGTATTAGCACACGTAACATGCAAGGATTATTACCAGGTCTGAATAAGATCAACCAGACTCAATTTTTTCCCGAAAATGGTCCCGAGAAAGGTTTTGTTGCAAAACAAATAGATCCAGATATTCAAAATAATTCCAGGCACTTCAAAGAATCCCTAGAGACGGTGCTAGAAGCGTTGTTGCAACACAAATAGATCTATATGTTCAAAATAATTCTCAGCAACTCAAATAATTCCAGGCACTTCAAATAATCCCTGACAATGGCACCACAAGCGTTGTTTGTTGGGAAATTAGAGTTTCCATGGTAATTAGTAATATACCATGAGGTAAATAAATGGGTAGTTTGTTATTTGTTTGTACGGTTTGGAGTGATTTGTGGGAGGATAAGGATAGGGATTAGATCCCATATATTGTGGGATGAATATCTGTATAAATATCTCTCTCAAAACTAATAAAATTGTATTGATTTGATTGACTAAATTCCTTGATTTGGTATCAGAGCAGGCACCCTGAGGGACCTCTCTGTAATTCTGGCCTTGTTCCTTACAGGATCCTTTGAGTGTAGACCACGTCAATTGGTCCTATCATTTGATAGGCTATTATTTGCCAATAATTTTATAGTGCAGACCACTGTGAATATTGTTGACAATTTTTTTATTATTGGAGATATTTTCTCGGTACTAGTAGTTGGAGATACCAGATTTACATTCTGTATAGATTTGTTTGGCCTCTTGGCACTTTTCCATGTCCCCAATTGTAGCTTCGACCTACTATCCTGTTCACATCTCCATGGATTTACAAGTACAAGGCCGAGCCCCCTGATCGATCCATCAATACAATCTCTACTTTTAAGCGTTTGAAGAGTCTCTGGGTCGAACTCTTTTTAGAAAGCTCCTTGAGCTTGATATACGTCTACATGCATTGCATTGATTTATTGGATCGATGACTGTATTTATGCATTGCACTTCTCCATGATATTAATCAATGATAGCTTTGAACTGCTTAGCATAGTGTTTTCTAAGATTCAAATTACTTCTCATATCGATGTGCAACAAGTTGGAGTCAAATGGTGTCTCCCTCAATGTAGCAGATCTGCAGTGACCAATTCCAACTGTGCATTAAAGGTAGATCTCAGGTGCACATGCATGAGGACAGATCTACAAGATTTGGATGTGTAGCTTTCAAATCAATATTTTGGGTTGTTGTCTTGCATAAACTGTTTTTGATCTACCTCCTACGAATTTTGCAGACTTGACAGAACTAAAAATAATATTCAATCTTCTCAAGATTTGGTCTGTAACGTTTTTTTAAAAAAAAAAGGGTTCATAATTTTATTTTTTAAATTGTAGAAAGTAATTAAAGATTACTTTCTTATTTTTCATTGGTGTTTGAAAAAAACAACATTTGAGTCAAATCTTGTAAGGACGCATTTTTGGTTGAAACTGACGTTCACTTTTTTTTTTTTAGGAGGGTTAAAAATGGAAAAAATGAACCAGATAAAAAAATTCGATGGAAAGGATTTCCATACATGGAAAATCCAAATCCAATTGTTGCTGATTGAAAAGGATCTTTGGGACATTGTTGATGGAGGATCGGTTGCACCAACAGATGTAGATGCACTCCAAAAATGGAAAGTCAAAGATAAAAAAGATTTGGCCATTATTGGCCTCGGATTATCCAAACCTTATCTACATCATGTAGATTTCAAAAAATCATCCAAAGAAATATGGGAAGCATTGAATCAATTATTTGGATCAAAAACTGACAATGCAGAGATAAATATGAAGCAGAAATTATATGGGTTGAAAATGGAAGGAAGAGATATTGTATCTCATATCAGAAAGTTCCGCTCTCTAATGGCCCAACTGGATGGCATTAATGAAAAGGTGAAACCCAATGATGCAAAGGCCATATTACTAAATAGCATGCCCAAAAGTATGTCCAATATGGTGTTTACTTTAAGTAAACTAAATCCAAGCTTGGAGATCATAATAGCAACGCTACTCGATACAAAAAGCAAGGATGATGAAGAAGAAGAAGCAACATTAGCTAGTAAATCAAGTAATTCCTATAAAAGATCAAAACATATCAAAAACTATATATATTTTTATCGTAGGAAGCCAGGACATGTTATTCTCAACTACATGAAAAGAGAAAAAGATCTACTTGATGGAAAACTATCCGACAAGGCCATGGCTACTAAAGAAGATGATACTGAAGAACAAAACACACATGCCAATGCTGAAGATTGTTCAAGCGAGGATTATCTTTTTAAATTGTTTGTGTTTTGTATCTACCCATGTCAACTCTAAGGGAGGGAATGTTGGGAAATTAGAGTTTCCATGGTAATTAGTAATATACCATGAGGTAAATAAATGGGTAGTTTGTTATCTGTTTGTACGGTTTGGAGTGATTTTTGGGAGGATAAGGATAGGGATTAGATCCCATATATTGTGGGATGAATATCTATAAATATATCTCTCAAAACCAATAAAATTGTATTGATTTGATTGACTAAATTCCTTGATTGTTGCCATACAAATAGATCAATATGTTCAAAATAATTCTCAGGAACTCAAATAATTCTAGGCACTTCAAAGAATTCCCGAAATGGTGCCGAGAAGTGTGTGTGTACCCAAATTGATTCTCCATTGGAAGACAAGCAACATTAAAGATTTCACAAGAAACTCAAAGATAAATAGATCACAATATATGTCATTTTGTAGTTGGGGAGGTGATTCATCTGGCTCTTTGT
This sequence comes from Taxus wallichiana var. yunnanensis, assembly GCA_018340775.1. NCBI lineage: Eukaryota > Viridiplantae > Streptophyta > Pinopsida > Cupressales > Taxaceae > Taxus > Taxus wallichiana. Next base: position 720,809,967 of record CM031240.1, on the reverse strand, counting down.
CACTCGGTGTTGGAGAATTGGATAGCACCTTAAAAGGATTTGATCTATTTGCACTATTTTAGGTTTTACCTTTCAACCAGGGTAAGAGAACACGTTTTGTAACCTCTGTTGATGAAGGATATGAAGATATCCTTCTTTTGCACAAATTTTATAGAAAAAACTTGGGAAAATATGATCAATGCACCACAATTTAACTCTCACGAGTTGTCACTTCTAAAGAATGGAGATATTTTCCAAGCAAGGATTAGGTTACTAAAGACATTGAAAATTTGATTGCTTCTGAATATTTTTTACAGTGTAATTTATTCATTTCTTGATACAAAGGGAAAAAAGGAGTGGTTTGGATAGGATTATTTGTTTGAAAAAATTTTGGTGGGAGGCTAAGCAAGATAAATTTGACTTTGCTAGATCTTTGAGAGCCTTGACAACAATTAGAAAACTCAACAACAAAAAGCTTCAAGAATAACTAAAATATTCCTTCAACCGAAGGTGTGCATCAATGGAGGCCCATATCTACATGTTTTCACACAATCTTCAAGAATTTAACACGAAGGCTTGATTTAAAAGACTCAATTAAACATTTAAAACCTCTTATTTATCATGCCTAAGGTATACCCAAAGACTAACAAACAATTTCTATCAGTAAGGAAGGTAAAGTGATTTTAAATTATTTATCTCATTACCAGATGAAATTTCTTCTGATAATAAAATTACAAATGCCACTAGACTATCATAGTGATGAGATTTTGTGTGATTTAGAGATATTTTAACACAAGATTGCAACAAGAACAAGAAAAACTATATGAAGACATTCTAGAATAAAAGCAGACATAAATTTTTCCCAAGATCAACACAGATTAATTCAAAACTACTTAGATTCATCAGCGGTGGAAGGTTTCTTGAAAAATCTCGAGCTCACCAATGGCTACACTCATGCAACCAAATTGACATGATGCAAATATAAAAAAAAGAGATTAATAGGTTTCTCGATGACCTCTCGGGAAGATGGTATTTCTCATATTTTCTCTTGAAAATGAACCCCCAAAATTTGCATGTATCAAGCATGCTATTTATAACAATCAATTTACATCCAATATTTCCCCAAGGAAATAATATTTGAAGCACCTTTGTTTGTTACAATATTTCACCATGATTTCGAGAAGGGACGTTTAATGATTCATGCCAAAAAGTTTCCAGTGTTTTCAAAAAGGTGAATCATTTCAAATATTTTTATCATTGTTCTAATTGGGAGAACGTTCTTCATCCCTTATGCATGCAACATAATTTTCCTTCATCTTTTCATTCTTTTCCCTCTACAAGATTTCTCTGCAGATTTTCTGGATCTGATAATTCACATTTTTTGCAAGTGCCTAAGCAAAAATCTGCTTCAAATGTTAAAATTTGTACCTCAAATTCACAAATTTAGTTCAAAATCCATTCAATTAAACTATTCCATTAAAAAAGACAAGTTATCATTAAAATTTGATGATAAATGATGCAAAAATCACATCTCCAAAGTTCTTGGAATGTTAATGGTGGCAAAATCGAGATCAATGGACAACAACCGTTGATTCTACCTTTTTAACTTTAAATTAGATCCGTCCATGTGGAAAACTTTGATTCACGACTTGGCCTGGGGAGTTTTTTTACACCTTATGACTTTTGGGAAAAATGCATAATTTCAACATTTTTCCCCACCCCTCCACTTTTGATTTTCTCTTGACACATTGCATGTCTGGGCATTTTCGAGGCCATGGCTCTCTTTATAACTTTACTCCCTTTTTCACCAAAAAGGGCTTAAATTTTCAAAATTCCCCGATGATCTACCTTCCCGCTCTAAATTTTCAATGCTTCCATATGTCCTTCTCTGATTCGAGTGGATTTGTGGTTTACTTTGTAACTTTAATCCTTTTAAATTTAAAAAACTTTAAAGTGCACCGACAACCCGCCTCCCACTTTGACTTTTCAATGCCACGTGCCCTTCTCTTATGGGAGCAGAGCTACAATTCACTTTTTAACTTTACTCCTTTTGAAGTTAAAACACTTCAAAGTGCACCAACAACCCGCCTCCCACTTTGAATTTTCAATGCCATGTGTCCTTCTCTGATTGGAGCGGAGCTGCGGTTCACATTATAACTTTAATCCTTGCCTCCCTGATTTGACTTTTAATGACACATGTCCTTCTCTTATTGCAGTGGAGTTACAGTTTACTTTTTAACTCTACAAAATAAATCTAAAAAGCTTCAAAGGAAGCCAACAACCCACCTCCCCATTTTGATTTTTCAATGATACGTGTCATTCTTTGATTAGAGAAGAGTTTTGGCCCATTTTTATACTTTATTCCCTTTTTTCCAAAACAAGTCCAAAAACTTCAAAGTTCCCCATTTCCACCACTGATTCGTGGTAGAGTTTTTGCCTATTTTTACACCTTATTCTTTCTTTCATGAAAAAGGCTTAAAAACTTCAAAGTCTTCTGCTGATCCACATTTTCACATTTTACTTAGAAGCTTCCCCGTGTCCTCTCGTGGGCCTTAGGAAAATTTTCACATTTTAACCTTTTTCACCATATTACCTTAAAGCACAAAAAACACCGTCTTTCCCACAAATTCTTAGCTTTTTACACGTGTACACCTTTAGGAGAAAAATAAGAAATTCACTCTGCCACTTAAATTTTGCTTAGCCAATCAGAGCTCAACGGGGCCACGGGATCAAATCAATCCTTTTGCCAAAATAGCCAAAAGTGACAAGTTTATAACATTTACCTGCCACCCTCAACAAATCAAAAGGGGCCATGTATTTTCTAATGGTGAGATAGAATTTGACAGGGAAAAGATTCCCGTCAAACCATAAAATATGTAGAACTTTTCAGTTTGCGCCCATAATGCATATTTTTCTTCAAGGAGAAGGAATTTGAAAATAATACAAGGCTAAATGTGATTATTGACTATGGAGAATGATAATCAAACACATACAATTTAATATTGAACATTTCATGCACCAAATAAAGGAAATAAAAAATAGAGCATGAATATTTTTAGACTCTTATGGAAAACTTAAAATTTCTTCAACCAAATTAGGGTAGGATCAAATCGTGCACCAACATTGGCTCCAACTTGGGGATGGGAACTCCCAGTGAGTTCCAAAAGAATAAAAGTATACCAAGTGCCAAAAATACCCATTGGGAAATGAAGTCATCTTGCAGAGTAGAAAAAACGATAACCAACTTCCCAAAAAAATGAACTCAGAAACTAGCAAAACCAAGTCACCAAGGACTAAAACGAACAAAAATACAAAAAGCAGAATGAAACCAAAGGACTATACGCTATAAAAATGATATGCATCTTGATTCTGAGATATCAATCAAGGAAATTCTTCAAGTATATTCAAATATGGGTATGACCATGCCAGGTAGCTCTGATTCATTTTTAACAACTGGGTATATACTTTTTTTTCTTTTCTCTCCAAGTTGTTAGCTAACCACATTTGTTTCTTCTTATACTTTCTTCCTAGGGCATATTTTCCAACATCTTTTTATCTTCCATCAAATATCAAATTTATAGGAAAACCAAACTTCTCAACATATCTACATTCTTCAATTTCATATTCCTTGAAATCAACATAGGTCACAAAGTTACCAATATCAACATCTATATACAACACTTCATAAGAAGCATTGTTGGGATCATAAATAAGAGATAATATTTTATTGTCACCAAATAACTTCACAAGGCTGCCCTCAACTCGGATGGTTTCATAAGACATCCATTTCGCACTACCACCCACACTAGCAGCCCACTTTCTTCATAACAACATTCCCCATTTAGCAAGACAATCAACAATGAAAACTTTTATTGCAAAATCATAGGACCCCTTGATGTTTCTCAGATTTTTCTAGTTTGATAATGGGCATCCACTGTGATTGCACAACATTGAATTTTTCCCCCAAGTGTGGGACTTGCAAAAATGGGAAAAAACTCTCCGTAGTTAAAGGTTGGTTCCTATTTATTTATTCAATTAAATGCATTCATTTTACAAAGGATCTATTCTAAGTCCTACTCTAATTTTTCCAAGGGAATAAGGTTAAGAAATTGTAAAAATTGAAATCTAAACTAAAGAGGTGATGCACTGAGGAATGATGAACTTCCACTCTGCTATTAAACACAACCAATAGAAATAATACAACTCAGATGCATAAATAACCAAATTTGTAATGAAAAGATCATAAAGGATGCAATGGAAGTAAGAAAGTGCTTAAAATCAGCAACAAACTTATTTTTATTGCTCCATAGAGTTTATAAAAAGCATTATAATGGCTAAAAGGCATAAATTTTGTATCACGGATTTATGGAAAGGCTTGAAAACTCCACTAACTTGCTACAAAATAGAGAGAAAGGGAGATGCAGAGTAAAAACGTTAAACATTTACAAGGATCGAATCCTTGCCATTTATAACTGATGCAAGATAGAGAAAAATAGAAGGGGAAGAAAATCTGATCCTTTTCTCAACCACCAGCCATTAATCTCTTTCAAATTGGCCTATAAAATCATTAAATTCATTGTTATTTTTCTACTTGTGTGCTGGAGAAGAAAAATGGTAAATATAATAAAACTGTTATCTTCGAAGCAATCTGATCTTGCATTTAAGGCATGAGAAGACATGCTAGCATTTTTCCCCATCAAATCAAGTTTATTATCCATCCTTGGTGTGGTGGAGAAGAAAAAAATGGCGGATTGAGCAAAATATGACTTGTTCAAAGCAATCTGATATGCATTGAAGGCGTGAAAGATGTTTTCAGCATTTTATCAATCAAAACCTACAATAAATGATATTTTTATGCCTTGAATGCATAGAGGGGATCGGGACCTTTCCAAAAAGTCCAATGTTTCCCAAATATGATCTTGGAATCGAAAGATATGCCCTCTGTAATTTTTGGCAAAACATGGTAAAATTATGTCAAAAATCAGGTTGGCGGGCCAAAATTTCACATTTTCCCCTTTTGCAAATTTGGAAAATTTTCCAAAAATTCTCCATGGCCCCGCCAATCCAAGGACACATGGCACTTTTTTATTGGTCCACCGGTCTCAAAATCACATTCTACCCATTTTTCCCACAAGGGAAAATTTTTCCAAGGTCTTCCGCCAATGAAATCACGTCTCCTGATGTGGACACATGGCACCCTCGCAGTTTCTTTGCGAGAGATGCGGCCCCATTCTTGCCTTTTGTGTTTTTGTAACTTTGGTAAAAATTCTAAAATTCTCTCGACACCCTGATCCTCGCCAATGAATGGACACGTGGAGCCTTTTGATTGGTCGGTGGGGATGTGCTTCTATTTTTTCCTTCGAGAAATTTTGACAAAAAGCCAAAAAATTTAAACTCCTTCTGCTTCCCACCACTCCGCCTTGACATGTGGCGCATCCTGATTGGTTGTGGGCCTTAGCAACTTTTTTTTTCTTTGCGAACTTTCTGGCTGAAATTTAACCTTAGATTTTTATCCCAAAAAGGTCAAAGTGCCAAAAAATTCTCCGCAGGCCCACTTGTGGACTGCTCCTCGGCCACGTGTCTCCTTATGATTGGTCGCGAGTCTTTAGAGTGGGATTTGGATTTGGATTTTTAGCTCGAAAAGGCTAAGTACCAATATTTTCTTTGCCTCTCTGCTAACCCACCTTGATACTTGGGAAAAATTTACTTCTAACCTCCACCGAGCCATAACTTTCAAAATATTTGGAGTTAGGAGGAATTCTTTACCTTTTTTGAATGGGGAAGAAAAATCCTATCTGATGAAGCCATATCAAAAAAATTTTGAATGCCTAAAATTTGAAAAAACCTGACTGAAGCACAAGGAAGGAGGAAATGAATGCCTTAGCCAAAATAAGCATGGGCTTATTTTGGATAACAACAACATCCATGGTTAATTTTTCCTCGATAATCTGCAAGTTGCACTACCAAACATTTGACACATCCAACCACTAGAATTTCTATTGAATCCATGGAAGTGTACTTCACATAAGATGTTGTTACTTTAACACTTAATTAATTCATGACCTCAAGAGGCATAACATTACAAGAGACTTCAAAATCAAACATGCAATTGTGTATCAAGCCTATCCGTAATAATCAAAGTGGTGAAAAATGGATCTACATTCAGCTAAGACTTAACCAAATATGTTCCCAAATATACTTTAGGTGGTTCCCCAGGTTCCTCCAATGTTGTTGGTTTATCTAACTTCGCAATAGTAGGAGGAATCTCAACATTGTTCAAATTTTTGCCCTGGGTAATCATTTATTCATTAAATCCTAAATACTCAAAAGCCCTTTTTACATGCTCAAGAATTCTAAGCATTTTAAAAATTGGAACATAAACCTTGATCTGACTCAAGACTTGGGAAATATCAAAAGGAACATATTTGGGCAAGGTAGTACTAGGATGAAGAATTACAAATTCATCAGATGGCATGAAAGTTTTCTTAGTCTGAGCATGGGGAGGAATACAGAACCTATTTTGGGAAATAATTCCTTTTCCAGATGCATTTTTGATAGGGATTTCCTTGGTAAGTATTAGATTTTTGATTGTGCTTGAGGCCTTACCCCTTTTCCAACCTTACTCCTTGTATTATGCTCCTTTTCTTGGACAACCATGACATTCATCAATAACTACCTATCCTTTTCAAAAGGGATTCCTCCATCATAATTTTCAATAATTAATGCCCTCAAGTATTCAAAATCATTATTGGGAAATTAAATTTTTTTTACCACATCTTTTGCAAAAATATGACTGGGAGGAAGAGGTAATACCTGATGAATGTAATCCCAGAAACTTGCATCATTTCTAGCACTTATAAACTCGGTTGAAGTTGATCCCTACTGTAAAATTATAGGGTATTGCAACATGCATGCATCATCATCAGTGTCATCATCATCAACAACTTCTTCAACTTGTTGATCTACTTCACATTGAAGATGGGGCAATAAGCACTTTTCACACAAATTAATTTCATTAGCTTCCTCCACAACAACTCTGGAATCCAAAGGATTAGGAACCATTCTATTTTCACGAGCTTGGGGTTGTCTATTTCCTATCCCCATCAACCCTTTACCTCTTTAATTAGACCTATGATCACATCTAGGATGATTGCCAAATCTGTCATGATTTTGTGGTTTAGGTTGACCTTGGGAGCTCTGCCTAATTCCTTTCTCTACTCTAGCTAACTTATAAAATATTTCTTTAACAACTCCTGCCAAAGTTTTTACAACTTCCTCCAGATCTATAACTTTTTTTGATTGAGGCTTATCTTGATTGATCAATTTGATATCCTCCCTCTTAGGAGGTTTTCCAATTGCTTTAATGTTATTATCAATTTGTATTGCCGTGGAAAAGGCCCTCGCCTCAAAGTGCCAGGGTTTTTATCCCTTAAATAGTATGCAACTTTCTTGTCAAGTGCATTAGAATACTTTATCAAACATGCTTCATTACTAGGCCTTAAGATGATAGGAAATCTTCTCAAGGTTTTGTTGAATCTTGTATTGAAGTCATGGACTGATTCATTAGGGTTCTTCTTTATATTTTAAAATTCTGATAAAAGAAAACTAGGGTCTATTTTATCTCCATACTGCAATCTAAAAGCATTCTTCATTTCTTTCCAAGAATCTATAGAGTTATCTGAAAATATTTATACCAGTCCCATGCATCTTCTTCTAAAGTATGAATAAACAATTTTATTTACACATCTTCATATTCAATTTCTAAGTCCTCCTTCATGTTAACAAAAAAATTAGCGATGATCACCAATGATAGCATTATTGCACTGGAAATTTGGGCAATCTATTCCTAACATCTTGAGGGACAACATTTGGATAACCATCCATTCCTCTAAATTTTATAGGACCAAAGGTATTAACAACAAATGGAGGTCTGGGTGGGGGCTGAGCCATATTGTTTTGTGGAGGTGAATTTTTAGGAGATGCAAGATGATGAAGATTGAGGGGTATTTTTGGTATAGGAATATAATTTTCAAAATGAATATCCTCTAATGACTCTTCTTTCTTGGAAAACCCTACTAGATTTGAAAAATATAGGGATAGAATGCGAAGAAAACTTTTCAAACACAAATGAAGGCCCCTCACCAGATGGAGAATTAAGATTTAAAAAGAGACTACCTGATTTACAAGCAATTGAGAATGAATGGCAATATTCAATCAAAAGGTCCGATCGGTTTCCAAATTTGATAACTCTTTTCTTGATTTATGATCTTCAAGAGCTTTCCAGATTCTTCTTCCTCCAGAATTTGATTTTCCCATCTTTGAAAATAATATTCTAGCAGGGTCCTTAATGAAGAAATATATTCTTCCTTCCATCTTTGTGAATATTAGTAAAAAAATCACTTAACACGGGTTAAGGCACTGGTACTTATCATATTTTCAAATTAACACGGTGTCTCAACTAAGCATTTTGACCTCCTTTGTACAAATTCACTATTAATAATGTGTCAAATGTCTTATCAACATCTAATCTCTACAAATCTTGATGGATCTGACCTTTCTTTACCAAAATTTATCAATTACAACATAAGCTTAGTGCAATAACTGCTAGAAACTTGAAATATTTCACACGGAACTTATAACTTTGAACAATCCTTATAAATCTTAACAAATGATGGCGTTCCAACAACGTATTAGCACACATAACATGCAAGGAGTATTACCGGGTCAAATAATCTTCAGAAATTCAAATACTCCCGACAACGGTGTCATCCATCATTTTTGATGGTGGATGCACAAATACTGCTAAAATTCTTCAATATTTTCCCAGAAACGGCACCAGAACAGTGTTGGTACTGAAATTGAATCTCCAATGGAAGCGAGCAACATCAAATATTTCAAAAGATACTCATACAAAGATAGATAAAAATATATGTCATTTTGTAGCCGGGGAGGTGATTCATATGGCTCCTTGTCACTTGGTGTTGGATAATTGGATAGCACCTTAAAAATATTTGATCTATCCTCACTATTTTAGGTTGTGCCTTTCAACCAGGGAAAGAGAACCCATTTTGGAACCTCTGTTGATGAAGGAGATGAATATATCCTTGTTTTTCATAAATTTTAAAGAAAAACCTTTGGAAAATATGATCAATGCACCATAATTTACCTCTCACGAGTTGTCACTTTTAAAGAATGGAGATATTTTCCAAGAAAGGCTTAGTTTACTAAAGATATTGAAAACCTAATTTGCTTCTGCATATTTTGGCAATGGAAATATTTTGTTTGTTGATACACATGGAAAACAGGGGTAGTTTAGGTAGGATTATTTGTTTGAATAATTTTTGGTGGGAGGCTAAGCAAGATAAATTTGACTTTTCCATATGCTTGAGAGCCTCTACAACAATTGGAAAACTCAATAACTAAAAGCTTTAGAATAACTTAAATGTTCCTTTAACAAGAAGGTATGCATCAATGGAGGCCTAAATCTTCATGTTTTTAAACAATATTAAATAATTTAACATGAAGGCTCGAGTTAACAGACTCAATTAAACATTAGAAACCTCCGCTTTATCATGCCTAAGGTACAGCCAAATAATTACAAACAATATATTTTAATCAATGAAGGTAAAGTGATTTTAAATTGTTTATTTCATTACCGGATGAAAGCTCTGTTGTCAAAATTTCACCCCACAGGAAATTTTGATAACATGCATCAAAATATCAAGTCGAAAATTGATTGATTTGGGGCCAAAAATCATGTTCTTTAGAGTCCCCTCAAATATTTTCTAAGTTCCCTGTCAAAAAGAGCAAGCTCGAGAAAATGCAAAAGAGGTTGCGAAGGCAAGTAGGTTGATCCGGGAAAAATCGTAAAAATGACTAAGTCCTAGTCCTAGGGCGAGTGGGACAAAAAATAGCAATGACAAAACAGCCCGATTTTGCCGTGTGATTCGGCCGAGAAAAAATTGGCTAGAGAGAGGGACGCAAATGGGAAAAATGGGACAAAGAGATGAACGCCGAACCGTTCAAGTCAATAAGTGGGACAAGCGGGCCAAAATGCCGAACCGGCCGAATCGGCCAAATGAAAGGGTCTAAAGTCAAACGGGACATTTTGAAAATGGACGCAAATGCGCGAAGGAGCCCAGGACCAATCGAAGGTGCCACGTGTCCTCACAAGAGAAAAGTCAAAAGGTCAAAGGGACGAGTTATCGGCGCATTTAACCAATGAAATGGTGCCACGTGTCCAAGTTAAGCAATTTCAAAAGGAAAGCCCGTGAAAGACGGAAGAGAGAGAATTTCGTCCAATCAGCACGTCACGTGTCGTCCCGAGATGGTGAAGAGCGGAAAACATTTTAAAATTCGTTTTGATCATTCCATGCCTAAATCTTGATCGCCATATCTTTTGATCCAGCTCAATTTCCACGTTCTTTATATCAACGAAAAGCTGTTGAGATGCTCTAATGATTCTAGGATCAATCTCGAGTTTTGGTGTAGTCTGAAGAGAGAAAATCAACAGCTCTGACGTGTGGTAATGGCCGAAGCGACTTTTCAATAACCCGTTTTAATGCTAATGGGTAGCATTCTTCTTACTGCACGAAAACATTTTAAGCGGCCAAATTAATATAAATGGGTCGCATTCTCCTCCAAAATCGGTCAAATATGATGGGTTGGTAAGGTATCCTATGCCATTTTAATGCGTTGGTATTCATTGAGGAATGGGTTTACACATTTTCCCACGTTTCTGTCCCCATTTTGCATGTAAAAGCGATTTGGCTCATTTTAGAAAGTGGTTGTTCATTCTTTCTGCTCGGCCCTCCCTTCTTTTCTTCTCTAGGGTTGAAAATGGAGTTTGAACCTCCTCCCTTTCTGTAATGGCATTTTTGCCTTTTCTTAATGGAATGATGTTCTGTAAACTTAAAGCAACAAAACATGTTTTGTGATGCATCTGTCCATCCTTCCTCGTTTTTGCTTGTCCTCTTCTTGCTTCTCTTCATTGCAAATACAATTGCATGTTTGAATGTTAATTGCGGGTTTGTGTTCATGAGTTTTGGGACATTTTACATTTGAAATCTATCCTTGGGCTGTGATGCATCTTCCATCCTTCCCATTGCTCACCTCTCTTTGTCCCATGCCATGGCAGTTTTGATAGATGTCCAACATCTTACGGTGTATCACCGTTTTAGTGTAGGCTTTTCTTTGTTTTTCCTTTCTCTCTCTCTCTCTGTCTCCTTGGCATGGTTAGATTAGGATTAGATTAGCTTGCACTTGGAATAGCTTGTGGCGATTTTAGGAGCAGGAACCAGCCTTCTCTGGAGATTCCTTTCTCGGTTTACAAGTCCCACGCTTTTTTCCATGTTGTGGAATCACACTGGATGCTGAACATCAACTAGAAGCTTCACACATGGGGTGTCTTTGTGATTTTGCAAAAGCTCTTCTCATAATGAAATTGCAAATACAACTATACTTATCATAGGGATGAGATTTTGTGTGATTTAGAGAGATTTTAACCCAATATTACAATAGGAACAAGAAAATCTATATGAAGACATTTTGAAATAAATGCAGTCACAAATTTTTCCCAATATCAACACATTAATTTGAAATTTATTAGATTCATCAGTAGGGGAAAGTTTCTTGAACAATCTCAAATCTCACCAATGGCTATACACTCACAACCAACTTGACATGATGAAAATCTAAAACAAAAGATATTAACTTGTTTCTCAGATGGCCTCTCAGGAAGATGGTCTTTCTAAGATTTTCTCGTGTAAATGAACCCCCGACATTTGCATAATTCAAGCATTGTATTTATAACACTCAATTTACATCCAAGATTTCACCATAAGAAAATAATATTCAAGCACATTTGTTTGTTACAATATTTCACCATGATTTCCATAAAGGGATGTTTAAAAGATTCACACCCACAAGTTTCCAGGTGTTCGAAAAGGTGAATCATTTCAAATATTTACATCATTTTTCTAATTGGGAGCATGTTCTTTATCCTTTACGCATGCAACATCCTTTTCCTTAATAATTTCATTCTTTTTCCTCAGTAATCTTGCTTTGCAATTTTGGATCTAATAACTCACATTTTTTCAAGTGCACGAAAAGATCTGCTTCAAATGTTCAAATTTGTACCTCATATTCAGAGATTGAGCTCAAACTCTATTCAATTGCACTATGTAATTAAAAATGACAAGAAATAATCAAAATTCAATGAACAACGATCCAAAAATTACATCTCCACAACTCTTGGAACTTCATGGCGTAAAAATCGGAGATGCGATGCACACCAACCGTTGATTATGCCTTTTTAACTTTAAATTGGAGTTTTCCATGTGGAAAAATTTGATTCGAGAAGGGCACAGGGGCACTTATTGCACCTTATGAATTTTGGGGAAAATGCGCTCACTTTTTTGCAAGTGCCCGAGAAAAAATCCTCTTCAAATGTTCAAATTTGTACCTCAGATTCACAAATTGAGCTCAAAATCCATTCAATTGCACTATGCCATTAAAAACGACAAGAAATCATCAAAATTTGATGAAGAACGATACAAAAATCACATCTCCAGAGTTCTTAGAATGTCAATAGTTGTAAAAATAGATGCAATGCATGAAAACCATTGATTATGTCTTTCTAACTTTGAATTTGATTCGTCCACGTGGAGAAATTTGATTCAAAACGGTCATGGGAGCACTTTTTAACATTGTATAACTTTTAGAAAAAATGTAAAATTTTAACATTATTCCCATCCCTTCCACCCTTTGAAAATGAGCATGACATGTGGCTGAATGTGGGTCCCAGTGAAATCATGGCTCAATTCTACCATTTACCTCTTTTACGAAAAAAAGGAAAAATTTCAAAATTTTCCTCGGCACTCCGCCCTTTTGTTTTTAACTTCTGAGGTGGGCCCCAGTGGGACTGCACTTCATTTTTATACTTTATTCCCTTTTTCACCAAAAAGGGCTTAATATCTCAAACATCCCCAATGATCTACCTTTCCACTTTGACTTGTGAAAGTTTCCACGTGTTCCTCTCTGATTCACAATGGAGTTGAAGTTCTCTTTATAACTTCATTCCTTTTTTCACAAAAAGGCTTAAATACTTCAAAGTGCTCCAAAGAACCCGGTTTCCCTCTCTGAATTTTTAGTGCCACTTCTCTTTCTCTGATTGGAGCGGTGTTTTGTCCCATTTTATAACTTTAATCCTTTTGAAGTTAAAAACTTAAAAGTAACCCAACATTCTGCCCCTCATTTTGAATTTTAAAAGCCACATTCCCTTCTCTGATTGGAGTGGAATTTTGGCCCATTTTTACACCTTATTCCTTCTTTCACGAAAAATTCTTAAAAACTTCAAAGTCTTCCGCTGATCCACATTTCCACCTGTTACTTAGACACTGCCATGTGTCCTCTCTGGGCCTTTTACAATGTTTTCACATTTTTACCTTTTTCTCCATAGTGCCTTAAAGAAGAAAAAAGACCTGCTCTTCAAAAAATTCTTAACTTCTGACACGTGTACACCCTTAGGGAAAAATAAGAAATTTTCTCCGCCACTTCAAAACTTTGCTTAGCCAATCGAGCTCAATGGGTCCACAGGACAAGATCAATCCTTTTGCAAAAATAGCCAAAAGTGACAAGTTTATAACATTTATCTTCCGTCCCTCAACCAATCAAAGGAGGCCACATATTTTTCCGATCTTTGAGAGATAATTTGATGGGGAAAAGATTCCCGTCAATCAGTAAAATACATAGAACTTCACCATTTGCACCTAGAATGCATATTTCCTTAGTAAGTATTGATATTTTTATTTTGTTTGAGGCCCTACCCCTTTGGCAACATTACTCCTTGTATTATGCTCTTTTTCTTGGGCAACCACGACATTCATCAATAACTACCTATCCTCTTCAGAAGGGATTCCTCCATCATACTTGTTAATCATTAATGCCCTCAAGTATTCAAAATTATGACTAAGAAAATTAGAATCTTGTACCATATCAATTTAAAAAGTATGAGTGGGAGGAAGAAATGATACCCGGTGAATGCAAGCATAGAAACATGCAATAGTACTTGCACTTATCATCTTTGTTGAATTTTTTCCCTGCTGTGAAACTGCAAGGTTTTCCATAATGCAATCATCATCATCAGTGTCATCATCATCAGCTTCTTCTACATTTTGATCTATTTCACATGGAGGATGGGGAAAGAAGCATCTGTCACACTAGTCAACTTCATTAACTTCCTCCACAACAACAACTTTGGTAGTTAAAGGATTAGGCACCATTCTATTTTAACGAGCTTGGGGTTTTCTATTTGATGATCCCATGGTCCCTTTACCTTTTTCATCAGACCTTTGATCACCTATAGGATTATTTCCAAATATTTCTTGGCCTTGTGGTTTGTGCTGACCTTTGGAGCTCTATCCAATCCCTTTCTCTACTATGTCTAACTTATAAGATATTTCTTTAATAGCTCTTGCCAAAGTTTTTACAACTTCCTCAAGATCTACAACTTTGTTTCATTGAGGATTGTTTGGATTGATCAATTTGATATCCTCCCTCTTAGCAAGTTTTCCAATTTCCTTGATGTTATTCTCAATTTACAGAGCCATGGTAAAGGCTTGCATTAAAGTTCCAAGATTTTTATCTCTCAAATAGTATGCAGCCTTCTTGTCTTATGCATCGAATACTTTTTCAGACATGATTCATCACTAGGCCTTAAGATGATAGGAAATCTTCTCAAAGTCTTGTTGAATCTTGCATTGAATTCATGGACTGATTCATTAGGGTTATAATTAATATTTTCAATTTTTGACAAAAACAAACCTAGGGTCTGTTTTATCTCCATACCGCAATCTAAAAACATTTTTCATTTCTGTCCAATAATCTATAGATTTTTGTGGAAAAGATGTATACTTGTCCCATGCATCTTCTTCTAAAGAATGAATAAACAATTATATATACACATTTTCATACAAAATTTTAAATTCATCCATCATGTTAACAAAATGTTTTACGTGTTTGATCACCAATGATAGCATTATTTCCTCTAAATTTGGGCAATCTACTCCTAACATCTTGAGGGACAACATTTGGATAACCATCCATTCCTTTAAAGTTTATAGGACCAAAGGTATTAAGAACAAATGGAGGTTTGGGTCGAGGCTGAGCCATATTGTTTTGTGGAGGTGAATTTTTAGGAGATGCAAGATGATGAGGACTAAGGGGTCTGTGGGTATAGGAATATAATTTTCAAAATGAATATCCCCTAATGGCTCTGTTTCTTGGAAAACCCTATCAGATTTGGAAAATACAGGGACAATATGAGAAGAAAACTTTTCAAACACAAATGAAGGCTCCTCACCATCTGGAGAATTCAGATTTACAAAGAGACTACTTGATTCGAAAAGCACTTTGGAAGAC
This sequence comes from Taxus wallichiana var. yunnanensis, assembly GCA_018340775.1. Taxonomy (NCBI): domain Eukaryota; kingdom Viridiplantae; phylum Streptophyta; class Pinopsida; order Cupressales; family Taxaceae; genus Taxus; species Taxus wallichiana. Next base: position 720,794,568 of record CM031240.1, on the reverse strand, counting down.
ATATGGAAATCTTCAATCACAGGTGATCAGTTTCCAAAATTGATAACTCTTTTCTTGATTTCTAATCTTCAACAGCTTTGACGATTCTTCTTCCTCAAAATTTGATTTCCCAACTCTTAAAACAACCTTCCAACAAGGTCCTTAACGAAGAATGATCTTCTTCCTTCTATATTTTCAAATGTTAGTAACTAAATCCACATAACACCGGTAAAGGCACCGGTATTTATCATTTTTAAAATTAACAAGGATTCGCCACTAATGATTTTCACCTCATTTGTACAAATGCACTATGAATAATGTTTCAAATTCCTTATCATCATCTAATATCTACATATATTGATGGATTTGACCTTCCTTTACCCGCATTTATCATATACAACACAAACTTAGTGCAATAACTACATGAAACTTGAAATATTACACACAAAACTTATAGCTTTGTTTAATCCTTAAAAATATGAACAAATGATGACATTCCAACAAAGTATTAGAAAATAGAACATACAAGGAGAATTACCGTGTATGAATAAGATCCGCTTGGACTCAAATTTTTCCCTGACAACGATGCCAGAAAGATTTTTTTGCCGAACAAATAGATCCAAATATTCAAAATAATTCTCAGCAACTCAAATAATTCAAGGCACTTCAAAGAATCCCTGGAGACGGTGTTATAAGTGTTGTTGCAACACAAATAAATCTAGGTGTTAAAAATAATTCTCAGCAACTCAAAGAATTCCATGCACTTCAAGTAATCCCCATAAACAACGCCACAAGTGTTGTTGCCATACAAATAGATCAAGATGTTCAAAATAATTCTTAGGAACTCAAATAATTCTAGGCACTTCAAAGAATCCCGTTCTACCGTGCCAGAAGTGTGTGTGTACCAAAATTGAACCTCCACTTTGGAAGACAAGCAACATCAAAGATTTCACAAGACACTTAGAGATAAATAGATCAAAATATATTTCATTTTGTAGCTAGGGAGAAGATTCCTCTGGCTCCTTGTCACTCGGTGTTGGATAATTGGATAGCACCTTAAAAGGATTTGATCTATCCTCACTATTTTAGGTTGTACCTTTCAACCAGGGTAAGAGAACCCATTTTGTAACCTCTATTGATGAAGGAGATGAAGATATCCTTCTTTTGCACAAATTTTAAAGAAAAACCTTGGGAAAATATGATCAATGCACCACAATTTAACTCTCACGAGTTGTCACTTCTAAAGAATGGAGATATTTTCCAAGCAAGGATTAGGTTACTAAAGACGTTGAAAACTTGATTCCTTCTGCATATTTTTTTACAGTGTAATTTATTCATTTCTGGATACACAGGGAAAAAAGGGGTGGTTTGGGTAGGATTAGTTGTTTGAAAAAAATTTGTCATAAAGCTAAGAAAGATAAATTTGACTTTGCTAGATCTTTGAGAGCCTTGACAACAATCAGAAAAATCAACATCAAAAATCTTCAGAATAACTAAAATATTCCTTCAACCATAAGGTGTGCATCAATGGAGGCCCATATCTACATGTTTTCACACAATCTTCAAGAATTTACCACGAAGGCTTGATTTAAAAGACTCAATTAAACATTACAAACCTCTTCTTTATCACGCCTAAGGTATACCCAAAGACTAACAAACAATTTCTATCCATAAGAAAGGTAAAGTGATTTTAAATTGTTTATCTCATTACCGATGAAATTTCTTTTGATAACAAAATTACAAATGCCACTAGACTATCAAAATGATGAGATTTTGTTATATTTAGAGATATTTTCACACAAGATTGCAATAGGAACAAGAATAACTATATGAAGACATTCTAGAATAAAAGAAGACATAAATTTTTCCCAAGATCAACATAGATTAATTCAAAATTTATTAGATCCATTAGCAGGGGAAAGTTTCTTGAAAAATATCAGAGCTCACCAATGGCTATACACTCGCAAAAAACTTGACACGATTCAAATCTAAAACAAAAGAGATTAACAAGTTTCTTAGATGACCTCTCAGGAAGATGGGATTTCTCATAATTTCTCGTGAAAATGAACCGCCGAAATTTGCATGATTCAAGCATGCTATTTATAAAAATAAATTTACATCCAAGATTTCCCCCCAATAAAATAATATTTGAAGCACCTTTGTTTGTTACAATATTTCACCATGATTTCCAGAAAGGGACATTTAATAGATTCACGCCCAAAATTTGCTAGGTGTTCGAAAAGGTGAGTCATTTCAAATATTTTTATCATTATTCTAATTGGGAGAAGGTTCTTCATCCCTTACGCATGCAATACATACTTTTCCTTCATCCTTTCATTTTTTTCCCTCTACAATATTTCTCTATAATTTCTAGATCTGATAATTCACATTTTTGCAGTGCCCGAGCAAAAATCTGCATCAAAGGTTAAAATTTGTACCTCAAATTCACAAATTTAGCTCAAAATCCATTCAATTACACTATTCCACTAAAAACGACAAGAAATCATCAAAATTTGATGAAGAACGCGATGCAAAAATTGCATCACCGAGTTCTTGGATAGTCAATGGTGGCAAAAGCATATGCAATGCATAACAATTGTTTATTCTACCTTTTTAACTTCAAATTGGAGCTATCCACGTGGAAAAATTTGGTTCGAGACGGACCTGGGGGAATTTTTTGCACCTTATGAATTTTGGGTAAAATGCATGATTTCAACATTTTTCCCCACCCCTCCGCCTTTTATTTTCTCTCAACACATTGCATAATCTGGGCATTTTCGGGGCCACAACTCTCTTTATAACTTTACCCCATTTTTCACCAAAAAGGGCTTAAATTCTAAAAATTCCCTGATGATCTACCTTCCCACTCTAAATTTTTAACGCTTCCACATGTCCTTCTCTGATTTGAGTGGATTTGTGGTTTACTTTGTAACTTTAATCCTTTTAAAGTTAAAAAACTTTAAAGTGCACTAACAACCCGCCTCTCGCTTTGAATTTTCAATGCCACGTGCCCTTCTCTTATTGGAGCGGAGATACAGTTCACTTTTTAACTTTACTCCTTTTAAAGTTAAAAAAATTCAAATAACACTAACAACCCTCCTCTCGCTTTGAATTTTCAATGCCATGTGTCCTTCTCTTATTGGAGCGGAGTTGTGGTTCACATTATAACAATCATCCTTGCCTCCCTGCTTTGACTTTTCAATGACACATGTCCTTCTCTGATTGGAGTGGAATTATAGTTTACTTTTTAACTCTACAAAATAAAGCTAAAAACTTCAAATGAACCCAACAACCCGCCTCCCTATTTTGAATTTTCAATGATACGTGCCATTCTCTGATTGGAGAAGAGTTTTGGCCCATTTTTATACTTTATTCCCTGTTTTCCAAAACAAGTCCAAAAACTTCAAAGTTCCCCATCGGCCCACGTTTCCACCTTTGAATTTAAAAAATTTCATGCTTCCACCACTAATTCGTAGCGGAGTTTCGCCTATTTTTACACCTTATTCCTTCTTTCATGAAAAAGGCTTAAAAACTTCAAAGTCTTCCACCGATCTGCATTTCCACCTTTGACTTAGAAGCTTCCACGTGTCCTCTCACGGGCCTTAGGAAATTTTTTCACATTTTAACCTTTTCACCATAGTTCCTTAAAGCACAAAAAATACCCTCTTTCCCACATCTTCTTAGCTTCTGACACATGTACACCTTCAGGGAAAAAATAAGAAATTTGCTCTACCACTTAAATTTTTCTTAGCCAATCAGAGCTCGATGGGGCCATGGGACCAAATCAATCCTTTTGCCAAAGTAGCCAAAAGTGACAAGTTTATAACATTTATCTGCCGTCCCTCAACCAATCAAAAGAGGCCACATATTTTCCGATGCTGAGATAGAATTTGATAGCGAAAAGTCTCCCATCAAACCGTAAAATACGCAGAACTTTTCCGTTTGTGCCCAGAATGCATATTTTTCTTCAAGGAGAAGGAATTTGAAAATAATACAAGGCTAATGTGATTATTGACTATGGAGAATGATAAATAAAATGCATAAAATTGAATATTGAACATTTCACACACCAAATCAAGGAAATAGGAAATAGAGCATGCAGATTTATAGATTTTTATGGAAAACTTAAAATTTCTTCAAGAAAATTAGGATAGGATCAAATCGTGCACCAACATCAGCTCCAACTCATGGATGGGAACTCCTAGTGAGTTCCACAAGAATAAAATTATACCAAGTGCCAAAAATACCCATTGGGTAATGAAGTCATCTTACGCGAGTAGAGAAAAAAAAGCGAACTGAGAAACTAGCAAAACCAAGTCACAAAGGACTAAAATGAACAAAAATACAAAAATCAGAAAGAAACCAAAGGACTATACACTATAAAAATGATATGCATCTTGATTATGAGAAATTAATCAAGGAAATTCTTCAAGTATCTTCAAATCTGGGTATGACCATGCCAGGCAGCTCTGATACATTTTTAACAACTGGGTATATACTTGTTTTTCTTTTCTCTCCAAGTTGTTAGCTAACCACATTTGTTTCTTCTTATCCTTTGTTCCTAGGGCATGTTTTCCAACATCCTTTGAGCTTGCATCAAACATCAAATTTCTAGGAAAGCCAAACTTCTCAGGAGATCTGCATTCTTCAATTTCATATTCCTTGAAATCAACATAGCTCACAAAGTTACCAATATCAACATCTGTATACAACACTTCATAAGAAGCATTGTTGGGATCCTCAATAAGATATAACATTTTATTTTCACCAACTAACTTCACAAGGCTGCCCTCAACTGGGATGGTTACATAAGACATATCCATTTGCACACTACCACCCACACTAGCAGCCCACTTTCTTGATAACAACATTCCCCATTTAGCAGACAATCAAAAATGACAACTATTATTGCAAAATCATAGCACCCCTGGATGTTTCTCATATTTCTAGTTTGATAATGAGAATCTAGTGTGATTGCACAACATTGAATTTTTTCCCCCAAGTGTGGGACTTGCAAAAATGGGAAAAGACTCTCCAGATTAAAGGTTGGTTCCTATTTCTCTGTTCAATTGAATGAATTCATTTCTGAGAGGATCTATTCTAAGTCCTACTCTAATTTTTCCAAGGTACCAAGGTTAAGAAATTGCAAAACTTGAGATCTAAACTAAAGATGTGATACACAGAGGAATGATGAACTTCCACTCTGTTGTTAAACACAAACCATAGAAATAATACAACTCGGATGCATAAATAACCAGATTTGTAATGAAAAGATCACCCACAGACTTATTTTTATTGCTCCACAGAGTTTACACAAAGCATTACAATGGCTAAAAGGCATAAATTTTTTATCACAAATTTATTGAAAGGATTGAAAACTCCACAAAGTTGCTACAAAACAAAGAGAAAGCAAGATGCAGAGTAACAACATTCAACATTTACAAGGATCGAAACCTTTCCATTTATAGCCAAAGCAAGAGAGAGAAAAATAGAAAGGGAAGCAAATATGATCCTTTTCTCAACCACCAGCCATTAATCTCTTTCAAATTGGCCTGTAAAATCATTAAATTCATTCTTCTTTTTCTACTTTGTGTTTGGAGACGAAAAAGGTAAATATAATAAAACTGTTATCTTCGAAGCAATCTAATCTTGCATTTAAGGCATGAAAAGACATGTTAGCATTTTTCCTCATCAAATCAAGCTGATTCTCCATCCTTGGTGTGGTGGAGAATAAAAAAATGGCGGAGAGTGAGTAAAAAATGACTTGTTCAAAGCAATTTGATACGCATTGAAGGCGTGAAAGACATTTTCAGAATGTTCTTCATCAAAAACTACAAAAAATGATATTTTTATGCCTCAAATGCATAGAGGGGATCGAGACCTTTCTAAAAAAGTCCAAATTTTCCCAAATATGATCTTGGAATCGAAAGATATGCCCTCTGTAATTTTCTGGCAAAACATGGTAAAATTAGGTCAAAAATCGGGTCGGTGGGCCAAAATTTGACATTTTCCCCCTTTTACAAATTTGGAAAAATTTCATAAAATTCTCCACGGCTCCACCGATCTAAGCAAACATGGCACTTTTTTATTGGTTCATCGGTCTCAAAATCACATTCTGCCCATTTTTCCCACAAGGGAAAATCTTTCCAAGGTCTTCAGCCGATGAAATTACGTCTGCTAATGTGGACACGTGGCACCCTCTAATTGGCTACAAAGATGCGGCCCCATTCTTGCCTTTTGTGTTTTTGTAACTTTGGTAAAAATTCTAAAATTTTCCCAACACCCTGATCCCCACTAATGAATGGACACACGTGGCGCCTTTTGATTTGTCAGCGGGGATGCACTTCTATTTTTTCCTTTGAGAAATTTTGACAAAAGAACCCAAAAATGTAAAGTCCTTCCACTTCCCGCCGCTCTGCCTTGACACGTGGTGCGTCTTTATTGGTTGTGGGCCTTAGCAAATTTTTTTTTCTTTGCGGACTTTCAGGCCGAAATTTGACATTAGAGTTTTATCCCAAAAAGGGCTAAGTGCAAAAAACTTCTCCACAGGCTCGCTTGTGCACTCCTCCTCGGCCATGTGTCACCTTTTGATTGGTCACGAGTCTTCAAAGCAAGATTTGGACTTGGATTTTTAGCCCAAAAAGGTTGAGTGCCAATATTTTCTCAACGCGTCTATGCCAACCCGCCTTCATACTTCGGAAAAATTTACTTCCAACCTCCGTCGAGCCATAACTTTCAAAATATTTGGAGTTAGGAGGAATTCTTTACCTTTTGGGAAATGGGAAGAAAAATCATATCTGATGAATCCATATCCATAAAATTTTGAGTGCCTAAAATTTGAAAAAACCTGATTGAAGCACAAGGAAGGAGGATATGAAGGCAAGTTAGCCAAAATAAGCATGGGATTATTTTGGATAACAACAACATCCAAACCTTCTGGATAATCTAAAAGTTGCACTACCAAACCTTTGACACATCCAACCACTAGAACTTCTCTTGAATCCAAGGTAGTGTACTTCCCATAAGATGTTATTCTTTGTAATACTTAATTCATTCATGACCTCAAGAGGCATAATATTACAAGAGGCTCCGAATCAAACATGTAATTGTGTATCACCTATCCTTAATAATCAAAGTGGTGAAAAATGGATTTACATTTAGCTAATACTTAACCAAAGATGTTCCCAAATATACTTCAGGTAGTTCCCCAGGTTCCTCCAATGTTGTTGTTTCATCTAACTTTGCAATAGTAGTCCAGGAATCTCGACGTTTTTCAAATTTCTACCTGGTAATCATCTCTTCATTAAATACTAAATACTCAAAAGCCCTTTTTACATGCTCAAGAATTCTAAGGAATTCAAAAATTTGAACATAAACCTTAATCTAACTCGAGACTTGGGAAATATCATATGGAACATATTTGGGTAAGGCAGTACTAGGATGAAGACTTACAAATTCATCATATGGCATGAAAGTTTTTTTAGTCTAAGCATGGGGAGGAAAACAAATATTATTTTGGCAAACAAGGCCTTCGCGGATGTATTTTTGATAGGGATTTCCTGGTAATTATTAGAGTTTTTGATTGGGCTTGAGGCCCAACCCCTTTTCCAACCTTACTCCTTGTATTATGCTTCTTTTCTTGGATAACCATGACATTCATCAATAACTCGCCTATCCTTTTCAAAGGGATTCCTCCATCATTCTTTTCAATAATTAATGCCCTCAAGTATTCAAAGTCATTGTTGGGAAATTAATTTTTTTACCATATATTTTGCAAAAATATGATTGGGAGGAAGAGGTAATACCCAATTATTGTAATCCCAAAAACTTGTAGCATTTCTAGCACTTATCATCTCAATTGAAGTTGCTCCTTACTATGAAATTATAGGGTATTGCAACATGCATGCATCATCATCAATGTCATCATCATCAGCAACTTCTTCAACTTGTTGATCTACTTCACATGGAGGATGGGGCAATAAGCACTTATCACACAAATTAATTTCATTACCTTCCTCCACAACAACTACTCTGGCTTTAATGCAAAAAGGATCAGGCACCATTCTATTTTCACAAGCTTGGGGTTTTCTATTTCCTGTGCCCATCAGCTCTTTATCTCTGTCATCAGACCTATGATCACATCTAGGATGATTTCCAAATATTTCATGATTTTGTGGTTTAGGTTGACCTTAGGAGCTCTGCCCAATTCCTTTCTCTGCTCTTGCTAACTTATAAGAGATTTCTTAAACAGCTCTTGCCAAAGTTTTTAAAACTTCCTCCAGATCTACAATTTTTTTTCATTGAGGCTTATCTGGATTGATCAATTTGATATCCTCCCTCTTAGGAGGTTTTATAATTACTTTAATGTTATTCTCAATTTGTAGATCCATGGAAAAGACCTGCCTAAAAGTGTCGGGTTTTTATCCCTTAAATAGTATGCAAGTTTCTTGTTAAGTGCATCAGAATACTTTATCAAACATGATTCATCACTAGAGGAAATCTTCTCAAGGTTTTTTTTAATCTTGTATTGAATTCATGGACTGATTCATTAGGGTTCTTCTTTATATTTTAAAATTATGATAAAAGAAAATTAGGGTTTGTTTTATCTCCATACTGTAATCTAAAAGCATTCTTCATTTATGTCCAAGAATCTATAGAGTTATCTAGAAAATATTTATACTAGTCCCATGTATCTTCTTCTAAAGTATGAATAAACAATTTTATATACAATTTCAAAGTCCTCCTTCATGTTAACAAAAAAATAGGCTTCACTGATCACCGGTGATAGAATTATTGCCTCGAAATTTTGAATCTTGTATTGAATTCAAGGACTTTTCCAGATCCTTAAGAGCCTTTAAAACAATTGGAAAACTCAATAACAGAAAGCTTCAAAATAACTTAAATGTTCCTTCAAGAAGAAGGTATGCATCAATGGAGGCCTAAATATTCAAGTTTTCAAACAACATTAAATAATTTAACAGGAAGGCTCAAGTTAACAGACTTAATTATACATTAGAAACCTTCACTTTATCATGCCTAAGGTACACCCAAAGAATTAGAAACAATACCTTTCAATCAAGGAAGGTAAAGTGATTTTAAATTGTTTATTTCATTACCAAATGAAAGCTCTTCTCATAATGAAATTACAAATACCACTAGACTATCATAGGGATGAGATTTTGTGTGATTTAGAGAGATTTTAACCCAAGATTACAATAGGAAAAAGAAAATATATATGAAGACATTTTGAAATAAAAGCAAATTTTTTTTTACCCAATATCAACAAAGATTAATTTGAAATTGATTAGATTCATCAGCAGGGGAAATTTTCTTGAACAATCTCAGAGCTCACCAATGGCTATACACTCGCAACCAAATTGACATGATGAAAATCTAAAACAAAATAGATTAACTAGTTTCTCATATGGCCTCTCAGGAAGATGGGCTTTCTCATATTTTCTTGTGAAAATGAACCCCTGACATTTACCTGATTCAAGCATTCTATTTATAACGCTCAATTTACATCCAATATTTCCCCATAAGAAAAGAATATTCAAGCACGTTTGTTTGTTACAATATTTCACCATGATTTCCATAAAGGGACGTTTAACAGATTCACCCCAAAAGTTTCCAAGTGTTTGAAAAGGTGAATCATTTCAAATATTTAAATCATTTTTTTAATTGGGAGCAAGTTCTTCATCCTTTATGCATGCAACATCATTTTCCTTAATCATTTCATTCTTTTCCCTCAACAATCTTGCTTTGCAATTTCTAGATCTAATAATTCAAAAAAAATTCAAGTGCACGAGAAAAAATCCACTTCAAATGTTCAAATTTGTACCTCATATTCATAGATTGAGCTCAAACTCTATTCAATTGCACTATGTAATTAAAAATGACAAGAAATCATAAAAATTTGATGAAGAATGATGCAAAAATTACATCTCCAGAGTTCTTGGAACTTTGATGGCAACAAAATCAGATGCAATGCACAACAATTGTTGATTCTTCCTTTTTAACTTTAAATTGGAGTTGTCCATGTGGAAAAATTTGATTCGAGAAGGGCCTGAGGGAACTTATTGCACCTTATGAATTTTGGGGAAAGTGCGCAATTTCAAGATTTTTCACCGCCCCTACACCTTTGATTTCGGCTCAACACGTGGTGTAATCTGGGAATTTTGGGGCCACGACTCTCTTTATAACTTGAATCCCTTTTTCATCAAAAAGGGCTTAAATTCTCAAACTTCCCTGATGATCCGCCTTCGTGTTGGAACTTTTAAATGCTGTCATGTGTCCTTCTCTGATTCGAGTTAAGTTGTGGTTTACTTAGCAACTTTAATTCTTTTAAAGTTAAAAAACTTTAAAGTGCACCGACAACCCACCTCCCACTTTGAATTTTCAATGCCACGTGCCCTTCTTTGATTGGAGCAAAGATGCAGTTCACTTTTTAACTTTACTCCTTTTTAATTTAAAAAAATTTAAAAAACTTCAAAGTGCACCAACAACCCACCTCCCACTTTGAATTTTCAATGCTATGTGTCCTTCTCTAATTGGAGCGGAGCTGTGGTTACAATTATAAATTTAATCCCTGCCTCCCTGCTTTGACTTTTCAATGACACGTGTCCTTCTCTTGATTGAAGCGGAGTTATAGTTTCATTTGTAACTCTAGAATACAAAGATAAGAAAATTCAAAGGAACCCAACAACCCACCTCCCCGTATTGACTTTTCAATGATACGTTCCCTTCTTTGATAGGAGTGGAGTATCGGCCAATTTTTATACTTTATTCCCTTCTTTCCAAAACAAAGTCAAAAACTTCAAAGTTCCCCATCAGCCCACCTTTCCACCTTTGAATTTTCAAAATCCCACGCATCCCCCTGTGATTTGCGATGGCATTTTCCCCATTTTTACACCTTATTCCTTCTTTCATGAAAAAGACTTAAAAAAGTCAAAGTCTTCCGCCGATCCATTTTCCACCTTTGACTTAGAAGCTGCCACATGTGCTCTCGCGGGCCTTAGGAAATTTTTTCACATTTTTACCTTTTTCACCATAGTTCTTTAAAGCACAAAAAGACCCACTTTCCCACAAATTCTTAACTTCTGACACGTGTACACCTTCGGGGAAAAAATAAGAAATTTTCTCCATCACTTAAATTTTGCTTAGCCGATCAGAGCTCGACAGGGCCACGGGGCCAAATTAATCCTTTTGTCAAAATAGCCAAAAGTGACAAGTTTATAACATTTATCTGTTGTCTCTTAACCAATCAAAGGACGCCGCATATTTTCTAATGCTCAGATATAATTTTACGGGGAAAATACACCCGTCAAACTGTAGAATACACATAACTTTGTCGTTTGTGCCCAAAATGCAAATTTTTCTTGAAGGAAAAGGAATTTGTGAATAATAAAAGTATAAATGTGATTTTTTACCATGGATAATGATAATCAAAGGAATACAAGTGAATATTGAACATTTCACGCACGAAATCGAGGAAATAGAAAATAGAGCATGTAGATTGAAGATTTTTAGGGAAAACTGAAAATTTCTTTGAAAAATTTAGGGTAGGATCAAATCGTACACCAACACAAACAACAAAAATTATGCCTCCCTACAAGAAGATACATAACTCTAATGCCTCCTCAAGAAATCAACCCACTCTTATGCCTCCCTTAAGAAAATAAAAATATAAACACAAATGTTATTTATTAACAAGGTATACATCCTAGCCCAACTCCATCCTAAAATACCAAATAACATTACTCTTATGCCTCCCACAATTTTTACCCCAATTTCCATTTCTATCACAACCTAAAGATCAAATCTACTTCCCACCATCATAAGCAACACGACAACCATCATCCACACATATGAGCACAACAAAATTGTAAGGTAAAAAAACAAGTGTGAAGATCTACGTTAAAAATGAAGAGGATAAAACACAAATAAGTTATAATCCTTCCAAAATCCTAAGCAACCACCATCCATTCCAAGCTCAAATCACCATTCTCAAGCAAGCTCTCTAAAAATTACAAGCATCCACCAAAATGAACAAGTAACCCCCAAATCCTCACACAAATTGAAATAAATAGAAAAGAGGGAGAGAGGGGTGATGTGGCTCCATGTAGGATGCCACATCATCTCTCCTCCATTCCACATCACCAAGGTCAAACCCAAACCCCAAAGCATAATAAATTGGTGGTTGAGGAAATGACCACCCTCTTACACACTCAACCCAAACCCACACCCCCAAAGGACACAAATAAATAACCATGTAATAAAATTTAAATTAATTTCTCTTTTCCTCCATTAAAACACAAAAAAGGACCTAAAATAAGTGCCTCACATCATAGGCCTAGTGTCTGGTTGAATTTAATAGGTGTGGGACAAGCTTAGCTTGTCCCACGAGTCTCCAAAATTTCTAGAAGGTCAAAATCCGAATTTCACTTGAAATATTGAGTACACACTACTCCAAAACAAATTAAATTCATTCCAATCCAACACACATTAAGGATACCAACTCACATTTATTTCCCCCCCTTTTTCACATCCTAATTAGCACAAGTTAAACACTTTTAAATTAATTTAAGAGGGGTGTTAAAAAAAATAATAAAAGTGACTCCACATACTAAAAAAACAACTTAAAATTAAATAAAATCAACAAGACAAGGTCACTATTGAGATCACCCTCAATGGGAACCTCCAAATAATACACAACATACAAATACACAAGTTGTCATGGTGACATGTTGCCAATACCCCACATTCCTTCGTTGTTGGTCTCCTATCCCCCATAGTTTGTTGTGCTATAATTTCCTGCAAAATCCAACAATACCTTTTTGGCCTCATGGCCATATTAATGACGTTGAAATCATAAAACACATACATGTATACATAACAATTTACATCATCCAATATCATAGTTAAACCAATGTTAGAATCAAGTAATTCACCAATTTTTCATTTTTCTAGCATTTCAATTCTACCAATCCATAACTTTGTACTAAGATCACAACATCTACAATCATCCAGAAATATCCATAAATCACGTCCAATATGTCAATACATTAGTAATAGTTAGAACATCAAATACTTGATATATGAATCAAGCATATAAAATTTATCACAATAGTCACATCATGTCACAAGTTTAACACATATGTACCATCTATCAAATAAGTAAAACAAGTGCATCGATTCCCATCTAACAATTTCTAATATATAATACGATATCAAGGTCTAGGGATCCAATATAGAGTGACCAGAGACATAACAATATAAAAATAGTAACGACATAACAATTAGTCTGTAACAAGGAAACTATTCTAGATCATCATCATATCCTTAAATTCCCATCAAGGTCCATAATACAACCATATAGTAAAAATAATAATCAAAACACAATAGTAATCATGATGTCTCGCACATCTTATTAGTATGCTAACTAGAATACAGAACACGGTTTAAGACTAAAATCAATGTGAAATTGATAACACGGTTCAACCAGTGTTGAAGAGGAGTGGGCATTACATTTTGTCTAAATATTTATGCTCCCTTTCCAATTACTGAGACTTTTTTATCATTACCCAATTTTACCTTTGACTAGACAATATTTATCCATGCGAGAAAACAATTGTTTTGAATTTGTCATGTGGTTACTACAACTGAAATCCAAAAAGCATACATCTTTTGTGCTCTCTTGAGCTAAATGAAAAGTAATAAACATAGAATTATGATTTGAACTTAAAGAATTACATTTTTTTGAAAAAAATCACTTTGTGTTCCTAAATCATATTGTCTTTTTTGACATTTAGCAACATAATGACAATACTTTTTGTAATAATGACATTGTATATTAGATTTTTCATACCTTTCTTCCTACGAATGATGGTTATAATGAGTGTGAAAGGAAGTTATGCATCTACCTCTACTTAAAAAATCACTTGAGCTGCATTGATCACTTGAATGTGGAGATTTACCTCTTCTTGCATTAAATCTTCCTCTTCCTCTTCTGTTCACAAATCTTCCTCTACCTCTACTAACTGAAGCTTGGATTTTAAAAGCATATTCCAATGAGGTATTTCCAGATATGTTGGGTCTTTGTTCATGGGATAAAAAATATCCCATTATCTCATCTATAGATAGCTAAGTCAAATCCTTGGACTCTTTAATGGAAACAACAATGGAGTCAAACTTGGCTAGTAGACTCCTAAGAATTTTTATGTGATCCTTTTGTCTTCTAAGGTCTCTCCATGGGACCTAATATTATTTACTACACCCATCACATGGGTAAAAAATGAATCAACACTATCATACTCTCTCATCTGAATATTTTCAAAATCTCTCCTCAATATTTGTAGTTTGGCAAGTTTTACTTTACTAGTGCCTTGATAGGTAGTTTCTAAAATATCTCATGCTTTCTTAGACCTAGTGGCTATGGCTACTCTAGATGATATATACATGTCCATAACTTGTTATATAAAAAATAAATATTTTCAATCCCTTTTTCTATTTTTCTTAAGCGAGATCCTTATTTTTGGTCACAAATCATTATATGTAGCTTGATCCTGTGGTTTAGGGAAGCCATTTTAAACAAGTTCCCATGTATCTTTACTGTAGAAAAGGGTTTTCATTCTAATAGCCCAATATATTTAGTTTTTTCAACTAAAAATAGGGATTTGGGGTTGGAGTAAATTGTTTCTATTTCCAGCAATGGCCAAAAATGAAAAACACATATTTAATAAAGAAAATTGCACAAATTTAAAAGAGAAAACCTTCAAGCTGAGGGAGAACGTGAGTAACACCTTTCTGGTATGAAATTGCGCACCTAGGTGAGGATTTGTTAACCCGCTATGATACTAACTTGATGGATTTTTATATATAATACCAGATGAAGTAAACTAGAGAGTGGAGAGAGAGATGCACAAATATGCAAAAATAAACTTGTTCACTAAATTTTTTTCCAAAGCTTCAAGTTGGTTAGATTTTTCCTTATTTATAATGCATACAAATTCCTCATATAAATAGAGGTCACCTTTTTATAAGGTATGAGAATTATTTATAAGGTATAAGGTAATACAAATGCCTCATATAAATAGTGGATATTAATAACATCTAGTGAGTTTTTTTTTAAACATTCTTTTCAAATGTTAAAGTCATCACCTTTATATAAGGTATAAGAAATTTGATTTTCTATTCCATTTTTCTTTCAAAATTTTATTTTATTTACTAAAATAAAAAATCTCACACTAATTTTAATTATTAATAACTATTAATATATCTATATATGATATAATGTATATATATACATATATTAATATTTGTTGATACTACGAAAGTAATAATATTTATTAATGATATTTATTAATAATAGGATTACGTTAATATTATAATTTATAGTAAATTCACTAGATGTTATTAATATCCACTTATTGCATATTAATAATTTGTATTTGTTTATTAATTAAATCTTGCCTTGATAAGGAGGTTGCGAATTATTGTGGGAGAAAAAGAAATTTTAAATTTTAAATTCATATGGGTATAAATTATCATACACCTAGGTAAGTATAGTGTAGAAAATTGTGCAAGTATTGAATTGAAACAATTTATCACTTACCAATTTATTTATAAACTTATTAAGAGGAGTATACTTAATTGTAATTTATTCATTTACTTAAGGACAATTTCTATTGCAATGAAGGTAAAACTAGCTTATAAAATTTGTTCCATCTACTCATTCTTGTATATTCAGTTGGGTAGAAGAAAGTAAAACATACTTGAATGCCATTTATTCTTTTTCTCATTCAACATAATTACCAATAATGCAAGAGGATTAATATTTTCTTTCTATTCAAGATTCTAACTTTTCAACATGGATTTACGATACAACTTCCCAAGAAAACTTAGATTGGAGAAATCTTATTCTTTTCATTATAAAACCTTTAGAAGGTTCAAATTTCAAATAAGTAATGTAAATCACCATAAAAATTTACAAGGATTTAACCAATGAATAAAATTACATCCAATATACTATTGGTACAAAATACTAGTGAAGATTCATAATAGTACAAGCTACAACTTCACATGCCTTTCTCCCACAAGAGCACTTCTTCCATTTAACTCCACCATATTCACCAAGAATCAAGCACACAACAAAATGGGAAAGTAGGCAACACTCTCCACCCAACCAAAATTGGGAAGAGGGAGAGAATCCTTTTTCCTCATTGTCCCCCGAGCCCCAACAAAGACGCAATGAGGGTTATTTGGAAAACCATGGAAACTCAAAATGGATTCCACATACACATTCAATCAAGAAAATCAATGAAATAACACAATACCAATTTTACAAGAAACCAAATAATATCAAAACACAAAGGCTTCATACTAAATCCATGGAGGATAAAGGAGCATGGGGGTCCTTCTTATGCCTCCCAAGGGATTGGGTGTCCACCTATGAGCCTCTAAAAACTCCATCACAAGACAAACAACATTGTTATGCCTCCCTCATAGAAGATACACCACTCTTATGTCTGCCTCACTCTTATGCCTCCCTCAAGAAAATAAAAAGATAAGAACAAATCATATTTATAAACAAGGTGGACATCCCAACCCAACTCCCTCCTAAAATACCTAATAACATTTCTTTTATGCCTCCGTAAATTTTTACCCCATTTTAATTTCTCCCACAACCTAAGGATCAATTCTATTTCCCATAATAATAGACAATATAACAATCATTAACTACACATATGAGCACAACAAAAATAACTAGGTAAAAACAAGGGTGAAGATCTACCTTACAAATGAAGAGTATCAACACACAACAAGCTCCAAGCCTTTAAAAATCCTAAGCAATCAACCTTCACTCAAAGATCCATTCACCATTCTCAATCAAGCTCTCCAAAATTACAAGCATTCCAAAAAAGCAATTCCAAAACCAAGAAGTAACCCCAATACTTTCCAAAAATTTCAATAAATAGAAAGGAGGAACAGGTAGATGATGTGGCTCCATGTGGGATGCTTTACATCATTTCTTCTCCATCACACATCCCTCAAGTCAAACCCATACCCCAAGGCATAATAAATGGGTGATTACGAGGAATGACAACCCTCTTACACACACCACTCTAACCCACACCCCATTAAGGAAACAATGTAGACACATGTAAGAAGGTGCAATTAAATCTCACCTTTTTCCTTAAAAAACACATAATGGGGTTTATTTTGACCCTCCAACCCACAGGTAGGGTTGGTATAAGAAATTAAGAGGTGTGGGACAATTTAAAATTTTCTCACAAGCCTCTAAAAATGGCCCCTAAGGCCAAATCCGAGTTTCCCAAGTAGGGTGGAGTGCACAACACTCAAACTCACATATACTCAATTAATAAACACAAGAACTAGAGACCCAACTACTCTAATAAAAGACTCCTTTTTGTCACATCCATTAGTAGCTTACTAACATGATTGATTTACCTAATTAAAACACATTAATCAATAATGATAACAAAGGGAATTACATCACAAATTAAATCACATACTCAACAATAAATAAATAAAAAGGAACATACACACAAACCCCATGGTCACAATTGGATGTCATACCGCCCCCATTGGGACCCCCTAACACCAATTAAAAAAACAAATTACACAAGTTGCCATAGTGACCAGTTTCCAATACCCCACATTCCTTCGTTGTTTGTCTCCTACCCCCATAGTTTATTGTTGTGATATAATTACCTGAAAAATCACACAATACCTCTCTGGCCTCATGGCCATATTAGTGATATCGAACTAATAAAAATGCTTATATCTACATATCCATTTCAACATCAAATATCATAACTATTATTGCTAAGACCAAGTAATTCAGCAATTACTCTCGATTTTCAACATTTCGATTCCACAAATACATCAGTTTGTAATTAAGATCATAGACCAACTGAATCAACTAATTTAAGAAATACTTTCACTCATTCACAATTTCGCCCATTCTTCAATATCAAATAAATCACAAAATAACTTTGAACATCATAATAAAATCAATATGAAGAAAATTCAAAATATCAATATATATCTAAGCTGACAACACATCATTGTCTTCCCTACTTGAGTGTCTATCAATAGTTAATCATTTCAGTTAGAGTAATGTCTATCCTTCGATTTCCATATCACAATGTGTTAATGTCGTTTGTTTATTAATATTTGCAGGTACAATGTGCAATAATGTCTATGTGTCCAGTCACAGAGATAAATCAAATATAGTAAAGCAATATCGAAGAGTGATGACATCAAAATTAATTTATAACAAGGCAACCATTCTAGATCATCATCATATCCTTAAATTCCCATCAAGTCCACAATATGACCATATAGTCAAAATAATAACCAAAACACAATAGTAATCATGATGTCAAGCACATCTTATTAGTATGCTATCTAGAATACAACAACCAGGTTTACGATTATAATCAATTCAAAATTGATAACACTGTTCAAACAGTGTTGAAGAGGAGTGGGCATTACAAATTGTTGCTAGTTTGAAACCTGGCAAAAACTAAAAACACATACTTAACCAAGAAAATCGCACAGATTTAAAAGAGAAAAACTGCAACCTGGGGGAGAACGCGAGCAACACCTTCGTTGGTCTGAAATTGCATGCCTAGGTAAGGATTTTTGAACCCGCTCTGATACTAATTTGATGGATTTTTAGCTATAATACAAGATGAAATAAACTAGAGAGTAGAGAGAGATGCACAAATATGCAAAAATAAACTTGTTCAATTAAAAAATTTCGAGATCTTCGCTGCTTAGATTTTTCTTTTTTAAAATGCATACAAATGGCTCATATAAATAGAGGTCTTTCAAAATAGATAGCTTCATGAGCAAGCTAAAAAACATTAAATGAGATTTGGTAGGAGAGAAGATTTTACAATTAATTAGAAATATTTTCCAAATCCTTTTTGACAAAATCTATCAATCTTAATTTGGTAGTTGAGATTACACAAATCCCAACACTACTCGCTCTTCCCCACAAACTAGGGATCCTTTGCTTTCGTTTCAAATTGTTTGTGTTGGTATTGGTGTTTGTGATAAGAAACATAATCCATTTGAAGGGTAGTCAAACATGACGGTATCTGAGTTTGTGTGTGTTAGATAAGGCACTCGAGTTAGACGATAGTGGCTTCAAAGTTGTATATATATGAGCGAGGTACCTATTGTAGTTCAGTACCGTCTTCGAATTAAAAGAAACTAACCAAGTAAAAATAAGACATTAACTACTTCATATCTTCGCATTTATCTTCTTCAGATATACGCACCTCTCATTCTTCAGATATACACACCTCTCATTTTCCATCTTCATTATCACCTCTCATTCTCTATCTTGTTCAGTGTTCTAAATTCTCTCTTCGTTGTTCTGTGTTCGAAATTAAAGGTCGGCAAATTTCTAAATCAGCGGCCTTAATTTTGTGTGAATATGAAGAGGATAACGCGCTCTGTTAATATGCCGTGTCTTGTACAGAAGATATAAAACAATGCTGGCGTGAGTTTCTAAATTAGCCTCTGTATCATATCTTATGGTGCAACTACGACTACCTCATCCCTCGTGCTCGTATAAGTATATCCTCTACTCTCGAGAATTGGTAGAATCAGAATTGAATTAAATCTACAAATGCATATGTCTTCTTAGATTTCATCCATGCAAATCTCTGCTATACCTCATACCTTCCGGACGTATTGGTTCTTTATTGATTCAGGCGGATGGTTTGTGTAAGTAGAAGGCACTGTGGTAAATTTAAAATGTAACGAAATGATTATAGATTTATTTTTGTTTCATTATGCCGAGAGGCATTCTCATTTATATATATATATATTGAGTGGAGGAGTTTGATGTCGTGCCCGTGAAATTGTGTCCGTACTAATAAATTTTAGTAACTATTTGTAAAATTTGTGTGGAGAAGTTACAAAAATAAATAAGTTTAACTTTACTAATTTAATTGGTTAAAATATTTTAGTAAATTAATTTTTTAAATTATCGGGTTAGTAATTTAATGTGTTAATTTAAAAACTATAATGTTTAAATAAATAAATAAGTTTAAATATGCAATATATTATTAGGTAAATAATTTTTAATTTAACTTTAGTAATTTACTAATTTAATTTAATTCTTGGGGAAATTAGATAAATTAAAGTAAATAAATTGTTTAAACAAGTAAAAAATACTTTTAATGTGTTAATTTAAAAACTATAATATTTAAATAAATAAATAAGTTTAAATATGCAATATATTATTAGGTAAATAATTTTTAATTTAACTTTAGTAATTTACTAATTTAATTTAATTCTTGGGGAAATTACATAAATTAAAGTGAAGAGGGTGTGGGTAAGTAAATAATTTAAAGGTTAATCTCATAAATGGGTTGATTTTTTTTGGTCAGATTTGTTGCTTTACAAGCCGTTTTGAGATTGATATAGACAATGAGATATCGACATGATTCTTATTCAATAAGTTTAAATATGCGGGATTCATTAACTTTATAATCCATGGCATGTCGAAAGGAGGATTGCGGTAGAGAAGACATTGAAAATAACGATTTATAAGAATTAAAGATGAAATTAATCAACATGTTCAACAGAATACAATAGAACATGAATGGGAAATCATGTGTAGGCTTCATCATGGTCAAATTTTGCAAGCGACGGAAATAGATATGTTGGGAAGGAGAGATATTGTGAGAAAGGTCAAGCACCATGGAATAATGAATATCAAGGTGAAGAATACACAAGTAAAGTGATAAAATTCATAAGCAACATGAAAGATAATGGGTTGGTTATAGATGATGAATTAGCCCCGAATTTCAATTGCGACACCTTGGGTGCTAAACAAAAACAAGCACTTGATATAATAATGACACATTATAATCAACATCGAAATAACATTCCATTGCTCATGATAGTTCGAGCGAAAATATATTGGGAGCAGGGAAATCGTATTTGATTGGTGCGATTCATCAGGCACTTTTTGATGCATCATTCCTTGAACGTTCTCCTCTTCTATTGCTTGCACCAACAGGAGTTGCAGCTTTTAATATTGGCGCCTCGACCATCCATTCACAACTTCGAATACCTATTACAGATTTTGCGAATGGAGGATCGATCGAGACTTACACAAACATTCCAACAAGAGATTTGCCACATAAAATATGTATTGATTGATGAAATGAGCTTCGTCGGACAAAGTTTGCTAGAAAACATGGACTCCCGACTTTGTCAAGCATTCCCTGAAAGAAAAGCAGACATGAGTTTTGGTGGTGTTTCTATGATTTTGGTAGGAGATTTGGGGCAACTTCCTCCTGTTACCGATAAACCGCCATATGATAGTAATAGACGTGCAAAGCTATTATGGGAAGCATTCGGAACAGTTGTTACATTGGATAAGGTATTTAGGAAAGCAGGAGAGGATGAAGACCAAAAGCATTTTTGAGAACTTCTGGCCAATCTCAGAGATGCGAATCCAACACTGGATGATTGGATGTTGTTAATGAGTAGAACAAGTTCTGCATTAGACAAAGATAAAAATGAAGAATTCTATAATAATATTCACCTAATGGCGACAAAGATTAACGTGAATAACCACAACAACAAAAAATTGCATTCATTGAAAAGACTCATCACGTAGCATCATTCCTGAACGCTGCAACTAGAACAAGTACCATGAACACACCTTTGGCGGGAGGTCCAATGATGAACTTGATTTAGAATTATTAATTTCTAATGATGCAAGGGTTATGCTAACATCCAATCTTTGGATAGAAGTAGGTCTTGTAAATGGAGCTCTGGGATATATTCGAAACATAGTATATGCACCTGGTACTGGTCCACCGAACCCGCCAACATATGTAATGGTTGAATTTGATAGTTACTTCGGAATACCATTTGAAGATAGAACTCCGCATACCATCCCAATTACACCAATACAAAGGGGACACACACACCAATTACCCTTACGGTTGGCATGGGCATTGACGATACATAAATCACAAGGTTTGACTCTTTCCAAGGCTACAGTTGATATTGAAGAAAGAGAGACAATGGGGTTAACATTTGTGGCTATCTCTCGAGTGAAGTCGTTGCAGAGTCTAAGAATATCTCCGCCATTTTCATATGAGCGCTATGCAAAAATGAAGAACGGAAAACTACTTTCGAAACGAAAGGCTGAGGAAAAAAGACTTATGTCCTTGGAATATAAATAATGTACCATATGTAGCACACATTGCATTATATGAATTTGTCATTACATGTGATGTACATTGCACATTTCAATTCGTATGAAAAAGGATTGTATTTTTTTAACTTGATAATACGGTTACTAATAAAATCCATAAGAACTTCGTGCATTATAGACCTTGATTTTTTTTGCTCATACTCATTCTCCAAAGTCAAATATGTGTTAAGTTATATAGTAATATAATTACATAAGAAAATTACATATAAGTGACTATGTTTTGATAATAAGTAATTATAATATTAAATTATAAATTTTATTTTATTCATACACGAACTAAATTCCCCCGATTTTTCATACTTTATTTTTGGTATTGTTTTATGTATAATGCAACCCCTGCGGTTGCTACTAGCATACCTATATTTTCTAAATATATGTAATATATGCCGAGAGGTATATATTACATATATTTATATATTATATAAATATATAGGTGCCTCGTGAACTTCACCTCTCGGCATATTTTACATACCATGTTTTGGTTTATGTTTCTATGTGTATGTAAAATATGCCAAGAGGTGAAGTTCACGAGGCACCTATATATTTATATAATATATAAATATATGTAATATATACCTCTCGGCATATATTACATATATTTAGAGAATATAGGTATGCTAGTTACCTTAAACCATAGGGTGTACATGTGATTCAAATGGGATCCAACCTTTTGAAAGTAATGATTACTATAGGTCATAAACAAAGCCAGGGAGGATAAAATGATGGATAATGGTCACATACCATCGAGTAAAACCAAATATACCTTACCTTAAACTTTGAAAAATATTTGCAAACATACCTTAAAATTAGCTAAGGAAACATCATACAACGAAGGGGAAAATATTATTATCCATGTGTATAGGTATCAAAAGAAGACAGTTTTTTTTTTTCATGCATGTGATCATAAGTGACAAAGAATTATTCATGTAGATAAAGACAACGACCAACCTTTATACAGGTGTCACATCAATGCACTAGAGGACAAGAATATGTTTTACATGCACATGATGATAAATTGCAGATTAAGAAAGGCTAATAATAACAATTATTATTCACCCACAAATAACCTTATTTCTTCCAAAGATGCACTATACCATCATGCAGTATTGGAGTAGGAGTCAAATCAGTTTGACTTGAGCTATTTTTGGAGAAATTAAGGCTATTTTTTCCTCTTGTAATAACATGTATAATTTTAGGCCTTATTTATTATTTATTCAAAGGAAAAGGCTAAAATTATCATGCATGACTGCAGCCTATTTTTAAGAGGGGTTGGGTGAATTTTTTTGCTATATATTGTGTGCATTAGCAAGACACAAGGGAAATTTTTGACACAAGAGTGTTGAAGCATATTTTTTTCAGTTTTTCTCTTGATTGAGAAATAGTTGTTTCCTTTCCAATTATTTATAGTGGTGTGTATATTTCCATTAAATCTTCTTAATTTTAATTACATGATTAATTATCTTACCTTACTGCAAATTTTGTGTTTTCTATACATTCTTAGTGTGCATGTTAGCTATTGTGTTGTTGTGATTTATTCCCTCAACACACAAGTGTTCTCCTCAGGATCAAACTAAAACCAATTGGTTTGTATCTCGTAATATGTTTCTCAGTATATTTTCCATGTACTTAGTTAAATCCCTTAATCAATTTAGTCTATCACCCCATTTTAATTTAGTTACAACAATCTTTTTATCCTCAAAACCCCAAAAATTAGTTTAGGGTACATCAATAAGGAACCATCCTTGATACTGAAGACTCACCTCAACAATAGGTATACCCACAGACCTGAGGTGTTTCCATATTGTCTACAGAAGTGAGAGATAAAGAAATCTTAGAACCCATGTTGTCATCTCTCAACAAGGGTGCACTTCGAGAGATAACAATAATGAATTGACTAAAAATGAAATAAGTTCCATTATTATATTTATATTTTACATTACGATCTTCAAAGAATAAAAACTTCTAGGGTGGATTTCTTTTACATTTCTTTGATATTGGAAGATGACACAAAATAACAAATATTCCAAGACAAGACAAATACTATCAATTGTCATAAATACACATATTGAAACAAATATCTTTAGCCTAGTAGCCATTAAGTACAACACACTAGTATCAACTATATCACATTCTATTTTAATCGTAACACGATATTCGATTCATGACGATCATTTAGGCCAAATATTATTACATAGCGTTGGTGCAACATAACAAATTTTTGAGATTAACACCCACTAGGATATTTGTTTCCTTATATACGGAGAACAAGTAATGAGTTGACTAAAAAAATAACTAAGCTCCATTATTATTTTTATATTATACAATACTACCTTCTAATAATATCGACAACTACGCTAGATACTTACTTTATTTCTTTGATGTTCTAAGATAACAAATATTCAATGACAAGACAAATATTTAATGATTTTAATAAATAGACATATTCCTAAATGAAAATTTCATCGTAGTGGTTGCTAAGTTCAATATGGTATTTGAAGCCCAACAACCACTAAGGCCGTATATTATTACATAGCGCCGGTGCAAGATGATAAAGACTTGAGGTTAGAAGCCACAAGGATAGTTGTTGTCTTGCATTCTGGATAACTAGTAACGACTTACCTAAATAACTATATGTGCTCCATTAATATATTTAGATTATACAAGACTATATTAAAATACTAGAGACCACTATTGTGGATGGTTACTAGATTTATTTGATGTTCCAAGACAAGAGAAGACAAAAAATATTCCAAGACAAGATAAATATTAACGAGTTTCATAAATATGAATATACGAAAACCAAATTTTAAGCATATCGTCCACTTTGAGTTCAATAGAATATTTGAAGTCTATGATATGAGCTTTGAAACCTAGCGAGTCATTAACATCAAATGTTATTAAACAACATTATTGCAACATAAAAATGACTTGAGCTTAGCATCCTCTAGGATAGTTATTATATTAGCTAAAGGAAAATTAGTAATGACTCGATTGAAAAGGAAATATGTTCCATTATTATATTTATATTTTACAATATGATGTTCCAATATATTTGAATCCTATCACATGATATTAGTGAAGGCGCTCCAAATAATGATTTGAATATTGCTATATCTCATAATACAGAGAGACGCCTTTATATAGGCAGCGAGAGGGGGAGCCCGTGGCAGAAACAGTTACATAACTGTTAATTAAACAAATACAAACAAAATGTATTAATTCGCTAACATTCCCCCCCTTAATACATTGCTCTTACAAATGTACCCCCTAAACAAATCAAACTTCACCTTGCCGAGAGGCTTGGTGAGAATATCTATGAACCTAGTGAGAATATCTGCAACCTGAAAATCAATAGGGTAGTACTAGAGCTGAATTTGGTGGTTCAAGACCTATTCAGAATGTAGTGACATTCGACCTCAATATTCTTTGTTCATTCATGGAAAATAGGATTCTTCACAAGCTTCAACACACCTTGATTGTCGCAGTGAATGATGGGAGGTTTCTCTTCAGGAATCCCTATATCTGCAAGAATGCGACGTAACCAAATTGCTTCGCACACAGCTCCTCGTGCAACGCGGTATTCAGCCTCAGTGGATGAGAGAGAAACAATAGTTTGCTTCTTGCTAATCCATGAGATAGGTCCAGATCCGAGATGAAAAACATATCCTGAAGTGGATTTCCTGTCATCAATGGATCCTGCATAGTCCGAGTCTGTATATCCCTGTAAGAAGAACTGAGTGTTCTTCTGATACTCCAGACCAAAGTCAATTGTACCTCGGACATATCTCAACACATGCTTTGCTGCTATCCAATGACATTTCTTTGGCTCCTGCATAAATCTGGCGAGATAGCTCACAGCAAAGCAAAGATCTGGTTTGGTATAAGTCAAGTAAATGAGACTCCCCACAAGCTGCCTGTAGTGAGTGCCATCTACCTGTGGTGAATCCTGGAATCTAGATAGTTGCAAACCTTTTTCCATAGGTGTGGACATTGGTTTACAATCTGACATCCCATACTTTTCCAGGAGTGTCTTGGCATATTTCATCTGGGAGACGAAGATATGATTCTTCTTCTGCCATATCTCTAAGCCAAGACAATAGTGAAGTAGCCCCAAATCAGTCATGTCGAAGGATTTCTTTAGATCATTCTTTACATCATCTATAAGATTGTCAGAACTTCCTGTGATCACAAGATCATCTACGTAAAAACCGAATGACAATCTCTGTTCCTACCTTCTTGATATACAAATTTGTATCTGAGGGGCTACGAGTGAATCCATGCTGCAATAGGTGATCATCAATTTTTATATACCATGCCCTAGGTGCTTGTTTGAGTCCATAAAGAGACTTTATCAGACGACATACCTTCTGTGGTTGATGCTCATCTACAAACCCTTTAGGTTGGGCCATGTACACTTCTTCTTGTAGATCACCGTTTAGAAAAGCACTCTTGACATCCATCTGCTGAAGTTTCCATCCATTTTGTGCTGCCAAAGGTGCACATACAACTCGATGGTTTTGATCTTTGCGGTGGGTGCAAAGGGCTCATCATAGTCAATTCCTTCTTCTTTGAGCATAACCCTTTGCAACAAGTCATGCTTTGTGTTTGTTCGATTGAACCATCTCGCCTTATATTTTGTTTTGAAAATCCATTTGCAACTAATGGATTTCTTACTTGGAGGCATATCGACAAGATCCCACATCCGATTCTCAATCGGGAATCATATTCAGCATCCATAGCCTGTTTCCACTGTGGTTGGTCTAATGCCTCACGAACAGTGTCAGGTTCGGTGCTCTCAACAAATGAACTCATGAGTGCAAAATTTACCTCATGTCTAGCTTGACTTCGTGTTCTAACTCCCGTAGAAGTACTAGGAAGTGAGTTTAGGTGTGCATCCCTGATAGTACTCTGGACCCATTTCAGACATTGGTGTTGCTGATGTGAAGATGTGTTTTCCAGTGTGCTAAGATCAACGAACAAGTCTCCACTCAGCTCTTCTTCTCTCTGAGAAGAATCATCTTGCTCATCATCTGGATGTGTGAGCAATCTATGTGACGAGGTCGATCTCGATCTCCTTGTGTGGCGGGCATGTCGACTCTCGTAGATCTTCTTCATCTCAGGATCCATGAGACGATATGCCTTTGAGGTAGTACTATACCCCAAGAAAAGACATGGCAGTGTCTTTGGATCGATCTTCTTCCTTCTCTTATCTGGAACATGCATATATGTAGTACAACCAAAAACTCTCAAATGATGAATAGAAGGTTTACGACCAGTCCATACCTCTTCCGGTGTCTTGTTCTGCAAGATCTTCGTGGGTGCCTGGTTGAGTAGATACACTGTTGTCTTGGACTACTTCTACCCAAAACTGATCCTCCAACTTGGCGGTTGAGAGCATACAACGAGCCATCTCCATGACAGTCCTGTTGTGGCGCTCGGAAATCCCGTTCTGTTGGGGCATGTAGGGTGCAGTCAAATGTTGCTTGAATGCCATGCTACTTCAGGTATGCTAAGAACTTCTTTGACACAAATTCCCCCCCTCGATCTGAGTGGAGGAGAAGAAGAGGCTTCCCAGACTGCCTGGTGGCTTGCTGGTAGAAGGTTTGGAAATTTGCAAGTGCCTCACTCTTCTTCCGAAGGAAATATACCCACATTTTCCGTGAGTAATCATCAATGATAAGCTGGAAGTACTCAAAACCTTGGAAGCTAGCTGGCAAGGGTCCGCACAGATCGGTGTGAATGACCTGAAGATGCTCTATAGAATGATAAGAGCTCTGTTTGAATGGACCTCTATGTTGTTTACCCGCAAGACATCTCGAGAAAACAGGTAAGGAATGGGAGAGTGGAGGAAGCCCTCTTACCATTTCCTTCACACTGAGCTAATGCAGAGCCCCGTAGAAAGATGACCATATCAAAAGTGTCAAAGTGTAGTGGACTCCGCCGTTGATGCAGAGAGAGAAACGATGGATGAAGTGACCGCATCCAGTGCAAATAGACGGCCCTTCAGAAATGCTTGAGCAATGACTGACTCTCCCTGGGAAATGATGCAGGACTTGACCCCTTTCTCAACAAAGAATTCAACCTGCATTCGATGGTTAAGAAGTTGACTTACAGACAAAAGATTTGAAGTCAAACCTAGAACATAGAGCACCTTTGTGAGTGTACATCTTCGTGTTCCAAGAGGAATGATGACATCACCAATCCCTGCTGCAATATACTCTTGATTGTCTGCAATGGTGATCCGATCTCCAGTGGGCCGGTCACTCAGAGTATGGAACAACTTCTTGTTTCCATTCATGTGTTTGCTAGCGCTGAATCAATCAACCAGACATCTTCTGACGGCTGCGAAGTCTGTGAGACTAGAACAATGTCAGAATGAGTCGTATCTGGTACCTCTTCATCGGAGGTGGCATCCTGCTGAGCAGCAATGTGGCCCTTCTGCCTCTGATTACGAGCATGCCATCGGGATTTCTTGGAATATCCTCGGCCAGAAGTGCTCTCTTCGCCAGAGTTTCCATACTTGTGACCGTTGTAATAACAGTTCACAGTCGTGTGCGTATCCGTGGAGCAAATGTGGCACCACCGATCCACCTTGTGATTATGTTGCTTCTGGGGTGGCCGCTGTGGTGGCCGCTGTGAAGATGGCTGCTGAGCATGCTGCTTCTGATTCTGGGGGGCAGATTTCCTTTTCCGAGGCTTATGTTTTTGCCTCGTGATGAGAGCCTTGTCTTCGAAGGCTTCTTGTACATTTTGCATGGCTTCTTCCTGCTGGAGATAATTCACCAGGGTTGCAAAACTCACCTCCTGTTGAGTGATTGTCAATGTGGTGATCAGTGTCTGAAACCGGGAAGGAAGAGCTCACAGGTGAGCGGGACTAGCAACTTGTCGTCCACTGGTTCACCGAGTGCAGAGAGTTCTACACATAACTCAGCTACACGCCGCAAGAAGGCTTCTACTGATTCGCCATCATGCATACTCATCGTATGAAGCTTTGTCTGAAGTTGTAACTTTGTCGTCAGATTCTTAGCTTCGTAGATGGTACACAATGCACTCCATGCCTGAGAAGAAGCGGTTGCTTCCCGAATGTATGGCTGCACCTCATCAGAAAGACTCAGGGTGATGAGCATTAGTGCTTTCGCATCAGCCTTTTCATATTTTTCCAACAGATCAGCGTCTGTGGGAGGGGCATCTTTGCCAGAAACGATCCCCCAAAGATCTTCGAATTGAAGAATCATCTGCATTTTGGTTTTCCATGCGGCAAAATTTGGCCCTTTCAAGAGTTGGGCATCGGATAGCAATATTTTCGGAGCAAACATTTTCAAAAACTCAAAAATGTATTTTATTTATTTATTTTCAAAAATGGCTACAATGCTTACTGAAGGAATCTGTCTCGAAGATGGGCTCTATAGGCTTGTGCAGTGAGACACCGACACTCCTGTGGGCGTTCTATTTCACGTTCGTCATCTACATCATAACCACGTTCAAGTTCTGCATGAATCTACCATGCTTGACATCGAACGTCGAACCAAAAATATTCCAACAGTCCTCGGCGCACAATCTCGTCAAAGAGAATGTTCCCAGTGTTGTGTAGCTCGTTGACCAAGGCAAAGAACAACCCAGTGGTGTCTTCATTGTCATTCAATGCCCAAATATTTGGTGCATTTCTCAAGGTGCTTTGTGCATCGGAAATTTGTGACATACGCGCACACACTGTTTCAAAATTTGTAGGCTTTCTTCACTTGCACAGTTTTAATGGAGCAAAGAAGAACAAAACAGTCACTGAGGGCTCCTACCACGCACAGTTTTTCTCTTCTTCTTGTCTTCCACTCTGCAAATGATGGCAATGGCTAGAAATGGCACTGGCTTGAGCCAACAATGTCTCCTTCCACGCTTCCGCTGCGCACCAGCAAAGAACAGCCACGCACAGCCACGCACTCTCCTCCTTCCACGCAGGCAGAGGACGCACCAGCAAAGAACTCCACGCACAGGTTCACTGGTTTGCAAAAATATCACGTTCTTGCTGCTCCTCCACGCTAATTCTCGCACAACACAGCCAAAATGGACACTTCCATGCACAAAGCCACCGTCAAAATTCCAAAATGGACACTTCCACACACAACACAGCCAAAACGGACAGGAAATCACGCAAACTCGCTCCCTCCAACGCCTTGGTCCGCAAACGGATAGGTCATCTTAAGCTTCCACGCACAAAGACCATGACCAAAATGGACAGGCGGAGGAATCTGAGTCTCCTCTCCATGCACAACACACAAACTCACTCCGATACCAATGAAGGTGCTCCAAATAATGATTTGAATATTGCTATATATCAGAATACAAAGAGACGCCTTTATATAGGCAGCAAGAGGGGGACCCTGTGGCAGAAATAGTTACATAATCATTAATTAAGCAAATACAAACAAAATGTATTAATTCGCTAACAATTAGAAGCGTGACATGATTTTTGAATCCAAGTGGCCCCTAAGGTCAAATATTATTATACTCTTGTTGGTGCAACATAACAAATAATTGATATTAACGACCACTAGGATCTTAGCACAAACTAGGGTAGTCCACGATTTGCTTTATATTCAATTCAAAATTTTAAAATAAGAAACTATTTTGCCTTGAGTCCGTACAACCATTAATTTTATTTAGTAATTGAGCCTAACAAATTTGTAGGCCATTTTCCTTTATACTAGCCGATTTATATTATATGTTATACAAAATATATTTTATAAGAATTATAAAAGGATAAATCCCTCGAGATGGTATCTAGGAGAGAGCCACCAATACTTGGCGATTTTCCAATTGTGGACATAGAGTCGTGATTGCATAATACCAAATATTTATCATGGTACAACTTGATACTTGTCAAAAAAAAGTAACTAATGACAAAACCCAATCATATCATAACATCATAATTTTAATTTTGATGTTAGTGGCCACTCTTCTTCTTTTACTAACAAATTGACAACTTTAAGGAATCCAAAATCACATGTGTTATACAAAATATTTCTTGTGAGAATGATAAAAGGCATTAGCCCTCTATTGTGTATGTATTCTAGAATAACTTCAATGTGTGATATGATGCCTTTAACCTTTTAATATATTGTATACAAGATAATTAGTAATTATTTGAGTGAAACATTAGTGATTGGGAAACATTTGTAAAATGTAATAGAGATTAAATATTTAAATTTCTTTGTGCAAGGCATAACAAATGTTTTTATTAATGATTCCTTATTTTTTATGATTAAAGGAGGGTTGAAGGGACCCTTTTCATTTACAATAAATATATAATGAGAGGATCATTCAAAAATACCAAACAACCAAGTAATACTTTTCTTAGTAAGTGCTATGCCGAAAACAAAAGTGGTAGGGAATAAAAAAATCCTAGACAATATCAAATAGAAAGGATGAATACACAACAATGGAACTAACAATGCTATATAATAACAAAAAAAAAGATAAAATATGAAGGATTTTAGAAACACTTATTTATCTAAATCAAAATACACAACTCTAACCTCCACTTTAATGGGTTGGAAAAAGGTTTCCGCAAGTGTTTCTTGAAAAACATTCTCTTTTGTAGTAACAACATAAATCTTTAACAATCATACGCTTCGTACCCTTGCCCATGAGGAAGATCTCAACATGTCAATTCTAGTTGCAGTGGAAAAAATAGCATCCAGGTCAGGATGATGGAGAGAACTAGGACCCATCATCCATCTCTTTCCCCAAATTGGCAAATCATACATGAA
This sequence comes from Taxus wallichiana var. yunnanensis, assembly GCA_018340775.1. Classification (NCBI taxonomy): domain Eukaryota; kingdom Viridiplantae; phylum Streptophyta; class Pinopsida; order Cupressales; family Taxaceae; genus Taxus; species Taxus wallichiana. The sequence continues at coordinate 720,762,546 of CM031240.1, read as the reverse complement.
ATGCATTACGACGTCAAACAAATTTTACAAGTATAAAATAATTTCCCCATCCACGAAACATTCCCATTTATAGGGAGCCTTGGAAATTATGGGCCATGATGCACTTGAGGTTTTGTCCATTTTATCTTCTATGCAAACCCTATAAGTTAGTTTGATCCAAAGGTGAAGACCCATCTGCAAATCTCAATCCTTCGTTGGCTCTATGATAAGAAAATGAAAAATGAACTTCGAGGAAACATCCAAATTAATAGTTCGATGACCCTCCAGAGAAATATAATCATCTCTAATAACTCCCTCAATAGCAAACATATCTTCCTCTGATTCAATCATAAAAATATATTTTAGAAAATGAAATGAATTACATGAAAAGAAACATTAGAATGGACATCACAAAAAAAAAAAAAAGAAAGCGAAAGAAACCCAAAAGGTGTGAAAATAAGGGAGAACAGCTAGATAAATATATGGGGTGACTATGCCATCACATGCTTGTAATTAATACAAGCTTGCTATGGGATTTAATATCAACCTTTCTTGGAAAAGGTGGTGAAGTTCAACCAATCAACATATTTTTTAACAATCTTATCACAAAACATTTAGTCAGTCCCATGAATTATTATGAATTTCAATTAATTATTATATTTCCAATACATATGATTTAACGTGCAATATCTTATTAATGAAATAAAAATAATAATTTTATTCACACAAGACTGATTTTCCCTAACAAGGACTACTTTTTGATGGAGGCGTTGACAATAATATGAGAGTCACCTCTAATAATTAATTCATTATTATTCAATTCATTATTCAGGGACCAACAACATTCTACCACTACAATTTATTAATTTATTGACTTATTAATTTACTAAAATTCTAGTCATTAGTCAAGTTATTAATTTTTAGAATAGCCTTTAGAACAATATATATTTTCTTGGTTTTACTTGTTCCTTGCTAGATTTACGTTAGCATAATTTTGTTTATTTTATCAAACACATAATTAGGGATCCTCGAATATAAAGAATATAAATAGAAATAAATTAATTGTATATCAACAAGATTAAATCAATGCAATATAAATTTGTCATTTAATCATTGAGAACTATCTTCACCTTCGTCCCGCATATTTGATAGATTATTTTTCTCTATTTGGTTTTAATTTCAATTTTAAGAAAATATGGAAGGCCAAGATGGACAGGATACTTATTCAGGCTTAAATGACGTACTTCTCTTACTATGATCTAACCTTTCCTAACTATCTCACTATTTTTATAATAAGAAACTACTAAACATAGCAATAGTAAATCCTTTCCTTTCAAAACTAATGACACTTAGAGGTTGCTAATCATTTTAACTTATATGAAAATATATGAATTATGTAATATGCATAATAAATTCTATGACAACTAAAAAAGACATCAGGGTTCCTTAAGGTATGTATTCAAGGACTTGGCACTACCAGGGATAGTCCAACCAATATAATATAATTACAAATAATGACAACAAAGTTGTTCAGATTAATTTTTTTATTGTTTAAATGGATTCATGGACAATATAGAGGATAACATCCACTAGCCTTCTCATTTACGAATAATTGGTTATATGCATTTAGGACTATATTTTTAACGGGTAATTTCTTGAAATATGTAGAAGGCCAAGATGAACAAGATACTTCATATTCAAATTATGTTCTTCTATAACTATGATCTAATGTTTATCTTTTTCGCCAAGGTAGACAATCAATTTTTAATAGGTTGAAATTTTTGAAAACTAGAAAAATTGGAGCCTCTGAGTGCCAAACCACTCTTTTCAATAAATAATGGAGCTTAGAAGTCGCTAAGCATTATCCTTGATATGAATTGACATGAATTACCTAATATAAAAGTATATCCTACGAGAAATACATAAGGCTTCATCCTTCTCGAGGGTATGTATTACTACACTTGAGTCCACTAGGATATTTTCAACACTTGGTTACGATTGTCATTCTCAAAGTTAAAATGAATATGTAAAAATATAGAGGATACTACTTAACGGAATTAATGGATCTTAGCGATCTTGAAAACATTTCCTTGATTAAATACAATATGGTTTATGTGTTATTCACTATATATCTTATGAGAAATCCATAAGGCTATGTCTTTGTTGAGTGTATGTAGTGCACTGTAATGACCATTTGAAATAATTATCCTTCATGCTAGTTTTTACATTAGAGAGGAAATAATTAGAAATGATTTTCCTAAAAACTTTCTGACTACTGGTATTTTCTGCTAATTTGATATTATTGATTATTCACATCACTATTTTCACCTGCAAGTTCTCCTCGTTCATTATCATAGGAATTTTTACTTCTACCACAGGCATGACTAAACCATTCTACTTCCACCAAGGAAAATGATCTAAAATACCTAAATGCAAAAACTAAAATTTAAACTTTTGAAATTTCAATTTCTGAGGTAAAAAATCCAATACGTAGTTACTTCATACTTTGGAAAACCTCACAAAAACAAGCATGCTTGATTTATGATGGTGTTTTAATTCATCCCATGTTAAAATCAATAAAGAGTTGGTGGGAAATGTGTCGATAATCATGCATGATAGTATTCAACACTTGGGATTCCTTTTCATAGTGGTGGTATTGATGTAAATAATGATCTTCAAACTAATAAATGTCAATACTTCAGATATTTTTAATCTACTTGCATAAATGAAACTACCTAAGTAATGATGGATTTCATTGTTATGTTTAGATATTCCAAGCCTAGCGCCACTTAACACGAGGTATATTATAATTCTTGAATGTCACATTATGAATAATTATGACTAATGGTTTCCATTTAGATTATTACATCTAAATAATCCTTGAATGATGTAAATTACAATACAATGTATTTTTCCTTTTCATTTGTATTCTATATCATGTTGAAAGTTTTCCTAGTAACCGCTAAACTATAAATATCCATTGGTAATGATTTTTTATGAAAATAATGACATTAAGATACAACATCTCCTTGCTATTATAATTTCTAAAACCATTATTTATCCTTCCTAATTAATTACGGATTTTTTTTTAATTCCTTTTTTAGGTAATATGTCATCCATTGGCTGCACTCCATTTATGTGAATTCCTTTGATTGAGGAGAAGATGACTGGAAAAAGAGAGAAGGTGAATGGTTTTTAGGAATACAATCCCCGATAACTATCACAACTGATCTTTGGTTTTTTTTTGTTGATGATGATGTTGTCAATGAATTCGGTATGGTTCTAAGTTATTTATCAGTAAACATTGCATATTGAAGTTGAACGTATTGACATTGAAATCAATAAGTTCCTTATTCTTGATGTGGATTTGGAAGTTTCCTTGTTCGAAACATAATATGGAGGATTATAGAGAAATTAAGATGACTTCTTGTTCCAAATATAATTTAAATTTTCGGATGTTCATAAACTTAGAAAAACCGGGATGTGAAAATGCCCTTGAAATTGATAATGGCATGAATTTGGTATTCAAAAAATTGTATAGAATTGATAATACCTCTTCTATTTGTCATTATTTGAATAGATAAATTTTTCTTTCTCCAGTGAAACATGCAAAACTATTTATAACCCTAAGATAATCTTATTTTTCTAAATTAGAGATATATCCCACAAAGTCAAAGTTCCAAGGGATTAAAAAGGTGACCAGTATATTTGAGTTAGTAGAATCTTCAACCGTTGAACAATTTAAATTGTTTTTATTCAGTGGTAATGTTTTTCTAGTTGAATTTTCTAGGTGCCATGTAGTACCTCCAGAATATCAATACCATCTTGTGTGTGATGAGAATGTTTACCTTCTTTTTTATTCAATGTTTATTAATGTTATTCCTACACGAGGGATGCAATTATTCGTCCCTTTTACATTATACAAAGTAACTTGTGCAACTCGAGGATTGAGATGACCTGAAATGAGATGATGTGTAGTTCTACAATCTTGATTACCAACATACCATTTATGCCAAAACAAAAGTAGTTGAAAACAAATACAAGTCATTATATAGTATGTTAAAGTTTAGAAAGGCTTGCATTATGTCTTCTAAACAATCCAATGTTGGAATTATTATTATTTAAAAGGAGCAAAATGAGTTAAATAGAAATTGAATTGAAACCAATTTTACTAATGTACTCTACAAGGCTCAAATATTTAGAGATCCCTAGGATGTTCTCGGAGGCCCGGAATGGGAAACATAAAGAGAAAGGAGTGGCGGGTAATAAAACTTAATTTTTATGAATTTGTGTTTAAAATTTAATTTTTGTAATATGTAGAAATTAAATATACTATTTCTTCTTTCAATGCGAGAGTTTCAAAAGCAATTTCTTTCAAATTTTGAAGTGTCTAGCATAAATATTCTTTTCGACAAATGGATGTTTCTATTGTTTCCTGAGTATATAAAGACAAAATGGACAACAACCTTTAATTTTTTTAAATCATTTGGGATGGCTTGTTCTCCTTTTAAGGGTAACCAACCTAACTTTATTCTAAATTCACTGTTAAGTTTCACGATGAATTCCTTTAGGGGTGCAAGAGGAATGACAAATGAGGATTTATCATTATTATTAGATAAAGTAAAATCATTGAAATTATGGATAATTGGATCTATTTAATCAAAAGTCATAGAAAATACTTTCAAATATTACCATAAAAGAGTAAAAGATGACATAAAATGAAACGAAAAGTTCTAAAATATTTTAAAAATAAATATTTAGCTAATATTGTATTGGCGTAATGCACTTTGAATCCAATATTATCAAAAAAATTCTGCATAAATCTCACTACTATTTTCATTTGTGTGTGCTCTTAGGAGAAGATAATAAAGGAAAAATAAAATTTGATTATCAAGGAAGTAAAATATCATCAAGAAGAAAAATTGATGCTAAAGTGGTGGAGATTCTCCCAATGATAGCTCAAAGCATTATAGACAACTACGTGATTTTAATTAAAAAAAAAAACTAAGGATGGAAGACACAAAATATTTTACTTATCAATGTGCATATCCCCTCCATCTCTAGTCAATGATATCATCTATTCTATACCTAATCCATTCAAAGAAAAATGTGTGATCACAAATGTCGATAAATTGTCTAGTGTAATAACTTCCGATGCAATAATGGACCTTCTTATAGTTTTTAGATACAATATGCTAAATTGTGTTATTATTGTGTGCTCTTACATGTTTCTTATTACAAAATGTTAAGAGAGATGTTAAAAAAACAAATGGAAAAATTTAAAGACAAGGGGGAATCAGTTGTGGAAGGTTGTTACAAATTTTATAACAACAATAGAAAATTTAAGAGCTTGTGTCTTATGTACAAAAAAATCCATGTGCACAATTGTGATCTTGATGTTGGGGATAGAGAAGAAATCGTGATGGATTGGATGGACCAACTTTTGCAGAAATTTGTGACTACAAACGATATCAGCCTATGAGGAAAGACACATCCTTTTATTTATGAGAAATCTTATGAGTTTTTCCCTCATATGTTCACTTGACTCTCTTCTAAAAATTGTATGATAATAGTGCTTTACAGAGAGTAGCGTTTCATTTCATTCTTTGGTTGACTCAAGTCTATTTGTGGTTTTTATTGTTGAATCGTAGGACCAACTAATGTTTTTAAAACATCACTATTCTCATTTAAAATAAGGTACATTGATTAAGATCACATTAAAAATTCAAATAGTTTAATGAATTTGAAGTGATATATACAATATTTATTCAGATAACCAACCAAAACAGGAAGACACCATCCTTCCTCTCCACATAAGAACAAAGGAGATGATTTTGTTCTTAACATGTTGCAACCCATTCAACTTGTTGCACCATATGTCGCTTACCATATATCTAATGAATCTATACAAGGTGAGTAGAATTTACTCGTTTTATAAATTTAAGATTGAAACAAGTTTTCAATTATCATTATTGACATATATTTAATCATAATTCAGTTTGTTTCAATTTTTGTGCTAAATGTGGATGTTGTTGGCACATCATGCACGAATTCGCATGCAAAAATTCATATGTTAGTCATGTATAGTTATAAACAAAACCATTTATAATCTTTGCATAATTGTATGAACCTATAAAAATTTGCTTTATTTGTTATATGTATTGGCCTCACTATCGCTAACATACATCTATTAAATTGATTTATTTTTAATTGAGTATTTTTTTAATTGGTTAATATTAAATTATGTACAATTGAAAAAATTACTTCTGTGCAATTGGCAATTTGCGGCCGCTAAGCTTATCAAATAATGTCAAGACAACTATAGTCCCAGTAGTAGTGGCTTGGCCTAGCGGTCTGTAATATACATCTATATCTATGTAATCTTGTAAAGTAAAGGGTACTACATTGTATATAAGCAATTTGTATCACAAATTTAATTATATCGACATTATATCGACATGATATTAATTCCCAATTGATTAATGTTTATTAATTCGTTAACATTAAATTGTAATGAATTGAAAAATATATTACTTCTATGCAATTGGCCATTAGCGGTTGCTAAGCCCATCAAATAATGTCAACCCAAACATTGTCTATGCATTAATGGATTATCCTAGTGGTCACTAATATACAACTATATCTATGGAATATTATCCACCAAAGACTACAACATTTTATAAAGTCAAGGTTTATGATGTATTTATTTTCTTTGAAATAAAATTTAATTTTAATTGATTGATTCTTTTTGAAATAGAATGTGCATCACAAAAACCTACAAATGGGGAGTGTGAGGAAATCCCAGCCGGAATCTCAATCAGTAAGTGTTAACCTACTTAAATTTTGATTATTTTAATTGGTTATTACAAAATTGTAGACAATTGAGAAAAATTCTTTTGTGAAGTTGGCCAAAAGGATTATTTAATTATTTTATATTTGGACGGTTTTCTATATGAGAAAAATGAATCCCATAAGGATATGGCAATCAAGTTAACTAAGGAGATTATCATCTTTTGAGGTGGCCTCAAGGAATTTTTAAAGCTACTATCAACAAAATGTGAAGTGGGATTTTGGTCTAGCTATCTCTCTTCTACCAAAGTCGAAAACCTGATAAAGACATTGAAAAAAATAGTGGTTGAATTGAAAGGAGTTATGTTTTGGGGAGAATAATATTGGTCTGTAGAAGATGAAATTACAGTTAAAGATCTCCAAAATATTTGGAGTAGAGAGCATATTTTTCGCCCTACAAACACATTTTCTATTATAATAGGCCAAAGGGAAACCCTTTAGAAAATTTTATCATCAAGAGGAAGACAATGGAGAAATGTTTTTCAAAGATATGTGGTTGATGACCCATTTTTACACAAACGTTAACATATACTATCTCAGGGTTTGAGTGTTGTAGAGGGCATAAAAAAAATGAAGAAAACAAAAAAATCTAACTATTAATTAATTAAATATATTTTTTACAATGAAATTCATTCCTACATTCATATGGTCACTCTTTATTTTATATGTTGACATTACAAATATAAAATTCAGCAATATTTATATCTGTACTGGGATTAAGTTGGCATTATAGTTGTATAAGTTATTTTTGTGAATTACCTAAATAAAATATTATCAAATAATATGTTGACCTATTTTTTACCACTTTCAGAAGATTACATTAATTCTAATTTATTTTTATAGATCCAATTGGGAAGCCTTGGAAATTCCTAGTTTTGGGAGCTGAAGGTTTGTTGTTTGGAATTTCTTGTATTGGGGACACAATACCCGCTAATATGGTTCCACATTTTAGATCTGGGAATACGAAATACTTTGAATGAGAATGTAGAGTTGGATTTACAAGAACTGCATCAAAATACTTTGGTGTTTCCTTATGTCCTTCATATATGGATTCAAAAATGGTGAAGCACATGTTCATCATAACAATTACTTGGTTGTGAGATACCCACTTAAGGTTCATTTAGGTATGCCACTAGTGTAAGCTCAAAAAAATACCAGTCAGCAGATAGTAGACATTTTTGATAATTTCTATGGTAAAAATAATATATTTTTGATCGATGATGTGAGATTCTTGTCGCACAAAGTAAAAGAATAAATTACTCTAAAAAACCCAACATACTAGAGATTTGATGGAAACTATAAGAGTAATTAAAAATTTAAACTAAATTATGTACATTGTATAGACATGTATGAGAACAAAAGAACATGCTTAAATCATTGAAAACTTTCAAACACACCATTGTTGTTTGAATTATCTAATTTTAGTTCAAATTCAAGAATATATTGTGCATTTATATGTAATTAAATATCTACATTGAAGTTATTAAAGAATAACAATGCACAATCATTTTTTTCATTAAAGAATAACAAAAAAATTCTAAGGGAGAGGAGACAATCATGGATCATGGACAAAGAAAAATTGATTTTTCATAGATCTACATAGTTTAATCTTGTTGGGTTTTAAAATAGTAATTTTGATAAAACCATAGTCAGGGGACAACAAGTCCCTCCTCTTTAATGGGAGAGGTTCCCTTATTGAAAGAAAGTAGCAAAACTTATGCACAAATGTACAACATTCAAAGTTAGGAATCCTGATACTTTGAAATGTTTCATGTCAAAACAGATTGTCAATAAAAATTGAATAGAATAACTAAGGAGATGGGGAAGGAAGAACAATATCAATACTTTCAGGAAATATAGATGGAAGAGTATAACCTTATACGTATTGAACAAAGGAAATGCAGAATAGAATCATTCACTCTCACAACAGATATAATTCCACAGACACAAAGTTCCATAAATCACACCAACAAGAACACAAAGTTTATTTTTGTAAAAGATAAATTATTCGCAAGCCTCAGATGAGGAAGGAAGGAATAGCAGAGGAAGAAGAGGAAATAAAAACTTCTGTATTGATCACTTTCAAAACTATAACATTTATAGATTACTAGGATCCAACCCCCTAAAATAAGCTAATGCTCTTACATTTATAGATGAAGAAAATAGAGGAGAAGAAGAGGATGAGGGAGATCATATTTTGAAGCTCAACCACCAAACATTAATGCTCCCTAAAATCTACCTACAATATGTCAAGTCTAGTTCTTCATGGCTGTTTAACGTGCTGGAGAAGGAAAGATATCATATCAGATAAAATGTGTCTCTCGAGGGAATTTTATTACATATTAATGGCATGAAGATGTTTTCCATCGAATCTAGATGTCCAGTCAGTTCTCCAAGTCTATTTAGCATGCTAGAGAAGGAAAAATGGTGGATCGAATCAAATCTGATCTAGAAAAACAATTAGATTTCATATTAGTGGTAGGAAAGATGTTTTCTAGATTTCCATGCATCAAATCAGGATGAAAGTAATATTTTATGCTTCCATGGTGTAGAGGAGGTTGATAGATTTCTATTGATATAAATTTTTTCAAATTTTGAGCTCTGGATCAAAAGATTTTTCCATTTGAATATTTGAATCGAATCCGTACAAAAATGGTGAAAATGCATCTTTTTGCAAAATAGATCTATGGGCCAGAAATTGGAATTGCACCTTTTAGCTCAAAAAATGCAAAGTTCAAAAGTATCCCTCATGCCTCGTAGGCCCGCTTTTGATATAGGCCTAACATGTGTCCATTTGGCATCACCGAGGATGCGGCTTTCTTTTACAAATTTCATTTATTTTGATAAAATTTCTCAAATTTCTCTGACAACCAGCCTCTCCACTTTGAATTTTCAATGGCATATTAAATACATGGCTCCAGTGGAGTTGAGGCCCATTTTGTAATGTTTACTCCTTTTTTTGAAATAAAACCAAAATCTTCAAAGTGCTGTGATGACCCGACCTTTGACTTTTGAATGCATGACTTAACAGGTGGCATTACACGGCATCAACGGGACGCGGTTCACTTTATAAATTTATAACTTTATTTCCAAAACAGATCTAAAAACTTTAAAGTGTCTCAATGACCCGCCTCTCGATTTTGTCTTGAAAATCACCACATGTCCTTTTGTGGGCCTTCGGTATCCTTTTATATTTTTATGCCTTTTCACCAAAAACAAAGCCAAAAACTTAAAAGTGCTCTGATGATCTGCCTCCACTTTGAATTGAAAATGGCCACATGTCCTTTTGCGGGGTATAGGAATTATTTATAAATTTATGCCCTTTTTGAAATAATTTCTTAAAACGGAAAAAGGACCCACCTTTTCACCACTTGGTTTAGCCAATCAGGATCCTTTGTGCCTCGGGGCTAATTTAACTTTTTTTCCAAAATAACCAAAAGTTACAAGTTGATTGAAAAAACCCACCACACCGTATCCAATCGGAACCGTCCACATATCCTCAAGACACTGTTATCTCTTAAATTGCACCATGTAGAGAGATGGTTGCAAGTGTTCTAAGCTTGAAATTTTATCTCTCTCTTTTGCGAGATACAATGTTAACACCGCAGTCCAGTGGGTATACCTATTTTGAGGTGAGTCTCCGATATCAAGGTCGGTTCCTTATTGATGTATCCTAAACTAATTTTCTAGGGTTAAGGGTAAAAGATGGATGTAAAATAATTAAAACTGAGGTGATACACTAAATTTGTATGAGGGATTTGATTAAGTATATGCACAATTGATATGGGAAGAATTCTTGATGCACGAGCCAACAATTTTCTACAAAATATAAAGGAAAACACTTTGATGTATTGAGGGAAAGTATCACAACAATACTACTAAGTTAAACATGCACATTAATATCATACATAAATTACTGAATTTGCAATACGGTAAGATGATTAATAAGGGAACTCACATTCATAAGATTAATGGAACATATAAAAGATTGCAAATAATTGGAAAGGTAGAAAATACTTCACATTCGGGGAAAAACGAGCACAAACTACTTCAAGACTCTTGTAGCTAAAAAGTCCTTACATGTGCTTTATCAAAGTACACAATACATAGAAAATTATTTAACACCCTTCCTAAAAATAGGCTAAAATTTTACTCACCCACGCATCCTATTTTTATCCTTCATCTATTAATAAATAAAGGAATAAAAATATAACATGCAAATACAAGAGGCATTAACAACCATTGGTTACAAATCACTCAATTGCAATCGACTGCTCTATTTTTAAGAAAATCAAGGATGAATTAATTTGCTAATAATACATTTTTCTTGATGAGCAAGTCTTTTATCTATGCATGAAAATTTTTATTCTTGTTGATCTGTCTATGCGAAGGCATGCAAATTTATAAATTTATAGTAATAATATTAGCACTTTCTAACCATTGTTGAATCCAAATTGGTGAACTCGAAGACTTGAAGTAAGATACAAAAGTATTGCAAAATTAATCATTTTTGTATTCAAAATATTGGGTTCCATTAGAGCTAGCAAATCTCATTAAATTTATCCTGTGGCCACCATTATTGATTTGTTGAAGTTCAATTGAAGGTTACGTGCAAGCCCTTTTAAGTGATTCTGCTATTGTTGATCACTTTAAGCTCAGAACCGTGTTATTTATCTGATGTGTGAAGTTGTAGGGCTCAAACAACTTGTATTTTAGTCATTAATTCCTTCAAACCAACTTGGTGAGTTTAATCCATCCAGATTTTAAGCGTAAAACTCTTAGTAGATCTGTAAAAACTCAAAATCATTGTTTTGTCTTTAATGGATACCTAGAAAATCTTCCCCTTTTCTTTTGAGTGATTTGTGCATTTTAAAATATTCGGCCCACCCATCCGCTTTTAATTTAGGCCTTATGTGTCTTTATCTTGTGCCAGTGGGATCGCGGCTTGTTTTTATAACTTTGCTACTTTTTCAGAAAAAGGTTTCAAAATTTTAAAATTCCTTGGTGGACCACCTCCCCAATTTGATGGCTTGAGAGGAGATGTGGGTGACTTAATCAATTTTCTCCTTTTTTCAAAGAAACAAAAAGTCTTAAAGGATCCTGATAATTCACTTCTCCACCCCTGACTTATTGAATATGTGGCTTTATTTGTTCCTTAGCGGGGCCACGTGTTTCTTTATTACTTTTCTCCCTTTTTAATTTTTTTTTTTCAAAGTTTCAAACACACCCGAAGATCCACTTTTCACTTTATCAATCAATTTTAACTTTTGCCATGCTTTGACTCCTGGAGTTTTGGGCAACTTTATAACTTTCATCCTTTTGCAAAAATATTGTTAATTTTTAAAGCCAAAAAATACTCTGACGACCCACCTCTGTAATAAAATAGGCCATGTGTACTCCTGTGGGCCTGTGGGGAACTTATTCACTTTTAATCATTTTTCCAAAAGAGCTCAAATTCTCAAAGGATCCCACGGATTCACCTTTATCATTAAAATTAGCCAAGTATCTTTTGTGGGCCTGTGGGTTACTTTATAACTTTAATGACCTTTGCCATAATGTTTCAAAATGAAAAAGGGTCTGATGTGCCACATTCAATCAGATTTCGTCGGGCCTACGGGGAACTTTATCACTTTTACAAAATAATGAAAAGGGGTAAGTTAGCAAAAATGACCCACTGTTTCGACAGGGTTACTTAACTATGGTTGATTTTACATCGATTTTGGTGATCAAATTTCTAAGCATTGATATTTTTACGTTTGATTCATGGCCATTCATCATTTGATCATCAATCTAGAGTGAATTACGGTACTTTGGATTTTGATGAGAAAAATACTCAAAACCCTAATATTTTGCATTTTCACTCTTGAGCTCTAGTCGAGCTAAATGAACTCTGTAAACAAAATTTAATGTCCACTATTGATGAAGCTTTTGAGCTTGATCTCGTTCTATTTTGAATTACGTAGAGATTTATATTTGAGACTTCAAGGATTCTGAGTTATTATATATCGTACCACCATTCTTTTCCACTATGTGTGAGCTTGGCTTTGGAATTATCTATTATTGATGGCTACCATTTTAATCATTTCGAGTTCTGGGTCTAGCCTATACTGCAATATTTGGTCAAGTTACCAGTTGCATTGTTTCGATTGCAACACTTCTTCAAAATATTTGTCTTTTCCCTTTACCACCGTCATTGAAGTCTACGAACTCAATCCTTTTGCGAAAAAGATAATCCGTTTCTCTTTGGTATCTGTATCATCGTTATTTTGAGCAAGGTGGTCACATCTTTGCATTCCTGTAATATCTCCAGGACTATATATTGATCATCCCGAAATCTATTAGGTTTTCATTGTTTTTTGAGATATCTGCTTGGTGTTGTCTCTTGTCCATTATTATTATTTTCTATCAAGCTCGGTTTATTATTTTTGAGGAATATTTGAGCTCTCCTTCTAAGTGGTCGCCATTATTGATCACTTTTAAGTTTGGGACTGTATCACTGCCATACTATTTTAGCAAAGAAAGGTAAGATTCAGTCTCTTAAGCACTATTGTTACTCTGTCTTTACTATTTCAACCTCGAAAAACTGATACTCATTTTTCCTTTGCATTTTTAATATGATTTCTAGAACAACATTGATCTCTGAGTTGAAAAATCATTTTAGGTTGTCCTTTTTAGCTCAATTCGATGAGGGTTTTCTCTGCTTCACTTTTAACCCATGATTTCTTTATCCTTACTCTAATTTCTCAAAACCCATTGATGTTTTTTAGATCAAAACTAGGATCTGCATTTTCTTCCTTAGATCTGCAACTATATTCGTTCCTTTGAGTTGTATTGCAATAAATCTATATATGGACTTCTAACTATCATGTATGAATTAACTATTTCCCCAACATCTGTATCTGCAAATGTATTTTTTCAATTTGTGTCTTGAGATATTACAACCTAGATTTGGGTATCCCTCCTTTGACATGGGTATTTGGATGTGAAACTTTTCATTTGATTCTGTAATATGTTCTCGATTTCATGAGATCTTCATACCTTGTATGTGGATTTCTTGAATTTGTAAACAATTCTTCATGGATGTAACACCATTAGCATAAGCCTTGATTCACATGCTTTATTGAAATACTCTAATCTTATTTCTTTTTCTTAGATACTATACTTCTTTGATGGTAGCATTTATGTGCATGCTAGAAAATTTGAAATTTTCATTTTACATGGTGAAGCCCTGTCAAAATTTTCCCAAAATTCTTTCTTCTTTAGTTGCAATCTAAAACATGTACTTTTTCTACAAGTCTCTTCTCTCTCTGGAAAATTTTTGGAGATTTGAGTTTCATTCTACTTCATGTACGATAGGATAGAAGTCATTGAAATATGTAATCTTTATCTATATTGAAAGACTTTGTTTATTTTTCTTGGCTACAACCTGTACCTGCACACTTAAGAAAATAGTTAGAAAATATTTAGGCTTTTTGGCCTCTTTTATGTCCATAGTTTTTATTTTTGTCATCTTTCTCTTCTTTCTGAGTGAGTAAATCATGTATGCAATTTTGATCTTTAAGTAATCTATATCTCTTATTGTTGAGAGTTTCATATGCACGAATTAGGACAATGTAGGAATATGGATTAACCCTGAGCTCTTAACTAATAATTTTCCTCCTTTCTTCTTTTTAGGTACAATACTTCTAATGGTGAAGATGAAGAGATTATAAGCTGAAGATGAAGATGTATCAACCAAATGAGAAACCCTAAGGCAATAATGGGCTCCCTCATACTCATATTTTTTCTCTTTCATGCATGTGTACCTCTTATTTTAGTAGATGTACTTTACTTTTAAGTTACATCACATGGCTTGTGTGGGAGCCTTTGAAATTCCTTATGAATAAAACATTAAATTCTAAAATTGAGTTGTGTATTTCTTTATGAATTTCATCTTTATGTATGGATGGTATGATGAAATAAACAACTCGTAATATAATTGAATGTCATAATCATCAAGGAAAGACCATTAAGAATACCTGTAACATCTAGTAATGAACTCGATTTCTACGCAATCTGTAATTATGTTTTTGTTCCAAGACTTAGCATTTCATATATTTTGTAATTGGATGTCTTCATCAGAAAACTCATTTTCCTTCATGCCCTTGTGTTCTTTTTGAAAGATAGTCATGAAATTACAGACTATGTGATCTGTTATGTTTTATAACAACACACATAGCTGTAGATTTCATGTAATCATTAATTAATCCAATAGTAACAATATTATCTGAAAGAAACTCCCCTAGCTTAGGTATATTTCACCAATTCTATCCATCGTAACGAATTTTTGAGTTTCCCATTTTTGCATAAGTGTGAAAATAGTGAACATTTCTAACGATCATGTGGGGAAAGTTTCCTGCTAGCTTGTAGACCAGTGCCTTTCTCTTTTCCATTGGGCATGGAGTCCAAAAATGTAACAAAAATCTAACTTCTTGAAGGTCAAACCCTTCCAAAATGAACAAAAATTGGGAAATGATCTGGTAAACCAAACCATGTGCACGAATGCACTTACTGAATTGAAAAACATTACAATGTGCAGAAACTACAAATATTGAGGGAAATCCTACTCTTAAAAGTCACCGTAAGATTTTCAATAATAGTTTTTGAGAAACATACCATTCACATGAATGGGAAGTTCCTCTCCATTCAGCTTCAAAAGTTGAAAAGCATTGTGTTCTTTGCAAGCTGAAATCATGTAAGGACCACTCCAGATTGTTTCAAACTTCGTGTGTCTTCCTGGATTTGCATGATTAACATCCCACTTTAACACAATATCTCCTTCATTGAATATTTTGAACTTGACATTCTTATCAAAAGTCTTTTCATCTTTTTTTAATTCTTTTCCATGTTCAAATGAGCTTGATATCTTATCTCTTGTAACTCCATTAACTCTGCATAATGAACCTGTAATGGTTCATTCTCAAGTAGCTCCATTTGATACAGCAAATCTCATGTAGGTAACTCAACTGAAATAGGCATTCTTGCTTATTTTCGATAAACAAGCTTATATGGTGAATTTCTAACTGATCTTTTAGGAGTCACTCTATCAGCCCAAAGTGTTGAATTCAACATCAGATGCCAAGATCTTTGATTATCATTGAGTGTTCTTCTGATGATCCTTAAAATATTCTTGTTAGTACTTTCAGCTAACCCATTACCTTGAGGGTAATAATTATATGAAGAACTTAAGTAAATTCCATGGTTGACATCCCAATATGTTATCTTTACACCAAGAAATGCTAAAGCATTATCTGATATGATAGTTTTGGAACACCAAATTTGTAAACTATACCTTCATAAAAGGATAGTATAGAAGTTTCATTAGCATATTTCAAGGCTATTGCTTCAGTCCATCGTGTAAAGTAATTTGTAGCAGTAAAAATCCACTTGTGTCCTTGTGAAGAAGGTGGGTTTATCATGCCAATAAAATCAAGAACCCATTACATGAAAGGTTGATCAACTAAAATAGGTTGTAAAGGCATCGAAGCTAAACGTTCTTTTCCAACAAAGAAATCACATTTCTAACACTTTTTGACCCATTCAAAACAATCATTGAATATGTTGGGAAAATAGTAACCAACTTTCATGATACTTTAGGTTGTGGTGTGTGCTGAAAAATGATCTCCTACAGGTCCTTCATGGAATTATGATAATAATTTATGAATTTTATCATAGTTAACACATCGCAGAAGATTCCATTTATATCTTTTTTGAACAACACACCATCAATAAAGACATAAGGTACAACTTGTAAAATGAAATAACTTTTTAAATACCTTCCGATAAATTCCATGTTGTGGATAGTTAACTAAATCAGTCATCCACCTTGATTCTTAGACTTCTTGAGCAATCTCAAGTTGATGATTCTCTGACTGCACCATGAAATCTGATTGTTGATACTTAACTTCAGCATGTTGTTTTGAATCCTCTGATTTTGGCTCATGTTGTTTTTCCATATCAAAAATTAAGTGTTAGCACAAAACTTTTCCTCAAACTATCTTAACACCCGGATATCAACATCATATTCCATAAATTTCGTTATCTAGCCTTCTCTTTTCTCATTCAATTCTTTATTTAACAAGAAATATTTCAAACTTGGATGAGAAACAAGAACATGAATTTTATTGTTTGAAAGCATGTACTTGAAATTATTTAGCCCTCTGACTACTGAAAGTACTTGTTTTATAAGAAATGTGTGCCTTACTTCATAATCATGCAAGATCTGTCCAAAGAAAGCAATTGGCTACTCAATATTTTCATCATTAACCTGAGTTAATATAGCTAAGATTGTTTCAGCTCCTACAAGTGAATACATTGTAAATTCTTTATCAAAATTTGAATTTGCAAGAGTAGGATCTTGAGAGATGGTTGTTTTGATTGCTTCAAACCATTCTATCCCTTCACTGGTCCAAGAGAAAGTTTTCTCTTTCTTTAATATAGTTGTTAATGTTTTAACAAATGTTTGTAAAATTTGGAACAACATTTTCTCACAAATTTGATTTTTCCAAGAAAACTATGTGATTCCTTCTTATGATGAGGTAATTATAGATGTGATATGGCTTCGATTATGAAAGGATAAATTGCTAAACCTTTCTTAGAAACAATATGACAAAGTAGTTTACCTTGATGTACTGAAAAGATTGACTTTTTGGGATTCAAAGATATTCCAAAATGCCTACACAACTGAAAATTTTTCCTTAAATGTCTTAGATGCTCATATGAATCTTTTTAAAATATAGTAACATCATCTAAATAAATGAGGATGCATTTATTTAACAAGCTCCAAAAATCCTTGTCCATTGCACATTGAAATGTTACACCAGCATTTGAAATAGCAAAAGACATTCTTTTGTAAGCATAATTACCCCACTTGGTGGTAAAAGTTATTTTGTACTATCTTCTTCTTGGATTAAAATATGATTGTATCCACTATAACCGTCTAGAAGAGATAGTCTATCTGAACCAAAAACTGTTCTTAAAATCTGATCCATATTTGGAAGTGGGTAGTGATCTTTTAATGAAGTTTTATTAAGATCTCTTTAATCCACACATAATCTGATTTCTCCATTCTTTTTCCTAACATGAACAAGATTGGCTACCCAAATTGAATGCTTAACTAGAAAGATAATCCCTGATTTAATCAAATTAGATAATTATTTCCTCATTAAAACCTCTATTTTGGGATTTACAGGCTGTTTTTCTACCTAACTAGCTTGGAATTTCACCGTAATTCAATAGTATGCTATGATAAACTGGGATAAAACCCTTTTAGGTATTGGTATCTCTAAGCAAAAACATCTTTAAATTCCTTGAAAAAAGGTCAATAAATGACTGATTTTCATCCGAGGAACATACCTTTCCAAGAAACAACTTTTTCCCTCATCAACTAAGATCTCCTCATAATTATCAAAGCATGTATTGACATCTAAATTTTGTTTTTCTTAACGATAATAAATGTTGAAGATGTCTTCTAATGTGACTAGACCTAGTGGCAGCTTATTGTCTTTAATTGAACAATTTGGTCACCATATAAGTGTTGTAATTTATCTTGATTTACTGTAGAAAATTCAGCTTCTTGCTACAGTAAAACCTTGCAAATTTGATCATCATTTTCAAAAACCTTCCAATTCAAATCATTATCAGGCATAGAAGGTTGCTAATTAGCTTAATATGAGGCTGAATTTTATTGTTTTCTATTTGTTCCAGCACTTCAAAACTAGCACCAAATGTTACAAGTTTGTCTGGATGTTTATTTTCTAGTTCTAGGAATGGACTAAATATTAATAGCATCAAAATATTCCATTAAGTCTGAAACTCCATATCTCGTAAGACTTCATTAATGGATTCTTACAAACATTAAAATTTTTACTTGATTGATAACCAAGTCAGAATCACAAAAACTCTTTAGTATGTTGATACCTTTCTTTCTGACCCAAAGTAACCCATGAATTCATTCTTCGTATTCAGCTACATTATAAGTGCATGAAATTTTGAGACTCAAAGCTGAGAAATACCTTTTTTTTGTTGGGGAATTCAGCATCAAACCTACTCCCTTTCCTTTCTTGTTCTTAGCTCCATCAAAATGAAGCTTCCAAATCCCTTCTGCTGCATTTTCTATTTTGAGCAACAAGGGAAGTGGTGTGTTTTCTTCATAAAAACAATACACACCAAACAAATTTTCTTCAACTTATTTAAAAGAATCATAATCATGTTTTTCATGTGTATTCTCATTCATAAACATGTCAGAAACACCATCTAATGCTGAAACATGAGTGATATCATAAAAATCAGATTGGTCTAAGGTTGAATAATTAGCTACTACATTGGAAGAGTGAGGCTCAATGTGAAATATGGCTAACAGTTCTGAATTGATAGTAACCTTGATGCCATAACGTGTAGTGAAAAATAAGGACCACTCTGAAGAGAGATAACCTCCTATCTTTGTTGTGAAATCTCTAGATAAGCATATAACAAAGTAAAGAGGTAAATATATAACAGTAACATCTTGTGAGAATGGAAACATTTGGGCAAGTATGCAGTGTTACCTCTAAATTTTTGATGACACCTACTGTATTAGTTGCAGTTCCATCAAGTTGTAAAGCACTCTTTTATTTTTTTCATACTACAGACCCAATTTTTCTGCAATTGTTTTTGGCATAACTATGTTTCTTACACTGCTCCACCATGCGCTTATGAACAATATGTTCTTCAATAATTATTGAAAAATATAATGATGGTAGATTTTGATGTCATGAGCATTTAAATTTTTTTGAACCATCCATTTAACTTCTTTAACATGGTCTGCATCTATTATTCCAAGGACCATATCTGTTTTCTGAACTCCCTTTTCTATTGTTTTAGAAGAAATTTCTAGCTTTGCAAGATCATGAGAAAGTAAATCTTGTTGTCCTGGAATACTTAGAGTGTCCCAAATTGAGATGTTAACATTGTGATTTTTCACTACATCAACAATGTTAAAAGAAACAATAGTTTTGTTGGCTTAATTAATACAGAGTTTAGTTTAGCTACATGTAACCGATCTGTCAGTTACAGGTGGTTACCTCTTAACCACATTCTCACTTGTATTTATACACTCCTCTTACATTCAATATATTATTCAGACATTTTAATTTCTCCTGATCTAACATTGGTATCAGAGCGGTGTGGAAGCAGGAGCGTGGGAGCATGTAGATAAAGGATGGAGACCTGCTTGGAACCACCGCTCCCCTCCTGCGTGGAAATCTACAGACCCAACAACCAGTGAAAATCTTCCTTCGTGGAGTTTGGTGGAAGAACATTTCACCGTAGATCCTCCTCTGTTATGTGACCAACACATAAAACATCTTGATCAGCAAAGTATTGAGTTGCCAAATCACCATACCAATGATGGATTCCAGCGCAGACTGTAAAGGCGACCAAGGAAGCGCATGAAGCGTGTGATAGCTTACGTAAAGAGTATCTGGCGTTGGAGGGAGTGAGTTTTTTGTCACCTGTGTGGTCTTTGTGCTGCGTGGAAGCCTGGAACCCGTGCGTGAAGAGGTCTCTGCCTGCGTGGAAGCAAAATCTTTGCTTGCTGAGCGTGGAGTGAACCTGTGCGTGGAGACTCCCGTTTGTTGTTCTTTGCTGGTGCGTCTTTGTTGTTCTTTGCTGGTGCATCCTCTACTGTGCGTGGAGATTCAGAGTGGAGACTCAGAGTGATTGTTTACAACTTTGGAGAGGAGGCTTCCGAGTTGTAGGAGAATCTGAGTGGCTCACCGTGGGAACCCTCACTTTCCCTGTATAACGTAGCACAGTACAATTCCCCATTCGAGTACGATGGAAGGGTGAATGAAATTTGGATTTTCATTCATCTCCACAGTTATCTTCGAAGAGAGAGGGGATAACTGTCTTGAAGAAGACAGTTATGAAATATAACCGCTTCAAACAAAATGAGAAGACCATACCTGTGCGCAGCGACAACATGGAGAATTCTGTTGTTGTATTTCATGTCTGGCAATGTGGCATCGATCATTAAACTGATCCAAGTCCACCTGCGAGTTATCCCATCAATGACCATTTCTCGGCGTGTGAGGAAACAGCAGTGACCAGAAGAGTAAATAGTCAGGCGTGTGAGCGTACTCAGAGGAGGATACCCGTGGTACAAGCCCGCAGTTCAAGAATTCAAAAAAAAAAAGAATCAGTCACCAAAGAGGGAGAAGAGAGCATGTGGCAATGACCACTGACCAACTTATCAGCACTGTGTGGAGTTTGACATGAGTGGCATCGACCACCGAAAACCCAGGTGTGCGTTGGTAGACTCCTTCCCCCAACATCTTCTCAACTGTTGTTCGCAGACCAAGTGATACATTAGCAAGTGCATTGTACAAAAGATCAAGAGACGTGGAATTTGTTTGAATCAAATCGGAACAAAATGAGATTAAGCCCCTTCATTCATTCATCAAATTTGCTATCAAAGATGGACGCGAACAACCAGCCTATGATCCCATGCAACAGTCTGAGAGCATGAAAGTCATGCCCCAAGATGTTAGCAACATTGCAAGCAACCATAGAGACATGCCGCATTTGAGAGAACCGAAGAGCATCGGTATCTACTCTTCGCCAGTCTCCAAAACTTGCAATTTGAGGACATAATGGACTAATTCTTGTTCGACATATAGACGGAGAAGATTTTTTCAATCCAGATGACAAATGCGAGATTAAATGCCCTCAGGAACATCTGTGGTGCACCACACGAGCTTTCGAGCTCACTTCTTCATCTATTTTTTACAAACGAGAGCACATCTGTTGTAGAGATTCAAGAAAATCCAGACAAATTCCTTATTGCAAGAAACAAATAGGACATGTCGCGACGTAACAAGATGATGAATCTGGGGTAGATTTGTAAAAACAATGTATTAAGGGGGGGAATGTTGGCTTAATTAATACGAGTTTAGTTTAGCTACATGTAACCGATCTGTCGATTCTGAGCGGTTACCTCTTAACCACATTCTCACTTGTATTTATACACTCCTCTTACATTTAATATATTATTCGAGACATTTTCAGTTCTCCGATCTAACAAGTTTTAGAGACGGATTAAAGTATTTTGGCATAGGCTTTAGCAAAAACTAATTCTGGTTCAAAAACTTTTGATATCTGAGGTATAAACAATCTTCTTGGATCAGGATGTAGTTGTTTTTACTGCTCTTTACCATTTGAAACACTTGCTCTTTTCTTTTGGAACAACAACATTACTAGATTTTTCAGACTTGTAGTCACTGTTTTTTAGTGACAGTGGGCAGAACAGGCCTATTTTGTTGTTTTCAAATTTCAGCAACTTTTATGTGAGCCCTGTTAGTAACTGCAATGAAATCATCCTCACTAAAAATGACTAAGTTCTGTTCATGTGCTTTTTGGACCTAAGTATCTTGCTGCCCACTCTCTATTTGAGGCATGAACAATGTCCAAGCTTGGGGTTGTGCAACAAGACTTATGTTCATAAAATCATTCGGGCAACTTACATCTGAATGAGGTTGATTACAAGATTGACACCACTCTTCTGTAGTGATATTAACTGCGACTAAAGTGTTAGATGTACTAGGAGCCTTTGGGTCAAAATTCCTTTGATGATAAGGTTGCATATAATTTTTATTTTGTTGGTAAGGAAGTCTATTTTTCTAGTTTTACTGATAAGGGGATTGATAAGATCCGCTAGGTAATGAAATTTTATTGTCAATTGAAGTCAGCTTGTTCCCAAAAGTCTGCAAAGCTTTAAACACATCATTTGATGGGGATGCAATAACAGGTTCCACAATGGTGATAGGTTGTGGGATAGGTGCTAAATCTTCCACAAAAGGCATCAAGGCCCAGTGTTCTAATTTTTCGGCTTGAATAAGGCTATTTTATGCTTTTATAACAATGTCATAAGCATCCAGAAGAGTATTACCTCCCATAGACTAAATCATAGTTGAAATATCATTGTTTAATGCTCTTAGATAATAAAGGAAAGCATGGTCAGCTTGAGGCTTAACACTTACTAGGATTCTTTCCCAAGTTATAGAAAAATGAATATTGAAACTAGACATAAATTCATGAGGAGCTCTTCTAATAGTTGAAAGTTGTTCTATGAGGGACAAGTGATCTTAATTATGTTGGAACTGTTTCAAAAAATTTCACCTAAATCATCCCAAGTTCTTAAGCTTCCAATCTCTATATTTCTATACCATTGCAAGGCTTTTCCTTTAAAGGATGTAGCTAAAAGTCTCAAAGCCACATCTTCATGAGTTATATTATGGATTGCACATATGGCTGCAACATATTTGATGTGCTTTGTGGGGGTAACCTAGTTTTCAAAAGTGAATGATGGCAAGCTTTCCATGGCAACATTAGGGATATCATGATAAACTGGAATTACTAATAGGATTCCATTAGTAAAGGTTTATTTTGTCAAAAATCACTGGACCCCCAAATGTCTCGAGAATAAATCACAACATTCGGTGTGATTGGGACACATGGGATCACCTCTTAAGCTATGAGACTTGGACTTGAGGTGAACCTCCGGAGAAGGCCGATTCCTCTTCCTAAACTAAACACAACACTACTTCTAATGCAAGAAAAATGGCTAACTAGTCTTATGCTAACATTTCAAGGGAATAGGGAAAGATATTTGCAAGGAAATACAACTTATACTAGAAGTGGTGATGCACCGAGAAAGGGTGTCGCTAGAAAAAATTCCAGCTTGCCGATGAAGATTGATGACAATGAGGAAGAATGTCATGCATTACAAACCCACTTTTACATACAGTACTTCACTCCTTGATAAGCACAATGACCTCAAAAAATTGCAAGAGAAACCTTGGTTGCACAGTTCACCTGAAAACATGATAGAGAGGCAAGTAGAAGCAACAAAATCATGAAAGGACATACAAATGATCACAAAGCATAATTTTCATTACTTTAAGCACTTTGCACAGTGCATCATTACATCAGTGAAAAGGCACAGGCTTCCATTACAATTTTAGAAGAAAGGCTTGTGTTGTAAATATCTCCCCCCGGGTAGATATAGACAAACAGAAGAATATGGAAATCAAAGAAACTCAGAGCCCAATTTTTATTGCATCACCAACAGCCCTAGGCGCAGGTAAGAGGCGCACGACAGAAGGTGTCGACATGAAAATGGATGCACCCTTGGTGCAGGTAAGAGGCACATGACAGAAGGTGTCGACATGAAAATGGATGCGCCCTTGGTGCAGGTAAGAGGTGCACGATAGAAGGTGTTGACACGAAAATGGATGCGCCCTTGGCGCAGGTAGGAGAGTGTCGACATGGCAGAAGTCGCGCCTTGGCGCACGTAAAGGGCACATGACACAGAATGTCAACATGATAGAATTTGCGCCTTGGCACATGTAAGGGTATGTCAACATGAATATGGATGCACCTATGGCGCACCTTCAGGAGGCGCAACATTCTCGGCGCCGACAGAAGCGCACCACACCCAGATATTCAGATGGCCATAACTTTTCACAGGGAGCTCGGATTCATGCAAGGTTGGACTTTTTCGAAATCCTACGAGGTCCTCTGTCCAACTAAAACTGAATATATTTAATTGGGTGGGAAAAATTTCTTAAAAATGCAAAATACAGCTCGCCACTTTTTGGGTTTGTTAAGGTTCTCACCTACCACCATAATGAGATAAATTAAATGCAACCTGGAGGTGGTTGGGGTAGATTTGGATTTTCTCTCTCTTCCCTCTCTCATTCTTCCTATAAATTTTAATGAGGGGCTTATTTCTAAAGGTTGGACATTCTTGTTTTTCCCCTCCCTTCTTCTCTTTGGCAAGTGAATTTGTGGAGCTCAAACCTCCCATCTAAAACTGTAATGCAATTTTACCTCTTGGCATTTTTCAGTGTACTATATCAATATTTGGAGAAAATAACACATGTCTGTGGATGATTCTCAACCCTCTCTGTGTTTATTTGCATCCTCCCGATCTTTCATTGCAAATCTGGTTATCACATGCATGATGTTGCATTGCATTTTAATGGTTTGTGTTTATTGGCAAGACAGTGTTGTTCATTCCTCGCATCACCTTTGTTAGTTTAGGTTTATTTTTATGCATCTTCTTACCCCTGTCTCCTTGGCAAGTTAGATTAGGTTTTTGAGTAAACCCTCTGCATTTTTACGCGTGCATTTGAACAGAGAGGAATAAGAACCAGCCTTCATCCGGAGCTTTTCTAATTTCGCAAGGTCTCGCACTTGGGAAAAGCTCCATGTTATGCAATCACACCGAGAGTCTCAACCCATCGAGTTGTAGAATTTCAAGGGTGCTACGATTCGACATCAATAACTTGAAAAGCCTACAAATCATAGCATCTCAGCTTATAAAGAGAGGGGAAGCTTAGAAACATTTAACTCTTCAACTTGTGATAACCTGTTAGAACCCACTAGTTTGAACCCTTTGGAATGAACTTCCAATTTACATTTATAGAAGAAACTGAGAGAGAGGAGAGAAGGAGTCATAATTTTCCATTCCTAAATTGAAGGTACATGATGTATCATTTATCACATTTGGTTGAACCCCCTAAAAGGCTCCATCATGTGCAATTAATGCCTATTGACATAGTCTTCACAATTAATTAAAATAATATTTAAATAAATAATAATAATAAATATTATTATTTAAAATATTTAAATAAAAATAATAATTTAATAAAAATTAATATTGGGCCCCATGTTGACTGGTTCATGATGATGGATAAAACTAAAAAAAATGGTCCAACTCGGTGTTTGGCTCACCAAGAAAACTCACCGAGTTGGTCTAGAACTCCATCATCCTTATTATCCACTTCCACATCGAGCTGACACTACTCAAGTTAAGCTCGACCCATGAATCCTCTTACAATCACTGACTGAGCTCCCTTCAAACATCGTAGACTCACCTACTATGCTATGCCCATCTCAATAATCTTTCTCGCCTAACCCCAAACTAATGAGCTCTTTCTCGAAACGAGGCTCCTTCATTTACCGACACAAATGAGTCCCCAAAATGAGCTCTTCACCTCATCCAATGATGAGTCCTCTGCCATGTTGACCGTTGAGCTCCACGAGCCCAAAGTGCCTCAACCATCACCGAGCTCTTTCCTTATTGACTAAGGAACTGAAGACCAACCGAGCTCCACGAGTTGGAGGGAATGGAGCTCAACTTTAGCAGTATTTGAACTCACCAAGATTGATTCAAACATACTCGGGCTATACAAAATATTTTGAATTAGCCTTTACGAGCTTGATCCAGCTTCTTTTTTTGATACCCATTTTCAATATTTGGAGTGAATTCCATGTATCTCCAATGCGATGAATCCATCGGCTACACTAGCTCTCATCTGAGCTACACTCTCCTAGACCCCCAGCACCTAAAATCTCCAAATATCTCGATCTACTCTATCAAAGTTCATATACATGTTCTCCAAAAGCTTGACTTTAAACTACACTCCATTAGAGATTATGTGTTACTCCTTTATGAGATCACCATTTTCTCTGAGTTCCCTATAACATCTCACCACCAATCCGACCATCACTAAGTTCCTCCATTAGCTCACCGCTCCATGAGCTACTTTCATCCTCCACTCAACAAACTCCATGAGTCTTCCTACAAGCTCACTCGACCAAAATGGTTTTACACCACCACCACCATCCCGAGTATTGAGCATCTTGCTTGAGGTGACGAATCTCCAACCGTCTCCAACTCCACTCCATTCACAATGATCCATTATTCAAATGAGCGCCCTATCACTGAGACCAAAATGATTTCCACACTAGTGTGAAAATAATGAATTTTGAGCACCCTTTTAACTTGCCAAGTTCTCCAAATTCATTGTGAGTGAGCCGGGATCCTTCGCATTGAGCTAAGAAATGACAAAATTTCCCATGAATCCTGCTCGACTTAGCTTAAACAACACGTCACTCTCGGAAATCTCCTCATGTCTACATGACTCTCCTCATTCGGCTCGAATCCATGAGATCACCATGCATTAGATTTCATTAGTGATCACCCTGTTGATTCCATAGATCCCCAACTTCTACAAGCTCATCACTCATTGATCTCACTTGTTTGACCTAAACACGTCGAATACACACCGAGTCACTCGGTCTCGGATTTCTCCATTGATTTTCTCGATGTTCAACCAACAATCCTCCACATATCCTAGTAAATGACTCACTCGATCATTCTTTAACACCACCGATGACCCACCCAGTGAATCTGATCCCAACTCGGACTCATGACGACTCACCAACTATCCCCAAACTTCGAAATCTAATTTCTCCAAACCCTGAAAGACATAAACTCGAATCCAAAAACCCGAAACTCTAAATTTTGGAGTTTTAGAGTTTCTGGATTTAGAGATATTCATCTCTCCCAACGTTTCTGACCCAAAAAAATCTGAAATTCTGAAATAGAATTTCCCGAAACAAAATTCTTAAAGAAAACTCTGAAAGAAAATGCAACTATGCCTACCTTGTTCTCTGTAATATTCCGACCTCTGACATCAGATCAAAAACTTCACTTGCTTCATCATGATGCCTACATACAACATTCTTTCGATG
Source organism: Taxus wallichiana var. yunnanensis (assembly GCA_018340775.1). Taxonomy (NCBI): domain Eukaryota; kingdom Viridiplantae; phylum Streptophyta; class Pinopsida; order Cupressales; family Taxaceae; genus Taxus; species Taxus wallichiana. Next base: position 720,735,099 of record CM031240.1, on the reverse strand, counting down.
TTATTTTCCTCACTTAATAGTATTATCATTCACCTAAATTATATTTCCAACAAGTCTCTCATCCAAACACCTTCCATTTATTTGGTCGAATTTCCATTCCATCTGCAAGGAGTTTCTCGTTGTTCCATCTTTCTAACAAAACCGCTCCCTGAAGTGATCAATAGCACTCAGATACATCCACACTGATGTCAATCATGGCTCACCATTCTTAATCCTTGACCAATTCCATGCCTACCACTTTAAGTAAATTTGGTTCTCTGGCTCCATTATCAATCTTGAGTTCTACCAAATCCTGATATGCATTCACTCATTATCACTCCATCCTCAACGATTAATCTAAGAACAATGAGCCCCATCTTTGATGGAACAAGTTTTTCCACTACCGATCCCATCATAATGGCTCACCTAACATGACATACTTAGGGTGCAAGTTCATAGTATTGTTTCCCACTTTACTTTTGAATGAATGCACTCACTACGCCAATGAAATCCCATTGTTTGAACCTAGAATCCATGTTTTCACATGTTAAATATTCTCTGTATGTGGTAGCACTTGGCCAACACCCTTAGGCTACCTTTGAGCTCATCCATGTGAGCTCCCAACTAAATCATTGTCATGAAAATATGGTATGTTTGCACCATGTCCATCTAACTTATACTTTGGCTTGACGATTCATGTGAAGCATCCCAATCCATTTGAACAATTTTCATGTTGGGTTCGATCTCGAGCTACTAACCACAAATTGAGCTTGCCTCCCAACTCATGTAGAGAATGCACTGAGATTACCTCTGAGATCACGCAGCTGAGATATCTTCACTATCTTCTAAAATCCCACACTGAGTTTACTTCCTTCCCTGTGCATCTAGATTTCTTCATGAGAATGTGAGCTACTTTCACGGTGAGCTCGGCCTTTGTAAAATCAATCTTGGTATATTTTGCAAGTTGGCTAAGACGTTGCTCAACCTTATTTATCACCATGAAATGTTCCCAAGGGATAACTTTCTGATTATCCCTCATGCCCATTTGGTTGATGCTCGAACTTACTGAGCCAAACATTATTTTATTACTACGACCTACATTATACACAATCTAATAAAACTAAAACTCATTTTATGTATGTAACCATCGAGCAATTAAATATTTTCTAACAAATCCATCTCAATATCTTGTCTGATGCAAAATGAAAATTTCCTAATAGGGCCAAGAAGACATCCGCCTTGGCTTTTTACCAAGCTTATACACATTTTAGGATTCCAAATCATATTCTGAGTTACTTTAATTACATACACTCCTTCAACCACCGTGGAATCGCCATCACGAACTCCTTCCACATCCATCTCTGCATGACTCGGATGACTTTGATATTGTTCTCTCGCATCGACCGAGTTCAACTCAACTCGCTTTTGTCTCCCGAATCTTTAGAAACCTCACCATGCCCGAGTTGTCTACCAACTCACCTTTTGAGTAGTGATCATCCTATCTCCTTGAGCCATCCACAAGCTTACCCAATCTAATACAATACCCTTCTACATGATACCAAGCTCATGTGTCTAAGTGTTTAGCTTAGAACCCGTGATATTATAGGGAATTGTCAATTTTTTGTCCAAGAGGGTAAAAATTGACAACATTTTTGGCAACCTCTCGGGAAGATTTCTTGCTAAGCATGATTTCGGTAGCCTTAAGTCATCCATTGGGCATGGAGTCAATATTTTTCAATCTAAAACTAATTTGATCCTCTTTGATGCATCCTAAAATCTCCTTAAGCATTGTTGATCTTGATCTCCCTTGAATGCTAAGCATGAAGTATACTAAATCTGATGAACACTTGGAAACTATGGAACACTGCATAATTTTGACTGAAAATAGATCTTTGAACCTTCCTTATCCTAATAAACTTCCAGGAATGATACAATGTGTAGAACCACACAAGAGCGATAATGAAAATAGATGCACACAACAACAGAAAACCATACATGCCCCAATTGGAACATGCATAGTGTGTAATGCACTTATTTTGCTAAAAACAAACCTATACTACCCTACACTAACTAGAAGCATAGGTGAGTTAAAAAAACCTTTCAACTGGTTGTGTAAAATAGCTTCCTTTCCTCATAATGGATTTCCATGCAAATGATGTGACAATGGGCATTGCTGAGAATGAGAGTGCAAAATTGAAACAAGCCCAATCCTCCACTTGGTTTACTAAGAAATCAACTGGAAAGAGAAATAATTCCTCTTTTAGTCATTCAAAATTTGTCCCGTAGAAACATTGCAACTGATCCTCATAATTTTGAAACTTATCCTCACACTCTGAAGTGAATGTGATTGGTTCTGGTTTCTCTTCTAGCTTCAATGAAGCCAGGTAAATGATAGGACATGGTGTAAACTGTTGAATATTTTTTCTTTTCTAAACTTCAATTTTTACACGAAAGTCTTGTTGAACACATCCTTGAATATTCATTACCTAATTTCCCTCTTGTCCCACATTTATAAACAATCGATCTTCTACCTTCTAAACAAAATGTACTAGAAATGATGTCCTCTCCATTTATTTTTCCTTCTTTGATAACAAGAAGTTCCTCCATGACATGCATCTACTTTGGACCATTTACAACTTCAAATGAAGTTACTGGAAAGTCTTGCAAGTGTTTGAAGCATACTGATCATATATAAGTTCCACTTTAATCTGAAGGGAAATTTGTTCACAAACTCTAACCTCTTCATCCAACATGAAACCTGCAAGATCAAATCCTTTCAGCTGTGTTTTGAGGAATGTTAAGGGAAGCACAACCTCCTTGGTTTTCTTCCACCATCACTTTTCCATCAAACAAGTCTGACTTCACAATTGAAAGTAAAAAAATCTTGATAATATCATCTTCTCCCAAAATCTTCAAAGTTGACTTAGTTCCTCCCGCATGCTCCTTTCCTTCTTCATTCAATGAATGTTGTAGATGATCTAAGTCTTCCAATTCCAGGGGATAACATGAAACTACATGTGCTCAAGAAATGGGTATTTATAGAGGCTCTTCTGCATCCAAATTCTCCTCCAAATTTGATAGAAAATTTTCTTCTTTGTTCTCCAAAATTGCAAAGGGTTCAACCTCCCTAATGATGTTTCCAGAATTAGTAGTTGTCTCCTCATGACCTTCCTTGTATTCAAAAATAAAATTTTCAAGATCAAATTCATCTATGAAAAAATAGTATTGAAAAGATGAAGGGGAAGAATCTAAAACCTCTTGCATGGTACAATCTACATTTGAAACTTTTGAATCTACCATGGAAAGAAATTTGCTAGGATCAGATATTGCATTCAATGATGATGTTAGAAAGTTGCTACAATGCTCCATAAGTGCAGAAATTCTTGACATGCATGATAAGTACAATCATTGCACTCATTAGAATTAACTTGTACACTTTAAATTCTTTCCTCTTCAACTTGCACATTTTATCGTGTTGCTAATTTTTACACCTTTGGTAATTCAAACTCCTCTGATGGAATTGAGCCAACATGAATACTACATTCTAAAAAAATAGACTGTTGGTCCTCTTTGTTCAACTCTAGATTTTTTTTGGTACAAAACTAGTTTGTCTTGCTTATTCTTGAGCTTCAACTTTTGTAGGAGGTTCAGTCAGGAACAAATTTTGCTTGATGTTAAGTTTTTAAGCCCATTCCTTCAGATTATCTACATGCTCTCCTTTTCTATTCTCTTCAACCATATACTCCTCCATTTTTCTCATTTCTTGATAATGCTCCTCCCAAAATGGATTTAGGAATATAAGAGGAGGGGTGGGTTGGGATTTAACTTATTCCCTCACTGTTTGAGAAAGAGATTCATTCTCTTATCTTGATGGCTCTTATAGAAAAGAGGAAACTTTAGAAGAATGAGGCATGGAAGATTCATGATGGAAAGGAGGAATATATGATGAAGTTATGGATTCCACTTCAGGGGTAGCAACTTGAAGGTTAGGACTATGGGGTTCAAGTTCCAACTGCATGGATGGGAACATGGGAAGAGGGTTTTAAGGTGGTAATGCAGGGACCTCCTATTGATAGGATTGACTAGAATTACATTCATGAATGTCTCTTTTCTTGATCCATTCTCCAACTTGAATCATCATCTTGATTATGAATTGAAGCTTTTGTTGAGGGCTAAGCTCACATGGTATAGGGCCAGTCCATGGGTATGGAATTAAAAAGCCAATTTAGGCTGCCTTTATCATTTAATTGTTCCTTATTTGCATCATGTTATACTCTAACTCACGAACCTTCTTCTACAAGTGATCTTCTTTAGGTGTAAAATAGATTCCATAATATGCATGCCATTGTTCTTCGGTATCCCCCCATCCTGGTGGATAACCAAATTGATCCGTGTCTTGCTCATGTGGACATACCTACTCAAAATGATACTCATCATGAAATTTGTTTGGAGGTGGATTGTAATAGCTTGAAGATGGAAAGTGCTACTGTTGGAAGTAGGAATCCCACTGTGGAAATGAAGCCATGATTCTAACACTTTGTAAATGGGAGAAAATGGAAAGATATGGAAGAAGAAATAGATAGAAAATGGGTAAAATGAAGGTCTTCAACACAAAGATTAGCGTACTTAGACCAATGGAGTTAGTAGTTGTGCTTGGGTATACCTCCCAAGGTTAAAATTTCACTAAGAGAACAACAACTTAATGAAATGAAGTGAACACAATACGCACACCTATGAAATACGTGCCTCTTGTCCCATCGGGCATGCCAAAAAATGTTGTCGCCAAATCACTACACCCCCTAAATGGCTTGAGAATGAACAACAAAATTCAGTGTGATTGGGACACATGGGATCACCTCTCAAGCTGTGGGACTTGGGTTCGAGGTGAACCTCCGGAGAAGGCTGGATTCCTCTTCCTAAACTAAACACAACACTACTTTTAATGCAAGAAAAATGGCTAACTAGTCCTATGCTAACATTTCATGGGGTTAGGGAAAGATATTTTCAAGGAAATACAACCTATACTTGAAGTGGTGATGCACCGAGAAAGGGTGTCGCTAGACAAAATTCCGGCTTCTCGATGAAGAGAGATGACCATGAGGAAGAATTACATGAATTACAAAGTCACTTTTACATACAATACTTCAATCTTGTATAAGCACAATGACCTCCCAAACTTGCAAGAGAAACCTTGGTTGCACAGTTCACCTGAAAACATGACGAGAGACAAGTAGAAGCAAAAAAATCATGAAAAGGACATATAAATGATCAAAAAGCATAATTTTCTTTACTTTAAGGACTTTGCACAGAACATCATTACATCAGTTAAAAGGGAGAGGCTTCCATTACAATTTTAGAAGAAAGGCTTGAAAATCCTACAAATCACAACATCTCAGCTTGTAAAGAAAGGGGAAGCTTATAAATGTTTAACACTTCCACTAGTGAGACCTGTTGGAACCCACTGGTTGGAACCCTTTTGAATGAACTTCGAATTTACATTTATAGAAGAAAATGAGAGAGAGGAGAGAAGGAGTCATAATTTATCCTTCCTAAATTGAAGGTACATGATGTATCATTTATCACATTCGGTTGAACCCCTAAAAAGGCTCCATCATGTGCAATTAGTGCTGTTGACATAGTCTTCACAATTAATTAAAATAATATTTAAATAAAATATTTAAATAATAATAATAAATATTATTATTTAAAATATTTAAATAAAAATATTAAATTAATAAAAAATAATATTAGGCCCCCTATTTACCAGTTTGTGATAATGGGAAAAACCAAAAAAATGGCCCAACTTAGTGGTTGGCTCACAAAGCTAACTCACCAAGTTGGTCACGAACTCCATCATCCTTACTATCCACTACCACATCGAGCTAAGCTACTTTAGTTGAGCTCAATCCATGAATCCTCTTGCCATCGCTAACCAAGCTCCCTTTAAACAACACGACTCACCTACCAAGCTATGCCCATCTCTACAATCTTTTCACCAAACCCCAAACCAACGAGCTCTTTCTGAAACAAGGCTCCTTCATTGACTGATGCAACCCGAGACCCCACAATGACCTCTTAAACACATCCACCGATGAGTCTTCTTCGAGTCACCGTTGAGGTCCATGAGCCTGAAATGCCTCCACCGTCACTGAGATTTTTCCTTATTAGCCGAGGCACCAAGGACCAACTGAGCTCCACGAGTTGGAGGGAATGGAGCTCAACTTTAACACTGTTTAAACTCACCAAGCTCGATTCCATCATACCCGGGCTATTCAAACTATCTCAAATTAGTCTTTATGAGCTTGATCGAGCTTCTTTTGATACCCATCTATCGGATTTGACATGAATTCCATGTATCTCCAACACGAAGAATCCATCAGCTAGACTAGCTCTCATCCAAGCTACACTCTCCTAGACCCCCACTACTTAAAATATCCAAAAGCTTGATCTGATCCATTGAAGTTCGGATGCATGTTCTACAAAAGCTTGGAATTTCAACTATGCTCCATCGATATTATGTGTTGCTCCTTTATGAGCTCTCCATATACTCTAAGTTCCCACAACATCTCACCACCGATGCAACCATGACTGAGTTCCTCCATTAGCTTGCCGCTCCACGATCTACTTTCCTCCTCTACTCCATGAACTCCACGAGTCTTCCTGTAAGCTAACTATAACCAAAATGGTTTTACACCGCTACGACCACCCTAAGTACCGAGCATCTTGCCGAGGAAAAAAGCTCCAACCATCTCTAACTCTACTCCATTCATGATGAGCTGCTATTCAAAAGAGCTCCCTGTCTCTGAGACTAAAAAGAGTTCTGCCTGGCGTGACCAAAATGAATTCTGAGCACCTTTTCACTTTTAAAGTTTTGTGAGTTCACCATAATCGAGCCTAGCTCCTTTGCATTGAGATGAGAAATGAAACATTTTGCCGCGAATCCTACTCGACTTGGCTTAAATGGTGCATCACTCTCGGCAATGTCTTCATATCTGTATGGATCTCTACCTTTGGCTCAATTCCATGAGATCATCATGAATTGGCTTCCATTAGTGATCACCCTGTTGATTCTATAGATCCCCAAGTTCTACGAGCTCATCACTCGCTGATCTCACTTGTTTGACCTAACCACATAGAATACACGCCAAGTCACTCGGTCTAAGATTTCTACATTGATTTTCTCAGTGATCAACCAAAAATTGTCCATATATCATGGTGAATGACTCACTTGATCATGCTTTAATGCCACTTATGACCCTCCTGGTGAATCGTAACCCAACTCTGTCTCATCACGACTCGCCAACTATCCCCGAACTCCAAACTCCAATTTATTCAAACCTCAAAAGACATAAACTCCGAATACTGAAAACCCAAAATTTCAGAGTTTCAAAGTTTCAGGCTTCAGAGATATTCATCTCTCCCAATGTTTCTGACCCAAAAAAATCCAAAATTTTGAAACAAAACTCCGAAATAAAAATCTGAAATAAAATTTCAAATGTGCCTAGCTCTTTCTCTGCAATATTCTGAACTCTAAGATCAAATCTCAAACTACACTTGCTTCATCATGATTCCAACAAAAAAATTACGTCGATGTTATTTTCCTCGCTGAATAGTATGATCGTTCACCTAAAGTCTATTTCTAATGAGTCTCTCATCCGAACACCTTCCATTAATTTGGTCAAATTTCCATTCCATCTGCGAGAGTTTCTCATTGTTCCATGTTTTCGAAAAACTACCTCCCGAAGCCATCCATAGCTCTCAAATACATCTACACTATTTCAATCTGGATGACTATTCTTTATCCTTGACTGATTTCATGCCTACCACTTTAAGTAAAGTCAGTTCTCCGGCTCCATTATCAATCCCGAGTTCTACCAAATCCTAATATGCATTCCCTCATTATCACTCCATCCTCAATGATTAATCGAGCACGACGAGCCCCATATTTTATGAAACAATGTTTTCCACTCTTGAGCCTATCGTAATGGCTCACCTAACACAACATACTCGGGGTTCAAGTTCGTAGTACTATTTCGACTTTACGTCTAAATGAATGCACACACTACGCCACCAAAATCCAAATGTTCGAACCTGGAATCCATGTTTTCATGTGTAAACTATTCCTTGTATGTGTTATCACTCAACCAACACCCTTCACCTACTTTTGAGCTCATACACATGAGTTCCCTATTAAATCATTGTCATGAAAATATGGGTTGTTGGCACTATGTCCGTGTAACTTATACTTAAGCTCCATGATTCATGTGAACCATGCAAATCCATCACCAACGAGCTCAATTTATTTCTGTACTAAACCGATCATCTCCAATGTCCAAGTGACGTAACCATAACTCATCCTATTTGAATGATTTGCACATTGGGTTCGATCTCGAGATACTCACTGCAAATCAAGCTTGCCTCCCAACTCATGTCGAGCATACACAAAGCTTACCTCTAAGATCATGCAGCTGAGATCACTTCACTATCTCCTAAATTCCCACACTGAGTTTATTTCCTTCCCCGAGCATCCAAATTTCTTCATGATAACATGAGATACTTTCACGGTGAGCTTGGCCTTTGTAAACTCAATCTCATATCTTCAATGAGCTGGCTTAGACATTGGTCAACCTTATTTATCACCATGAAATGTTCCCAAGGGCTCACTATCCGATTATCCCTCATTCCCATTTGGATGGTGCTCGAACTTAATGAGTTAGCCATTTTTCTTGCATTAGAAGTAGTATTGTCTTTAGTTTAGGAAGAGGAATCGGCCTTCTCCTAGAGGTTCTCCTTGATCCCAAGTCCCACATCTTGAGAGGTGATCCCATGTGTCCCAATCACACCGGATGTCGTGATTCATTCTTAGGCCATTCGAGGGGTGTGGTGATTCGGTGACAACGAGTTACAAAATTCCTAGGTGCTTGAATAGCCATTGGAAAAATTGGTATATGAATAGAGAAATTTATACGTGGTGAAGGAATATTAGGAGGAGGGTTTTCAAAACCAACCCTTTTATATGGTAAAGTATTACTAACTCTTCTCCTTCTTGCAAAATACAAAGGTAAAGAAATAAACTTAGAATGAATTCCTCTTACTGATGATCTTGTAGTCACTTTAGGTGTGGAACATGTTGCAATACTGGTCAAATATCAGTTTAATGAAGTCACCAAAAATATATTTAAATAATTAGAATAAATTGTTATAGATGGCTGTCCTAAAAGTAACTCTTGACTTGGTGTAGATTTGTTTTAGATATTTGTAACTTGCGTGTAGATCTGATTCATTCTCCCACCAAGCATGCCAAAACCTGTTATCTCTTGAAAGTGCACCCTATAGAGAGATGGCTGCAGGTATTCTAAGATTTGAAAATTTTATCTATCTTTCATAGACACAATGGAAACAACTTAGCTCTGTGGGTATACCTATTTTGAGGTGAGTCTTCAGTATCAAGGCCGGTTCCTTATTGATGTATCCTAAATTGATTTTCTAGGGTTAAGGGTAAAAGATGGTTGTAAAATAATTAAAACTAGGTGATACACCAAATTTTTATGATGGATTTGACTAAGTATATGCACAATTGATATGGGAAGAATCATTAATGCACGAGCTAACAGCTTTCTACAGAATATTAAGGGAAAACACTTTGATGTATTGAGGAAGGTATCATAGAAATAATACTAAGTTAAACATGCACATTAATATCTTAAATAAATTACTAAATTTGCAATAGGGTAAGATGATTAATCGGGAAATCACATTCAAAAGAGTAATGGAACATACACAAGATTGAAAATAATTGAAAAGGTAGAAAATACTTCACATTCGGAGGGAAAAATCTCGACGCAAAACTACTTCAACACTCTGTATCTAAAAGGTCCTGCCATATTCTTTGCCAAAGCACACATTATATAGCAAAATTATTTCCCACCCTTCCTAAAAATAGGCTAAAATTGTACTCACCCATACATCCTATTTGTATCCTTCATCTATTAATAAACAAAGGAATAAAAATAGAAGATGCAAATACAAGAGGCATTAATAGCCATTGGTTACAAATCAGTCAACTGCATTCGACTGCTCTATTTTTAAGAAAAGCAAGGATGAATTAATTTACTAATAATATGTTTTTCTTGATGAGCAAGTATTTTCTCTGTGCATGAAAATTTCTCTTCTTGTTGATCTGTCTATGCAAAGACATGCAACTTTATCCATTTATAGTGATAATATTAGCACTTTCTAACCTTGGTTGAATCCGGTTAACTCAGGACTTGAATTAATATGCAAAATTATTGCAAACTTAATTGGTTTTTGGTTTTCAAAATATAGGGCTCCAATTGAGCTAGTGAAGCTCATTAATTTATCCTCTGGCCACCATTATTGATTTGTTCAAGTTCAACTGAAGGTTCTATGCAAGCACTTTTAAGAGATTCTACCATTGTTGATCACTTCAAGCTCAAAACTGTGGTATTTCTCTTATGTGAGAAGTTCTAGAGCTCGAACAACTTGTATTATAGTCGTTAATTACACTTCAAAACCAAACTGGTGAGTTTTACTCCATCCCGAGTTTCTACGTAAAAATCTTAGTAGATCTCGTAAAAGATCAAAATCATTATTTTGTCTTTAATGGATACCTGAAAATCTTCCCTTTTGCTTCTGAGTGATTTGTGCATTTTAAAATATTTGGCCCACCCATCCACTTTTAATTTGGTCCTTACACATGTATTTATCTAGTTTCAGCCAGATCGTGGCTTATTTTTATAACTTTGCTACTTTTTTCAAAAAAAGGGTTCAAAATTTTAAAATGCCCTTGGAGGCCAACCTCCCTGATTTTATGGCTTGAGAGGAGTTGTGGGTGAATTAGTCACTTTTCTCCTTTTTAAAAAAACTCAAAGTCTTAAAGGATTCGGATGATCTTCTTCTCCAAGCCCGACTTATTGAATATATGGCTTTGCTTGGTCCTTAGCGAGGCCATGGGTCACTTTATTACTTTTCTCCCTTTTTAACAAAAAAGGTTCAAAGTTTCAGAGACACCTAATGATATTCTTTTCACTTTACTCAATTGATGCTTTGACTTTCGCCATTCTTTGACTCTTATCGGCGGAGTTTCGGGAAAATTTATAACTTTAATTATTTTGTAAAAGAATTCAAATTCTTAAAGGCACAAAATACTTTAACGACCCATATCTACAATAAAATAGGCTACTGTACTCCTTCGAGCCTACAGGAACTTAATCACTTTTAATCCTTTTTCCAAAAGAGATCAAATTCTCAAAGGATCCCACAGATCCGTCTTTATCATTAAAATTAGCCAAGTATATTTTACGGGCCTCTGGGTTACTTTATAACTTTACTTCCCTTTTCCATAATGTTTCAAAATACAAAAAGGGTCCACCGTGTGATGCATCCAATAATATTTTTTTAGGCCTGTGGCAAACTTTATCAATTTTTCAAAATAATGAAAAGGGCTAAGTTAGCCAAAAAGACCCGACATTTCACCCAGGTTACTTAACTCGGGTTGAGTTTGCATCAATTTTGGTGATCAATTTTTGAGCATTGATCTTTGTACTTTTGATTCGTGGTCATTGATCCTTTGATCATTAACCCAGAGTGAATTAGGTTACTTTGTATGTTAACGAGAAAAAACACTCGAAACGCTAATCTTTCACATTTTCATTCTTGAGCTCTAGTCGAGCTAAATGAACTCTGCAAAAAAATTAATGACCACCATTGATGAAGCTTTTAAGATTGATCTTGTTCCATTTTGAATTACTTGGAGAATTTTGTTATATTCTGAGTTGTTATATATCGTGCGGCCATTCTTTTCTGCTCTGTGCAAGCTCAGATTTGGAATTCTATGTTATTGAAGGCCACCATTTTAATCGTTTGAGTTCTTGATCTGGCCTATACTGCAATATTTGGTTGATTTACCAGTTGCATTGTTTTGATTTCATATCTTATTTAAAATATTTGTCTTTTCCCTTGACCATTGTCATTGAAGTCTCATGAGCTCATTCCTTCTATGAAAATGATTACCTATTTCTCTCTGGTATTCTGTATCATCATTATTTTGAACAAGGTTGTTGCAAATTTGCATTCCTTTAATCTCCAAACTTTATATTGATCATCCAGAGATCTACAAGGTTTTCTTTATTTTTGAGAACTCTTCATGGTGTTGTCTCTTGTCCATTAATATTTTTTTCTACCGAGCTCGGTTTACTATTTATGAGCAATATTAAGGCTCGCCCTTCTAATTGGTCACCATTATTGATCACTTTTAAGCTCAGGACTGTATCACCGCCATACTTTTTTAGCAAAGAAAGGTAAGATTTGGTCTCTTAAGCACTATTGTTACTCTTTCTTTACTATTTCAACTTTGAAACACTTATACTCTTTTTCCTTTGCCTTTTTAATGTGATTTCTTGAACAACATTGATCTATGAGTTGAAAACGTGTTCTGGGTTCTCCCTTTTGGCTCTGAATTTGATGAGGCTTTACTTCGCTTCAATTTTAACCCCTAAGTTCTTGATCCTTACTCTAATTTCTCAAAACCAATTGATGCTTTTTGAGATCAAATCAAGGATATGCATTTTCTTCATTAGATTTGCAATTGTATTCATTCCTTTGAGTTGTATTGCAAAAATATATATATGGACTTTTAACTGTCCTATATGAATGAACTATCTCCCCAACATCTGTATCTGTACATGTATTTTTTCAATTTGTGGCTTGAGATATTATAACCCAAATTTGGGTATCCTTCCTTTGACATGGGTATTTGGATGTGAAACTTTTCATTTGATTCTATAATTTGTTCTTGATTTCATGAGATCTTTGTACCTTTTATGTGGCCTTCTTGAATTTGTAAACAGTTCTTCATTCATGTAACACCATTAGTAGGCATAAGCCTTGATTCATATGCTTTATTGAAATACTATAATCTTATTTATTTTGCTTAGATACTATACTTCTTTGATGGTAGCATTTATGTGCATGTTGGAAAATTTGAAATGTTTATTTTACATGGTGAAGCCCTATCAAAATTTTCCCAGAATTCTTTCTTCTTTAGTTGCAATCTAAACATGTACTTTTTCTCGTAAGTCTCTTCTCTTTGTAGAAAAGTTGTTGAACTTTGAGTTAAATTCTTCATTCATTCTGCTTCATGTACCATAGTATAGAAGTCAATAAATTATGCAATCTTTATCTATACTTAAAGACTTGATTTATTTTTCTTGGCTACAACCACTACCCGTATTTAGGCTTTTTTTCCTCTCTTATGTCCATGGTTTTTCTTTTCTCTTCTCTTTCTCTTATTTTCGAGAGAGTAAATCATGTATGCAGTTTTGATCTTTAAGTAATCTATATCTCATGTTGTTGAGAGATTCATATGCACGAATTAGGACAATGTAGGAATATGGATTAACCCGAGCTCTTAACTGATAATTTTCCTCTTTTCTACTTTTCAGGTACAATACTTCCAATCGTTACGAAGAAGAGAGAATAAGCTAAAGATGAAGATTTATCAACCAAAGGAGAAGACCCAAGGAAATTATGGGTTCCCTCATACTCCTATATTTTCTCTTTCATGCATGTTTCCCTTTTATTTCAGTAGCTATACTTTACTTTTTAGTTACATCCCATAGCTTGTGTGGGAGCATTTGAAATTCCTTATAAATAAAACATTGAATTCTAAAATTGAGTTGTATATTTTTGTCTGCATTTCAGCTTTCTATATGGATTGTATGATGAACTAAAAACTTCAGTAATATAATTGAATGTCTTAATCATGAAGAAAAGACCATTAATAATACTTGTAACATTCATAAATAAACTCGATTTCTACATTATGAAATTATGTTTGTTGTTCCAAGACTTAGCATTTCATCTATTCTGCAATTAGATGTCTTCATCAAGACAACATAACTGTCCTTTGGGACCTTATGTTCTTTTGCTGAAGATAGTCATGAAATTACATACTACGTGATCTGTTATGTTTTGTAATAGCACACATAGTTGTAGATTTAATGTAATCATCAATTAATTCAGCAGTAAAAATATTTTCTGAAAGATAATCCCCTAGCTTAGATATATTTCACAAATGCTATCCATCGTAATGAAGTTTCAAGTTGCCCATTTTTGCACAAGTGAAAAAATTGTCAACAGGACCTTCGGGCCTCGGGGTCCTCTTGAAATTTTTACAAAATTAACAAAAATGTTAAATTTATAAAAGGAATCTACCATGCCGCATCCAATCAAATATGTCCACGTATCCTTGGATGCTGGGAAAGAATTTGAAAGGAAAACATGACTGCGGGAAATAAAATGCAAGGGAAACTCCGCCATTAATGCCCAAACTATAATTTCTCCTCATGGAAAGAAGAATTATAAACAATAACATGATCTATGTGATCTACAACCATAGGAAAGGATTGAAAATTTCATTCGAATGGAGGAAACAAATTTTAAATCACCAAGACGGGAAGAAAGAAAGTTTTAAACCATGCAGACTGGAGAATTTTGAACAAGGAGGGGTGAGATTAAAAACCGAGCACCAACAACTTCAAAGCATGAATTTTGCAATATCTCCAGACTCCTTACTCTATTTTATCATTCTTCAATGGAACCAACTCAAAAAATTCAAAATTTGACTTCAAAATGAGGGGAATTTTAAGGGCGACAACAGATGGCTCTTTCTGGGGATGACTTGGCTTGGACAAAGGAATGAGGAAAGATCAAGAACCATAGAAAACTTCTAGGAAAGTAGACCAGTGCCTTATCCATTGGGAAAATAGTGTCAAAAGTGAAGAAATATAGAAGACAACAAACAGAAGGGAAACAAACCAAAAAGGAAAAACCAAAAACAAAACACCATTTATACAAAAGGACTACCAAATCCCTAGGACTTGAACAACTTCAATTATTTCCCACTATAAGGAAGTGGTAGAGAATATCCATCCATGTAATCTAAGTAGAAGTAGTTTTCTCTAGCAAAGTGTCTGATTTTAAAAGGACCAAGCCAAAGAGAATCAAACATACCATGGCTTCGTCAAGGTTCATGCCTTTTGTCCCATAGCAAAACAATGTATCCCACTTGTAAATATCTAGGTATAGATTTCTTTTGAAACATATACTTCACCTTTATCTAATGAGCTGAGATTCTATCAAAAAATTGCATTTTTTCTTCATCTAGATTTTGGAGATACATGATCCTATTGTCCAAATAATTGTTGAATCTTGAGTCCTCAATAGCCTTCATTAAGTGCAAGGCTGGTAATTCCACTGTTACTGGTAGATGATATTCAACACCATACACCAGCTGGAATGGAGACATCCCAATTTCTCTTTTAGGTGTAATTTTATCTTCCCAGAGAGCATCATAGAGCTTCTTGTGCTAATTCCTTTGAGAGTCATTGGAAAGCTTGCAAACAATGGTTACTAGATTCTTATTTTTTGATTCTAATTGTCCATTCCCTTGAGGATAATAATCTAAAGAATGAGCAAGGGAGATTCCATAACCATAGTATAAATCCATCATCTAAGAAGAAGAAAAATTAGAAGCATTATCAGTTACAATCTTGTTTGGTACCCCAAACCTTATCAAGATGCTCTCCTTGATGAAATTACACACCACCTCAAAAGTCATGCTTTTGAATGGAATGGCCTCTACTAGATTTGTGAATTAATCTATAGTAGTCAGCACATGATTTTTTCCAGCACTAGAAGGTGGGTTAAGAGTTCCAATGAAATCCAATCCCCATTGTTGAGAAGGCTCATCGATCACTACTGGTTTGAGTGGTAAAGAAGCCAACTTAGGTCTCCCAACAAAATTTTGACATGCTTCACACTTGCCTACCCATTTTGATGCATCTCTAAACAATTTACACCATTAGTACCCTACACAAAGGATTTTATGAGCACTGACAACATAAGAAAAATTCCCTCCACAAGCTTGATCATGGAAATTTGAAAACAACTTCTTCTGATGTTCTTTATCCACACACTTTAGGAATCTTCCATCTATGCCTCTTTTGAATAAATCATTTTCCCATAATACATATTGTGAAGACCTCAGCTTGATAGCTCTATTTTCTTTAGCACTCAAGTGGGATGGACATTATCCATAGGTAATAAAATGTGCAATATCATCATACTACTTATCTGTTAAATTGAGGAATATGACAACATGAACATCAACTACTTCAGTGGAAGATTCTTCAAGAACTCCCTCAACAATAAGTTCACACAAGCCTTTACCCCAGGCTAGCTTGGTTGGCTTGATATCAAGGTCATATTATTTTACCTTTCTACCCAATTTCCCCTCTTAGTTCCAAACTCCTATTCTGTAATAATAGAATTGATGGTTTTACCAAGTACAAGCACAACAAAGTGAGAATTAAGAATATAAAATCTAAAATGCTTAACATATTTGACCACTTTGCAAAAACATGTTTTTCCATCATAGTATATTTCAATTCCTTAGCTTTGAGAACATAGCTCATGAAGGAAATTGGAAGTTCATGATCCTAATAATTCTTCTAATTTAGAACAACAACTAAGGTACTCTCTTTAACATAGCAATAGATGAGAAAATCCTCTCTAAAATCAGGGCATGCTAAGATGGGAGTCTTTGCAATGGCTTTCTTTATACCCTCAAAAGATTCTTTACCTTTAGAATTCTAACCAAATATTTTCTTTCCTTTCATCATCGAGCAATTCTCATAGTCATCTCTAAAATCTTGAATGAATCTCCTCAGGAAATTGATCTTACCAAAGAAAGAGTGCACGCCCTTTTTCCTTATGGGGAGAGGAATCTCTGGATTTCTTGGACTCTTTCTAGATCTATATTGATTCCTTCCTTAGAAACAATATGCCCCAATAACTTAGCTTCGGTAACACAAAAGACAAACTTCTTAGGATTTTGAGAGAAACTCCATGTTCTCTGCATACAGCAGGATTATTTCAAGGTGATGAAAGTGATCTGATCTTGTTTTTGAAAATAAATTCAAATAATAAAGATACACAACAATGAATTTTCCCTTTAGATTTACAAAATCTAAATCCATTTCCATTTGAGGAGTAGTTAAAGCGGTTTTGTGCTGATCTCGGAGTACTAACTTCCACTTGATTGTACCCAGAGAATCCATCTAACATAGACAACATTCCAGATCCTTAGACAACTTGAAAAACTTGATCCATCATGGGGAGAGGATAGTTATATTTCAGGGAGGTTTGATTTAAATTCTTGAAATCCACACAGATGTGGATCTCTCCATTTTTCTTCCTCATAGACACAATGTTGGCAATCCATGTTGAATGGTGTATAGGGAAGATAATCTTTGTCTTCAGTAGCTTATGAATCTCCTGATAAATTGTATCAACAACCTTAGGATTGTATTTCCTTTTCTTCATCTTGAAAGGTTTGATCCCAGGTTTCAAAGGCATATAGTGTTGTATCTCCTTTGGTTGAAAATCCTTGAGATAATAATATGAATAGGTAAGAACATCAACATAATTTTTCAATAGTCCTTCTACCTTCCTTCTTTCTTCTTGAGTGTAGAATTTCCCAATATTCACATTATTGGGTTCATCATTGCTTCCAATATTGACCTTCTTATACTCAATAGATTGTTGAGTCCCTTGAGAAGCTTTAGATTTGGTGGACCTATCATGCTTATCAAACAGATCTTCTAAGCTCACCATCCCTTTGGGA
Organism: Taxus wallichiana var. yunnanensis; assembly: GCA_018340775.1. Taxonomy (NCBI): domain Eukaryota; kingdom Viridiplantae; phylum Streptophyta; class Pinopsida; order Cupressales; family Taxaceae; genus Taxus; species Taxus wallichiana. The sequence goes on along the minus strand of CM031240.1, from coordinate 720,717,413 downwards.
ATATTGTTGCCTTTCAACTTGATACAACCATATTGATCCATTTCTTCCTTGATATCATCCTCATTAGAGGGCACATACTCTCTAGGTAGAGTTTCACTTCCTTCAAAATATAACTGATCAAATTTATCCTTAAGCTCCAAGAAAGAGAGCAAGTGTTGATAATCATTGAAAACATGCCATTTGCTTGCATTATCTGGTACACTAGGTCTATGCATAATTTCAATGGTAGTTTTCTATTGAGAGAAATATGAATGAGGAATCAATAGAGATCCTGAGATAGCTAGAAAATCAGCTCTAGTATTTTTATCTCTTGGCACAACTTCAATTGAGAAAGCATCAAGAAATTCAATGGAATCCCAAACAATATTCCTATAATGTTTCAATATTCTATTCTTGACCTAGTACATATCATTTACTGCCTTCATAATCAACTCTACATAACCACGAGAAAAAATATTCTTCACTCCCATTCCTTTTTCTAAATTCAACCCCAGGATGAGAGCCTCATATTCAGCTATATTATTTGTATTTTCAAAATGAATCTTAAAATAAGAAGGATGAATATTCCCCTCAGAAGAGATCAACACCACACCAGCTCCAGAATAATCTGAAGAGCACCTATCATCAAACTCCAAAGTCCAAATGCCATTGGGATCATGAATCACTTCCTTAAGAAGTTTTACCTCATCCTTTGACATGATCATGTAGTTACCATGCCCTATGTACTCATAGAGTATTTCTGCTTTTTGATCATCAATCTTTTGCACAATATACTCATTTTTCTTCTCTAGTAGTAGCTTCTTTATCTTTCCATTGACTAGGATCAAAGCAATGTGACAAGTAAATCTTAATTTCACCTCCTACCTCCTTACAGAAACTCCTACTCAACAACATGCCATATGAGGGAGGAATATTAGCAACCAAAATAGTGGTTGTAACCCTTTTCTCTAGAAAATAAGCGAAGGCTACTAGTGCTTATTTAATTCTCCCAACCAAAGGAACTTCTCTACTCTCCATGGAATAGCAGGAACCAAAGTTACGTGTTAGAATCAAGACCAAATCATGAGCTAATTTTGTAGGCATTACATTATCGATGCTCCTATGTCTATGATAAATTGCTTAGTTTATGATCAACTATGAGGAGAGTCAAATAGAATGGTTTAATTTTCTCATTAGGGAAGTGACTGCATCCACAAGACTTGGTTGAGGAGAGAAATATGGAGTGGGAAAAATACCTTTAGAAGTATTGATGAGGCTTTGGATTTCGAATTGAAAATTTAACCATTTTAGAAAAATCCTTTGGATGAGTCTAGTAAAAATCTACCTCTAAGATTTGGATTTTGGTCTTTTTGAGGTGATCAATGATATCAAAAGATCCAGAGGTGGATGGGGCATCATTACTAGGAACTTGAGAAACTTTAGGCTTATCAGCTTTAGGAATTAAAGGACAAGAAGATTTGAAACAAAAGTAGAAGGAGAAGGATTAGCATTACTTACCTTCTGTGTGGAGGAAGTGGGAACATGGGCTCCTCTCTATGCAACTAATGGAATAGTTATAGGATATTCCTTGGATTTTTTAATAGAATGCATCACTTTTTCTTTTCTTTTTTTTTTCTCCCGAGTCATAACAACATATGACTAGCTATTCATATCTTCCACTCTTTCATAATATTCATCTTCATTATCCATTCCTTTAGTGATGAGTAAATGAACTCTAGATCCATCAAGCTCTTACATTTCTTCATCAGCCTCTTCTTCTTGTTATTCATATTCTTCATCAAACTCCTAATCATCGGGCTCTTGAACTTCGCAAGTTACATTGATCACCTTGATGGGTGGGCCTTAAATATCAAGTTTAGTATGGGAAGGAGGTAACTGGTTCCTTGGCTGAAAATTATTTCTTGGAATATATTGGTCAGGAGTATGTTGAACCAATTAATTTTTAATGGAAATGAGATCATTTTCCAACTTCTGCACTAACAGATCTGAGTTGGCTCCAGGAGAGGACAAAGAAGATGTTTTAGATTTGGAAGGTTCTCTTTTCAATTTACTAGACATGAGAAGGTCATCCTCAACACTGATATCCAATCTCTGATCAACATCCAGAGTTGCAAGGTTAAGCCTCCTTAGTGCATAACTTACTTCAAGTAATTGAGCATTGAGGAAGAAGCACTTTTGGATTTGATCAACAAGATGGGTGTTCTATGGAATTTTATGAATCATCTTGTTCAACTTAGCCACAAACTCCCTCATGGGTTCATGTGGTTCCTTTTTGATATGAGATATTTGATCCAAGAGAGCATGCACATATTCAATATGTTTGAAACATTGTTCAAACTTAGTTGTAAGGGTGGCCCAATAAGTAATGGACCATATAGGAAGATGATAGAACCAATCAATAGCATGGTCGTGCAATGTTTCCACAAAGAACCTAATAGATACATCTTCATGTTCAATCCCAAGAATCCCACATACAATATAAAAGGATAAAATGTGTTCATCTGGGTGTACTTTCCCATCTCCACTTAATTTAGGAAAAAAATTTCCTATTACTCATGGGTAACTCATGCAATGGCTGTTGAAGTGAAAGAGGCCCAATCCATTGTCCCAAAGGCAAAGGTGTTGTGATTTTTGGGAAGATTGTTTGAAGAGGAACTAAAACACCACTAAGAATTAGAGAGCATGAAGATTAGTAATGATTTGTTCTGGAGGAATGCTATTCTTGTATTTTTTGTCTTCAACAGGAGGTGTGCTAGCAGAATGAGTTCTTCTATTTTTTCTTGCTGGAAGAAGAGAGAATTTTTGTTGCTCCAAGAGTTGAAAATTAGAATCTTATACCCCACAGATTTCTTCCCACGTGTATACCATAGAGTCACCAGATCAAAAATGATCTTTGAAGTAGTTTTTAAATGGGATAAGTTGAAACAAATCCCCAGTAGAGTCATCAAAAATTGTTGGGTTTTAAAATAGTACTTTTGATTAAACCACAGTCAGAGGAAAACAAGTCCCTCCTCTTTAATGGGAGAGGTTCCCTTATTGAAAGCACGCTAAAAACCTTATGCACAAATGTACAAATTTGAAAGTGAGGAATCTTGATACTTTTAAATGCTTCATGTCAAAAAGCAGTTGTCAATACAAATGGAATAGAAGAACTAAGGAGATGGGGAAGGAAGAAAAATATCAATACTTTTAGGGAATATAGATGGCGAGTATAACCTTATATGTATTAAACAAAGGAAATGTAGAATATAATCATTCACTCTCACAACAGATATATAATTCCACAAACACAAAGTTTCGAAATCACAAAAAAAGAACACAAAGTTTCTTTTTGTAAAAGATAAATGATTCGCAAGCCTTAGATGAGGAAGGAAGGAATAACAGAGGAAGAAGAGGAAAGAAATACTTTTGTATTGATCACTTTCAAAACTATAACATTTATAGAGTACCAAGATCCAACCCCCCAAAATGAGCCAATGCTCTTACATTTATAGATGAAGAAAAGAGAGGAGAAGAAGAGGAGGAGGGAAATCAGATTTGGAAGCTCAACCACCAAACATTAATGCCCCTGTAAATCCACCTACAATCTGTCAAGTCTGGTTCTTCATGGATGTTTAACATGCCGGAGAAGGAAAGATATCATATCAGATCAAATGTGGCTCTCAAAGAAATCTAATTACATATTAATGGAATGAAGATGTTTAACATCAAATCCATATGTCCAGTCAGTTCTCCAAGTCTCTTTACCATGCTGGAGAAAGAATAATGGTGGATCAAATCAAATCTGATCTGAAAAAACAATCAGTTTTCATATTAATGGCAGGAAAGATGTTTTCAAGATTTCCACCAACCAAATCATGTTTAAAGTAATATTTTATGCTTCGTGGCATAGATGAGGTCGATAGCTTTCCATTGATATAAATTTTGTCAAATTTTGAGCTTTGGATTAAAAGATATGTTGAATCCGTACAAAAATGGCGAAAATGCAACTTTTTGTAAAACGGATCGCGGGCCAAAAATTGGATATGTACCTTTTAACACAAAAAATGCAAATTTAAAAAGTCTCTCTCAAGCCTCACAGCCCGCTATTGATATAGGCCTAGACATGTGTCCATTTGGCATCACTTGGGATACGATTCTCTTTTACAAATTCACTTTATTTTCGAAAAATTGTTAAAATGCTCTAACGACCGGCCTCTCCGCTTTGACTTTTAAACAAAATATTTAATATATGGCTTCAAAGTGGAGTTGTGGCCTAGTTTGTAACTTTTACTCCTTTTTGGAAATAAAACCAAAATCTTCAAAGTGCTCCGACGACCCGCCTTTAAATTTTCAACGCATGACTTAACACGTTGCATTACACGACATCAAGGGGGGTGTGTTCACTTTATAATGTTATAAATTTATTGCCAAAACAAATCCAAAAACTATAAAGTGTCCCAACAATACGCCTCTCTCACCTTTGTCTAAAAAATTGCCATATGTCATTTTATGGGCCTTCGGCATCCTTTTATATTTTTACGCCTTTTCACCAAAAAAATCCAAAAACTTAAAATTGCTCCAATGATTTGCCTCCCCACTTTGAATTAAAAATGGCCATGTGTCCCTTTGTGGGCCTTAGAAATAATTTCTTAAAATGCAAAAAGGGCCCACCTTTCTGCCACTTGGTTTAGCCAATCAGGATCCTTCGGGTGTCGGGGCTAATTTAAATTTATTTCCAAAATAAAAAAAATTGACAAGTTCATTGAATAAACCCACCACACTATATCCAATCATAACCATCCACGTATCCTTAAGGACCTTTGGGCCTCGGGGCCAACATGAAACTTTTTGCAAAATTAACAAAAATGCTAAGTTTAAAAAGGAATCTGCCATGCCGCATCCAATCAAAGATGTCCACGTATCCTTGATGGTAAGAAATAATTTAATAGAGAAAACACGACTGCAGGAAAGAAAATATAGGGGAAACTCTGCCATTACTGCCAAATTCACATTGCTCCTTGTGGAAAGAATAAATGCAAACAATAACAAGCTCGATGCCATCCGTGACCATAAGAAAGGATTGATAATTTCATTTGAATGGAGAAAATAAATTTTAAAGAATCCAGAAGGGAAGAAAGAAATTTTTAAACCATGCAGATTGGAGAATTATTAATAAGGAGGGGTGAGATTTAAAAACCGAGCACCAAAAACTTCAAAACATGAATTTTCCTGTCTCTCCAGACTTCTTACTCTGTTTTAAGCATTCTTCAATGCCACCAACTCAAAATTTTCTAAATTTGACTTCAAAATGAGGGGAATTTTGAGGGCAACAACAAATCTTAAATCAATTGAAAAAATGATACGAATCTTATTCCAAAGCAACAATTAAGCCTAGCGGTCACTAGTATGTATAAAATATAAACATATATTGTTTATTATTTTTCATATCAATGTTTTCTTCCCTAAAATCATAAAATGATTTCTTCCCAGTTCTACATGGTTTAATATTAAATACATTTTGAAAATGATAAGCATCTTATCTCGAACAAAAATAAGACTATTTTCTACTAGACTGTGTAAAACATAAACTTGTTATGTTTATCAATTTGTAGATTCATGTTGGGTTCCCTAAAATCGTAAAATCATTTTCCCCAATCTTCATATGTTAATCTTAATGACATTTTAAACATTACAAAAACCTTATTCCAAAGAAAAAATAAATCGTAGAAGATGGTAGCCCGTATAGAACTGAAATATTTTTTGTTTATTGTATTACTGTAACATTATTTTAGAGATTTCTAGTTTATTGTCTTGTGGACATCGTAAATAATGTTAAATTTTAATGACATGATTCCTTCATTCCTACGATACATAATATGGCTTGGAGGTTAGAATCTTCGAGTTGATATTCACATAGGAAGGTTGCATTGTGACAGAACATACCGATTATCAAGGTTCCAAGAATCCCAACATGTTTCTCAAAAATAATAGCACCATCTAGTGCAAGTGTAATGCATATTATAATTGTAAAAATACATCTATTGAAGGATTTATTATGGCCTATAATTTCTATTACAATTCTACTTGATAGATTAATTATGGCCTATATTGCAAATATTGAAGGATGTGGAAGATGATGTGGAGACATTTGTGATGTCACTAAATCAGTAACCCAATTATAATTATGTAATTTTACCCTAAATTTATTTGAGTAATGTGTGTGACTATCTTTAGTAATGTTATTTTGTATAATGTGTGTTTATCAATCTGGGAAAACCTTTATTTTGAATCAAGCCAATGCATGGTAAAATCTAGATGATGTCATCAACTTTTTATTACGACAACCTCCCTCACATGATTCTAGGGAATACCTAATTGGGTTATGTTTTTGGCTACCCTCACTCATTTTCTCATGTTCCTCTATGTTGATTTCCCCTTATCTCTCATGGCATCTACCTAGGTTCCTTTCATCCTCTTATGAGGAAAGAAGTCAGAAATGTCTATCCTCTCTCTTGTGTCTTCCACTCTTCCATGAAATGTATTCCACATAAGCTTTACACTAGTTCTTAATGTGACTGAGAAAGTAATGGGTGTGGATTATCTCTAGAGCACCAAGAGTGCTCATTTAAACTCTAATATTACAAGAATATTTGTGTTTAATTTCTTGGTGTTATGTGCAAATAAGGAAGTGTTCATGGAACTCACATCCCATTTCATTTACCCACATCATCGTATGGTTTTTTCCAAATCTTTGGTGGAAGTATCCCTTCCTATTATCTTTTCTAATCTCTATCATTTCATGTATCCTTTTTGGGTTGACAGCAACATTTGTGATGCCCTGAAACCAAAAATTTGGGTCCTCCTCCAATTTTTTAAGTCTGTTCAAAGAATTTTTCAATTTAATGGGGTGTCTGTGTCAAAGGTGCCATCATTGAACCTGGTCATGTTAACAAAACCTACCCCTTCTCTTCCTAATCACAGGGTGTAATTAAAGACTATTGTTGGCTCATCCTTTTCCTTTCTCAAGAATATTATAACACTTGGCTCAGTGGACCAATTAGAGGTGAAACCCTAGGGTTTCTTTTTATTTCTCCCTATATTTCTTTGTTCTTGGCTCTACATTTTTTATGCCTGGTTATTCCTGTTAAATTTTAGCCTCATTATTTACAGTCTTTTGTACTAGTTTTTGGTTTGATATGTATCCCTTCATTGATAAAATATTTTGATAATTTTATGGTGGGGACCCATCAACCCCCTAGTTCATAGCTTAGGTTAAAAGCGTTTAACTATCTAAAAAAAAAATTATGTAATTTGTTCCTAAATTTATTTGAGAACAAATTTTTGTATAATGTGTGTGATTATCTTAATAATGTTATTATGTATAATATCTGTGACTATCCTTACTAATGTTATATTTTTATTTTTGTGAACTCTATTTGATTAATGTTAATTCACCTAGATAAGATAAACTAACATTACCTACCACCATTAAGTTTTAACTCTTTTACTTTTATGTTTTAAATTCATATAATCCTCTCAACTTAAAATAGTCTGTTACACTAATTATTTACATCGATTTAAACAATTAAATGAATTGAAAAATTATAAACCACCTCAACAATCAATGCATTCATAAGTATCGTTTAATTTTTATTAGTTTGATATGATTTATTCTGTGAATTTGAGATCCCATTGTGATGAATAGTTTTACAAAAAAGTTCAAATAATTCTTCAAATGATTTACCATTATTCTATCTTTAGAAAAGGAGTTTTAATTTATTTCAAATCTATATTTAAATACAAAAAGATATCCTCCTGATAACAGGAGTAAGGAGTATTTTAATTTTCATTTAAAGAGTCTAGTGTGGGAGGAAAATTCCCCTAGTTATTTCATGTCCCTTCATTCGAGGGACGCAAGGATGGCCAAAGGTGATGAGGGGGGTTAATCATGAGTTCCATCACACATTTAAAACTATTAAGGGAATTTTAATGTTTTTCTAAGGGGATATCTTCTCTTGGAATCCGGGTTTTAGTTTGTTCCCTTACACACGTGTGAAGAGAATTTCAGAGGGGTGTTATAGGCAGTATTTGGAAAGGGTTTTTCGTTACCTCTGTAAGTATATTTTAGACAAGTTTAAGTGGTAGGGATTCAGGAGCTCCAACGGGTCATTTTCAATTTGACAATATGATGAATACGGATGTATCAGAAGCTGGTCTAAGTCATAAAAGGAAAAAATCCTTAACTAGAGAAGTGGCTATAGATTCCTTCTCTTCCTGGATTGATGGAAAAATTAAATATTCCACCATGAGTGGTTTTTTTGAGAAAGTGTGGTATTTTGTGGAAATCTTCAAAGATGATGATGAGGTAAACATATATGCAAAATAAATATTAAACTTATGATTGACTGAAATCAATCAATTTGAAGGAGTATGTTAGATATGGCCCAAGGACTATTCGCGGATAATATCCTATCTAATTCTTCCACCTAGTTTATTCTACACAAAAACATGAAGGATTGGAGGAGTTCCTGATTATCATGCACTTTCATATCCATACTTTAGCTAGAGGTATACATGTAATTTCTGATGGGATAGAAGCTTTTCCGAATAATAAGTGGGTGGTTCTTCCGGTAAGTACTAAGGTAAAAATTCATGAATGTTGGATATAGTGGTCTTCTTTTTTTTGTGTAAAGCATGGACAATTCGAATGTGTAAATTATTGCTCGGGTTCCATCGGTGGGAGAATGGAATAACTAGTTTGGTATGTGTCATGTCTCAGAGGATATCTATTAGTTATTGATCCTAGTTGCATAAGGTTTGAAGTTTCTTATATTATATGGCTTATAATGCAAAATAATTCATATTTAATATTTAGGAGATAAAATAGGTATGGGGATGTCAAACTACTCAGAGATCTTCCCCCATGAACTTTTTATGAAATTTGCATGATAATGTTCATTCTCACTTTATGAGTGTCCATCGATAATTGTTGATATCGGTGGAGGAGCCTCATGTAATTTTTTTTCAAGCTAGGGCCTTCTCCCTAGGTATCAATAGCACCAAAAAAATATGAAAATATAAATGGGATTGTTTTATAGTTAATTTTAATTAATATCATATCCATATTTAAATATAAAAATATATATGGAATGGTTTTACAATTAATTTAATATCTATATTTAAATATGAAAATATATCTGGAATGGTTTAACATTTAGTTATATTCTCATAGTTTGGATCATCGCCCTCTGCTAGTTTCTTCATAATATCTTAACTAATTCTTGATTTACACTTTGTGTTTTAATCACATCATAGTAAATGAACATTGAAGTGTCTCACATCTCTTGAATGACATTATCCTATCAGTTGTTATCCCGTATGTAAAAGAAACATGGTTGATTTATTATTGTGTAGACCAATTTCAAATTCGATTAAATAATTAAAATATTTTCCCAAAATCTACATAGTTTAATTTTAATGACATTTTAAAACTAGTACCAACCTTAATCTAAAGCATAAGTTAAATCCTAGCGACCACTAGCCCATATAAAACATAAGAATGTTATGTTTTTTGTTTTGGAGATCAATATTGATTCCCTAAAATCATTAAAATATCTTCCCAAGATCTACATAGTTTAATCTTAAAAACATTTTTAAATTGATAAGAAACTTATTCCCAAACAAAAAATAAGCGTAGTGGCTGCTAGCTCATATAAAAAAGAAACATGATCGGTTTATTGTATTTTACAGACCAATGTTGGCTTCCATGAACTCATGAAAAGGTTTTCCCTAGATTTGAACATTTTAATGTTAATGACATTTTAAAAAAGATAAGAAGCTTATTCCAAAGCAAAAATTAAAGCCTAGTGGCCGCTAGCCCATATATAATAGAAACATGTTATGTTTAAGCTTTTGTAGGTCAATGTTGGATTCCCTGAAATAATTAAACGATTTTTTAATTGTATAGTTTAATTTTAAATGAGTTTTAAAACACATAAAACTCTTATTACAAAGAAAAAATTAAATCCTAGCAGTTTCTAGCCCATATAGAATAGAAACATGTTCTATTTATTATTTTGGAGATCAATGTACGATTCAAATATTTTGATTTTCATATTCTAGTATATGTGATTTTGGAGTACAAAAAATTCCAATATATGTGATTTTGGATTCAAATATATGTGATATCGGAATCCAATATTGGTGATTTTGAAGTGCAGATAATTCCAATATTTAACATTTTGGAATCCAAAACTAGTAATATTGGATTGCAAAATTGGCTATATGTAGTGCCCACTTCCCCATGACACTTTTAAATACTGATCCTATACTATTGATCTTATTTTGGACGTTCTTATGTTTTGATTTATTATGATGTCTAGATGTTTGACCATGGATTATTATGGATCTTGACTCAGTTATTATGCATGATGATTATTAGAGACGTTCTTATATGTGGATGATGATATACTGATTGACATGTACATATTATAGATGTTTTTTGAACATGTGACATTGGCTATTGTGAGCATATCTAGTATGGAGATTGTTGGATAATGATATAGTGTCTAATTAAATTTAAAAGATGATGTTGAATTCATGATATTGTTTTGATTTATATTTGATCTTGAGATGTTAATTATATCATTTTGGATCTTCTGATATGGCCACGAGGCCAAACAATCTATTTTTATTTTACAGGTTAAAATATCACAACAATGTCGGGGACTGGAGACAAACCATATTAGAATTATGAATGAATTCAACAAGGTCACCATGGAAGCTATTATTATTTAAGTGTTCTGTTTGTTAGGGATTCCCATGGGGCAAATCACCTTTAAAATATGACCAAGGGATTTTATGTATTTCTTTAATGTGTTTCCTTTTTATAATGTTTGCATGTGTTTATTTTGTGATGTGTTACCCCTTTCATTAGTTATTATTTGATTTAGTTAATATTGTGAATAACCATGTGTTAAAATAAATAAATATATATGTCATAGGAATGTAATAAATGAAGTTGTTGATCTTTAATGCAATGTTGTAAGAGTGTGTAAGAAACATGTAAGAGGATGTAAGATATGTTTAAGATTGTGTAAGTGAATGTAAGTCAGATTTTGGAGTGTAAGACACTTCATCCTCTTAGGAATTGGATTTTTTCCTTGAGGGCTATATTTGGAGGCTTGTGGGAAGAGTTAAAATTATCCCACACCTCTTAAATTTAATTACCAAGCATACCTATGCTTTGGAGGTCAAGATTAGACATTTTTAATGTATTTTGAAATGACTATTGGTAAGTTTTAATTGCACTTCTCTTACATGCTTTAAATTTTGTCCTTTTGGGGTATGGGTTAATTTGGAGTGTGTAAGTTGATTGTCATTGTATTTATTGTGATTAAGTTAATGATGTTGACTTTTATTTTGGGGTGGAGGAAGAATGATGTGACATCCCACATGGAATCCACATCACCCTCTTCTCTTCCCTCTCTTTAAAAATGTGAACTCTTTGCTTGTTTTGGGTTGTTGAAACTTTGCGCATTTCCTCTTGGGTGAATTTCTTGCTGTTTTGGGAGCTCTTGCTTATGAAGGGGATTTGAGATCATTTGCATGTTGGTGGTTTCTGATTTTGGACTGTGTTTAGGGCATTGAAGAACTTGTTGTTTTGGGAACAAAATCCATTATCGAGAGGTAGGAACTTGAGCCTTTTCAAATGCTTCTTTTCTTTCTATGCATGTGTGAAATGGTGAATGTTTTATGAGTTTGTTGGCTGGTTGGGTAGACTACTTAGGGCATGGTGTAGGAGAAGGATATGGGGTTTTCATATGGGGGCCATAAGGGAATGCCAATTGCATCAGTTTTATTATGGAGGGAGTTTGGGATTGGGATCCACCATGGAAAATAAATAGCTTGCATTTCTTACTCATGGGGGAATAAGGGAGAAACTTTGGGGGGCATAAGGAAGAAGTTTTGGGGGCATAAGGGTATGGAAGATGATATATTTTGGCGAGTTTCTAAGGTGGATTCCCATTTCCCATTGGGAGGCATAAATAATTCCCCATAGATCCTTGCTCTTGTTTTGGCTTGTTTGATGAAGCCTCAGTATTGTTTGTATTTTTTAATGTAGTTGGGAACTACATCCTTCTTGAAATGTGTGTTGATTGTGAAAATGTTGCATGTGTGTTTGTGGAAGTCTTGTTGCCATGAGTTGTTCTTCATCCATTATTTCAGTATGGTTAGGGCTTGGGGAAAATGAGGAAGGATGGATTCTCCCTTCTCATTGGATATATTTTTTGGGTGAGAGCATTTCCTATTCCCATATTTTGTTGTGATCTATTGGAAGATTGAAAAAAATCAGCATGTTGCTGTTTTGGAGCAAAAGAAATAAACAGTTTGACAGTCCCTTATTTTGAGCAAGTTTGATTGTAACCCTTCCCACTTGAAGTGGATGAGTTGTATATAAATTTGTATTGAAATAATACTTGTATTGATAATGTAATATTGATATTGAAATATGAAATGTAAAGGAGTTATATTCTACTTTCTATTTTGAAAAGAAATGTGAAAGAATGTACATGCATTGTATATTGTATTCTAGAAATCAAATGGAAAAGAGAGAGTTGTAAAGTTGTTGTTGGAATTCAATAAAAGGATTGCATTTTGTTCTCAAAATTATATTGTCGTGTTGGAATGGAATTTATGTGATGAAATGAAATCTCTGTGTGAAAGGAAAATGCATATGAGGAAAAAGATAGGGTTTTGTTCCATTGCATTAGATTAAAAATTGGAAATCAAATGTTGCTTTTTTCTCTTAAATGACAAGTTGGATCAAATAAATGTATTAGGTAAGAATGGAAAAAGGATCCCCATGCTTGGATGATAGAAAATGTTTTAAGAACCTTTAAAGTTTGATCTCTGTTTTATTTTCAAATCTGAAATCTAATTTACCAAAGAAATGAATAGTTCGAATCTAACTCATCAACTAAGAAATGAAACATTAAAATTTAGAGTTAGTATATTCTAAGGAACTCATTTTGACCTCAACATCTAGAAAGACCTATCAAAACTTTACACAATCAATTTTCAAAATTGCATAACTATTTTTTTGTCAAGAGATAGAAAAATATCAATTACATCTAAATCAACTAATTGAACCTTAGAAAATCCATTAAACCCATCCAAGAATAATTCTCCATGTCTATTTGACATGTTGAGGAAGAAGGAAGATAAAAAATTAAACAAAATTTTATAATTGGGAAAATTGCCAATTTTTCTTCTAAAAAGCTGCAGATTGTTTTCTTTAAATTGGCCATACAAAAATAATAAACTATTTAAAATAAAAATTTGACCTTTGGAAAAGTTTCCCCAAAAATTTATATGGCCCCACCACCCCACAACTAATTATATTTTTCCACCTAGCACTTTGGAGGGCAGACTAAATTTTTTTCAAAATTTTCCTTGGGAAAATTTTGCCATTATTCCTCGTAACCCCACGGACCCGCAACTAATCACATGTTGATACGTGTAATGATGGATGCGCAGGCCTATGTGTGCTTTTTAGTCCTTTATCCTTTTGGCTTAATGCCTTAAATTTCTCTCTGACCCGCATCTAATAAGAGGATGACACGTGGTTTTTTCGGCGATGACGGAGGAGTGGCGATAAATTTTCCTTTGCAAAATTTGAGTTTGAAAGGTGAAGGTGTTGACTCGTGACAACAAAGGGTTGTTGACTCACGTCAAGAGAAGGTGTTGATGTGTGACACCAAGGTGTTGTCGTTGTGTGTCAATAAAAGGTGTTAACACATTGATGAATCGCGTCAAGAGGAAGTGTTGACGCGAAAAACAGGGGGTTGTTGACGCATGTCAATAGGTGGTGTTGATGCATGTAAAGAGAAAAAGGTAGGTTCTCCTCCTTAAGAAAATGAAAGGTGAAAATTTGAATATGAAATGTTGGAAAATTCATCTTTCGACGAAAGTGGTTTGAGGTATATTCACTGGGGATTTTTCAACCTTCATTTTACAAGAGGCTTCTTAAAATGAACCTTAGTCTTGATAGTTAGCATTAAACTTGGTTGTGATAATTTTTTGCCTTGTAACCTCATTGTTGTTACCCATAAGCAAAAAAAAAATTATTCCAAAATTTTCCTAACTAATCCTAGTTTGTTTCTTAGGTCTCAAGTGGTTGTTAAAAGTGGGCATCACACTTGGTATCAGAGTAGTGGTTCAAAAGCTTGGACCATTGGGCACACTAGAAAACTTGAGACATAAAATTATAAAACTAGTTCATCTTTTAACCTAGAGAACAAACTATTTGAAACTTGTATATGATAGTAAACTTAGAAACTGAAGAAGACTTAAAATAATGAGCTAACTCTCATTTTTTTCTGTGCAGGAGGCACATACAAGATGAGGAGTCTTTCCACATAGACTTAGACATAAAACCTTTGGATCATGTTGTGGTAGCTATTCTACCATAGATCTTGCAAACCCTTTAGGATTTTAATGCCGCATTATGCGTAGGTTCGGTGGAAGGGCATGTAGGAGACATGATAGAGTCACTTCCATTGAGGGACATGCACCTCCTCCACTCAGTGAGGAGCATGGAGGAGAGAATTTATATGGAGAGTTAGCTAGAGTAGAGTCACCTCTGAGGGGACATGGTGACCACATTTTGGGGCACAAGAAGAGGTCTTGGAGCCCTAGGCTCATGGATGAGCATGAAAATAGGCGTAAAGGATATCAAAACATAGGCTGCATATCACATCAAGGAGATCTTGAAGCTTTAGTTATCACATTATTCGGGTGAGATAAGGGGATTTCAGGCAGAGACCTGGTTAGTGAGCTTGAGAGGTTACTTCAAGCTTTGTCCTTGTTCTAGCAACACAAAGCTTGTGTTGTGATCCATCTACTAAGGATGGATCCAGAGTATGGTGGAGGATAGAGGAGAAGAAGCTCCATGTTGTTTCTGAGATAGTCACCTGGTACCTATTTGAGGAGAGATTTAGGAGTAGATATTTATCACGGAGGTTCATATAGTAGAGGATCGATGAGTTCCATGACCTCTGACAGGCATCCCTTATAGTGGCAGAGTATGAGAGTAAGTTTTTGGATCTACTCCAATACGTAGAATACATACAAGATGAGTAGGTGTGGATCCACAAGTTCATCTGGGGCCTAAATCTAGACATTGGAGGTGTGGTTCGAGATCCACTACCCACAGACTTTAGTAGAGGCCATTGAGAAGGCCTACATAGCAGAGGAGACTCGGGGAAAGACCCAACATGCTAGAGACGAGTCGGAGCCATACAACAGATATGCGGATAGTAAATTGAGGGGGTCAGCTCCTCCTCCTCGTGGTGGTCAACATTCTTCATAGTCATCCTTCGACCCCAAAGCAATAGTAGAAGCAATCAGTCCCCCCACCATATAGGTCTCTCCACGAGAGAGTTGATGCATAGAGAGGTTGGAGTATGGGGCCTCGTCCTAGAGGTCCCATTAGGACACATGGGGACATAGAGCTCGTCAATAGTAGCCCGATAGTAGAGGCCATAATAGACCATAGTTGGGTCATCGGGATCCATAACACCTACTTCTAGGGCACCTCCTAGGGGTGCCCCTCCTTGGAGAGGATTAGGAGTTTGTTTTGGATGTGGAGTTATAGGACATTTTTGGAGTGACTTCCCTCAGAACCCTAACAAGGGTAAGGCACCTATCTTGGAGCCAACAGTTGGTGATATGGGACACAGCCACAAGATTTATGTAGTGGTTGAGAACCGCAGTGAGTACTAAAGAACATTCATTGAGACTTAATGTAGCATTGGGGGTATTCCTACCTCCATATTGTTTGACTATGGTTCTTCTCGATTCTTTTATTACACCATATTTAGTAGAGCGATGTAGGCTGGTGGCAGTTAGGTAGGGTCATTTTTGGGTGTTGAGATGGCTTCGGGAGCCAAGATCTCTATTGACTCCTTGTTAAGGAGTGTGTTGTAGATTTGGGACCTTTCACCACTTCTTCAGATCTCCGCATCCTTCCTTTGGGATCATATGGAGTCATCTTAGGTATGGATTGGTTATCTACACTCAAGGCCAGGATGGATTGCTATCACAAGACTATATCTTTTGCAGATGATCTTGGAGTTGAGTTGGTGATTTCAGGGGTCAAGAGACCCATTTCTATTTGTACCATCTCTCGCTATGCAGCTCAAGAATTGTGTGCGATGGGGTTGTCAGATGTATGATGTTATAGTTAGCAACAGGTCATAGGATGAGTCTAGTGGACCATCGCAAGATGATCATCCCATTCCGAAAGATTTTGTAGATGTCTTTCTAGGAGAGCTACTGGGGATGCCTCACCCATGTGAGTTTGATTTTCATATATTTTTAGTTCTAGGAGCAGAGCCTATCTCACGAGCACTTTATCAGATGATCACCCTAGAGTTCTATGAGCTCAAGTTGTAGCTGGACGGCCTTCTGGAGAAAGGCCTTATCCATCCTAGTGTATCCCCTTGGGGTGCACTAGTGATTTTTGTGAAGAAGAAGGATGGATCCTTATGGTTGTGTATCATTACCGCATCCAATAATAAGGTAACGATCAAGAATCGTTATATCCTTCCATGTATTGATGACTTGTTTGATCAGATGAAGGGAGCCACAATGTTCTTTAAGATTGATCTTCAAGTCAGGTTATCATCATTTGAGGATTACAGAGGTAGACATTCATAAGAATACCTTTCATATGAGATATGGGCACTATGAGTTCACTGTGGTGCCTTTTGGTTTGATGAATGCCCCAACAGTGTTTATTAGTTTCATGAATGGGGTATTCGAACCTTCTTAGATCACTTTGTGCTCATCTTCCTTGATCACATTCTAATTTACTCACATGCACGTGAGGAGCACGAGAGGCACCTATGCTAGGTTCTTCAGTGTCTTTGTGAGCAATGACTTTACGGGAACATGGAGAAGTGTGTTTTATTTCAGTTTCGAGGTACAATACTTGGGTCATATCATCTCTAGGGAGGGTATCGCAGTCAATCCTTCCAATATTAGATCAATTATGGATTTGCCAACACCCACTACTATGATAGAGGTGTGCGGCTTCATGGGGTTAGTAGGTTACTACAGCAGATTTGTTCTAGACTTCTCTCGAAATAACACACCCCATCACTT
The DNA here is from genome assembly GCA_018340775.1 of Taxus wallichiana var. yunnanensis. Taxonomy (NCBI): domain Eukaryota; kingdom Viridiplantae; phylum Streptophyta; class Pinopsida; order Cupressales; family Taxaceae; genus Taxus; species Taxus wallichiana. Next base: position 720,700,262 of record CM031240.1, on the reverse strand, counting down.
CCCTTCACCGGAAAGGGAAGAATTTTGTTTCATCAGACAAATGTGAGTAGGCCTTTAGGAAACTGATGGAATGTTTCACTACCACACCTATTCTTGCAGTGCTAGATCCACATGGTGAGTTTTTGTATGCATGAATGCTTCATTGGTAGGCCTTAGAGGTGTGCTGATGTAGGAAGGAAAAGTAGTGGCATTTGAGTCTCGCAAACTCAAGGATTATGAGCTTAATATTCCATCTCACGATCTTGAGCTTGCGGTAGTTGTGCACACTTTGCTTTGATGGAGGCACTTTCTTCTTGGTAAGAGATTCACACTCAGGACAGATCACTTGAGTCTTCGACACGTCTTCACGTAACCCAATCTAAATGCTCATCGCGGGTGTTTGATGGAGTTGCTTTGTGAGTATGACATGGAGATAGAGCATGTGAAGGGGAAGGAGAATGTGGTTACATACACTCTCACGCAGCAGGGGACATGTGATTTGGCCACTTTAGTGGGTAAATTTGTGGAGCTGATTCTTCTTGAGCAGCTTCCTCTTGACAACTTCTACATTGCAGTTCTAGCAAAGATTGAGTTCCGAGACCCCTCGAGGGAAATTTTGATGGTTTCTCACTAGAGGCACATGGTCTCCTTAGGAAAAGAGGTCAGATTTATGTTCCCATAGATGGAGGCTTGAGGTAGGACATCTTGTCTGAGGCACATCATGTACCCTGTTTAGCCCATTCGAGGTGAAGAAGACGCAAAACCTTGATATAGTTGTACCACTAGAGAGGACTTCATTGAGACATGGCTCAGTTTGTGTGACGCTGTTTAGAGTGCCATAAAGTGAAGGTTGGAAATCAGCATCCAGCTGGCCTTCTCTTTTCTCATGCTATACTGGAGTGGAAATGGGACACCATTTCCATGGATTTCATAGTTGGGATACTGATGTCGAGATATCACCATGATGCCATCATGGTCACAGTTGATAAATTGACTAAAGTGGCTCACTTCTCTCTGATGAAGACCACTTATACAACTAGTGTAGTGGCACATGTCTATTTGGATGAGATTGTCAGGTTGTATGAGATTCCGTGGAAGATCATTTGTGACCGCGGTCCTTTTTACACTTCCCATTTCTGGACTACCATGCAGTATGCCCTCGAGATGAGGATTAATTTCAGCATAGCTTATCACCCCAAGACTAATGGACAAAACGAGAGGGTGAATCATATTTTGAGGACATGCTTGGGATGTAAGTGATGGGTCATCAGGTGAGATGGGAGGAGTATCTGTACCTAGTGGAGTTTCCCTACAATAATAGTTTTCAGAGTTCTATAGGCATGGATTCTTTTAAGACATTGTATGGTAGAGAGTTCAAGACACCCCTTAGCTGGGACAGGTTGGAGGATAGAGTATCTCTTGGTCCAGCCCTTCTGTAGCACATGGAGCAGTAGGCAGTGATGATCAGGTAGAGACTACAAGAGGCACAAGATAGAAAGAAGAAGTACACTGATCATCATAGGACCAAATGTAATTTTGATGTGGGCATGAAGGTGTTCCTTTGTGTTAGGCCACATAATATCCCTATCCATTATGGAAAAGGTTCTAAGTTAGCTCTTTGATTCATTGGACCTTTGGAGATCTTGGAGCATATCGACCCTTTAGCTTACCATCTAGCATTTCCACCCAACTTGTCTCGCGTACATGATGTGTTTCATGTTTATGTTCTTAGGAGGTACATTGCAGATCCTTCTCATGTGCTTGATTGGACCTCTTTGTAGGTACAAGATCAGGGAGGCAGGTGATGGTGGAGCCCATCCATATCATAGATCATAGGACCCTTGGCCTTCAAGGTAGAGAGATTGATCAGGTACGGGTACAGTGGGACAAATATGATGAGACTGCAGCCACTTAGGAGGAAGCCACCGTCTTACGAGTGTAGTTTCCACATTTTTTCCAGTGACTTGTAGGAGGAATTTAAGTCTAAGGGGAGGGGGATGTAGTTTCCCTTTAACACTTCCCTTTAACACTTGATCTTATTTTGGACATTGTTATGTTTTGATTTATTATGATGTGTAGATGTTAAACCATATATTATTATGGATATTGACTCATTTATTATGGATGATGATTATTAGAGACATTTTTATATGTAGGATGATGATATACTCAACATGGACATATTATAGATGTTTTTCAATATGTGACATTGACTATTGTGGATGATCTAGTATGGAGATTGTTGGATAATGATATAGTGTCAATTAAATTTAAATGATGATGTTGAATTTGTGATATTGTTGTGATTTATATTTGATGTTGAAATGTTAATTATATTATTTTGGATGTTCTGATAAGGCCATCCCACAACAATGTCGGGGGATGAGACCTATTAGAATTCTAGATGAATTCAACAAGGTCACCATAGGGATTTTTGATGTATTCCCATCGGGAGGATCACCTTTAAATGTATGACCAAGGGATTTTATGTTTTTTAATGAGTTTCCTTTTATAATGTTTGCATGTGTTTATTTTGTGATGTGTTACCCCTTTCATTAGTTACTATATGATTTAGTTAATATTGTGAATAACCATGTGTTAAAATACATAAATCTAGATGTCATGGGAATGTAATTAATGAAGTTGTTGTTCTTCAATGCAATGTTGTAAGAGTGTGTAAGAAACATGTAAGAGGATGTAAGAGATGTGTAAGATTTTGTAAGTGAATGTAAGTCAAATTTTGGAGTGTAAGACACTTCATCCTCTTAGGAAATCGAATTTGTCCTTGAGGGCTATATTTGGAGGCTTGTGGGACAAGTTAAACTTGTCCCACACCTCTGAAAATTAATTACCAACCATACCTATGGTTTAGAGGTCAAGATTAGACCTTTTTAATGTATTTTGCAATGACTATTGGTAAGTTTTAATTGCACTTCTCTTACATGCTTTAAATTTGTCCTTTTAGGGTATGGATTAATTTGGAGTGTGTAAGTTGATTTTCCTTATTTTTATTGTGATTAAGTTAGTGATGTTGAATTTTATTTTGGGGGCGGAGGAAGAATGATGTGACATCCCACATGGAATCCACATCACCCTCTTATTTTCCCTCTCTAAAAAAATGCGAACTCTTTGCTTGTTTGGTGCATTGTTGAAACTTTGCCCATTTCCTCTTGGGAGAATTTCTTGCTGTTTTGGGAACTCTTGCTTGTGAAGGAGATTGGAGATCATTTACATGTTGGTGGTTGCTGATTTTGGACTGTATTTTGGGCATTGAAGTGCTTGTTGTTTTGGGAACAAACTCCATTATGGAGAGGTAAGAACTTGAGCCTTTTAAAATGCTTCTTTTCTTTCTATGCATGTGTGAAATGGTGATTGTTTTGAGTGTTTGTTGAATGGTTGGGTGGACTACTTAGGGAATTGTGTAGGAGAAGGCTATGGGGATTTCATATGGGGGCATAAAGGAATGCCAATGGCACCAATTTCATTGTGGAGGGAGTTTGGGATTTTGATCCACCATGGAAAATAAATAGCTTGCATTTCTTACTCTTGGGGGCGCATAAGGGAGAAAGTTTGGGGGCATAAGGAAGAAGTTTGGGGGCATAAGGGTATGGAAGATGATATATTTTGCGGGTTTCTCAGGTGGATTCCCATTTCCCATTGGGAGGGATAAGTAGTTCCCCATAGATCCTTGCTCTTGTTTTGGCTTGCTTGATGAAGCCTCATTCTTGTTTGTATTTTTAATGTAGTTGGGAACTACATCTTTCTTGAAATGTGTGTTGGTTGTGAAAATGTTGCATGTGTGTTTGTGGAAGTCTTGTTGCCATGATTTGTTCTTCATCTGTTATTTCAGTATGGTTGGGGCTCGGGGGACAATGAGGAAGGATGGCTTATCCCTTCTCATTGGATATCTTGGTTAGTGGAGATCATTTCCTTTTACCCTATTTTGATGTGATCCATTGAAGTTTGAAGAAAATCAGTACACTCGCTATTTTGGAGCAAAAGTTATACATAGTTTGACAGTCCCTTCTTTTGAGAAAGTTTATTGTAACCCTTCCCACTTGAAGTGGATGAGTTGTATATATATTTGTAATGAAAGGATACTTGTATTGATAATGTAAAATTGAGATTGAAATATGAAATGTAAAGGAGTTATATTCTACTTTCTGTTTTGAAAAGAAATGTGAAAGAAAGTACATGCATTGTATATTGTATTCTAGAAATCAAATGGAAAAGAGAGAGTTGTAAAGTTGTTGTTGGAATTCAATAAAAGGATTGCATTCTATTCTCAAAATTATATTGTTGTGTTGAAATGGAATTGCTGTGATGAAATGAAATCTCTATGTGAAAGGAAAATGCGTATGAGGAAAAAGATAGGGTTTTGCTCCATTGCATTAGATTAAAAGTTAGAAATCAAATGTTGCTTGTTGATCTTAAATGATGAGTTGGATCAAATAAATGTATTAGGTAATAATGGAAAAAGGATCCTCATGCTTGGATGATGGAAAATGTTTTAAGAACCTTTAAAGTCTGATCTCTGTTTTATTTTCAAATCTGGCAATCTAATTTACCAAAGAAATGAACAGTTGGAATCTACCTCATGAACAAAGAAGTGAAACATTAAAATTTAGAGTTAGTATATTCTAAGGAACTCATTTTGACCTCAACATCTAAGAAAGATCCTTCAAAACTTTACACAATCAATTTTCAAACTTACATAACTATTTTTTTGTCAAGAGATGGAAAAATATAAATTGCATCTAAATCAACTAATTGAACCTTATAAAATCCCTTAAACCCATCCAATAATAAGTCTCCATGTCTATTTGACATGTTGAGAAAGAGGAAGATCAAAAATTACACAAAATTTTATAAGTGGGAAAATTGCTAGTTTTGCTTCTAAAATCCTACAATTTGTTTTGTTCAAATTGGCCATTCAAAAAATAATAATCTAACTGTTTAAAATAAAAATTTGACCTTTGGAAAAGTTTCCCCAAAAAAGGCCCGCGGCCTCGTCACCCCACAACCAATCAGATGTTGCCACGTGGCACTTCGGAGGGGCGAACTAAATTTTGAAACTTAACTTTTTGAAAATTTGCCTTGGAATTTTTTTCCCATTTTTCCCCACAACCCCGCAGACCCATAGCCAATCACACACTAACACGTGTCTCGGCGGACGTGCGTTGGCCCGAGTGAGATTTTTAGACTTTTACCCTTTTGTCTCAATCCCTTAAATTTCTCCAACGCCCCGTAGACCCACATTCAATCAAAGGATGACAAGTGGCTTTTTCGGTGACGATGGAGGAGTTGCGATAAATTTTCCTTTGAAAATTTGAGTTTGAAAGGCAAAGGTGTTGATGCGCGATGACAAAGGGTTGCTGACACACGTCAAGAGAAGGTGTTGACGCGCGAAAACAGGGGGTTGTTGACACACGTCAATAGAAGGTGTTGACATATTGTTGACGTGCGTCAAGAGGAAGTATTGATGCGTGACAATAGGGGGTTATTGATGTGCGTTAATAGGAGGTGTTGATGTGCAACAACAGAGAAGGTGTTGACACATGTCAAGAGAGAAAGCCGAGTGCTCCTCCTTAAGGAAATGACAGGAAAAAATTTGAATCTGAAATCCTTGAAAAATTTTCTTTCTGAAGAAAGTGGTTTGAGGTATATGCGCGGGGGATTTTTCCACCTTCTTTTCTACTAGAGGCTTCTAAAGATGAACCCTGGTCTTGATAGTTAGCATGAAACTTGGTTGTGCTAATTGTTGCCTTGTAACCTCGTTGTTGTCACCCATAAACAAAAAAAATATATATTCCATAATTTTCCTAACTAATCCTAGTTTGTTTCTTAGGTCTCAAGTGGTTGTTTGAAGTGGGCATCAAACTATATGTTTTATCTTCTCAAACAGAATAAGTCGAGATTTAGTGAAATAATTGTTCAAGACATGCACAAGCTTTCGCTTAAGCACGGAGAGCACAATTCCACTTCTAAGCTTATTGAGACACTAAATCTGCACTTAAATGACCACTAAAAGCTTCAAAATAATTTAAAGAAGGTTTTGTAATAGCCAAAAAACATGCAAAGGAAAGAAATATTCACTGAAACATACTAACACACTACTGTGACACACTTCAATAAGCTGCAAGTAGAAGAAATCAATATTTATTCATCAAATAGAGAATACACTACTAAACTAATATGGCCTAAGCACATGACCAGAACAATGAACCCCGCTTAAATTTGTGCACAAACATGGTATATTACAAAATGTCACACTGATCACTCCAAAAATAGATCTCTCAATCCAAAAATAGCCAAGCCAAATGGAGACAAATCAACTATTAACTTACATTCACAATTGATACATTAATAATTAAAAAGGATAAAAATAGCCTCCATGGTTTCCAACTCATCCTTGGTCAAACTTCCTTGATTGTCCAACCTGCCTCATGCATGGAATAAGACTAGTGTAGGGATGGTTTGCGAAATTTAAGGTAAATTTGGCATGTTTGAGGAAAGGATCCACCTTTTTTAAATCTATGAAAGGATAATTTTTTAATTATCCGAACTTGGCTTTACATGAAAAAGTTATTTTTAGAAAATTTATATGTACAAGCTATTCTTGCATACAATCTATTGGCTAATTTTTTTACTTTCTCACTTTGGAGTACATGATTTAGTATTTGTTTAATTTGGTCCCCTAAACTTAGCAAGGTTAATAAATTCATCATGCAAAACCGTTTTTCATGTGGGAATAGTATACACATGACTTTGAAAAGTTGAATATATTAAACCCATGGTTGGAGTTACCTAACCACAGTTAAAACATGCCTAGGTCAACCATAATGGTAAAAGAAACTGTAAATGTGCTTCATTTGGATTTTTGCTTTGCTTTCTAGAAGTTCTGTTGGAAAATTGTAGGCAGCCATTCTGAGGATTACTTTGTCAAAATCAATTGCCAGCAACCATGGATTTGTTAAAATAATCTATTTTCAAACAAGCTTTCTTTGTATTTTTGCAATCTGTGATAATATTTCAAGCTCCTTGAGGTTGTGGCCACCATTTTAGCTTGTTGGTTCGAGCATGGTATTTGCACATAGCCGGGTTACAGTTTGGGCCTATGCATCTCTATATTTAGCTCATCATTGGGGCTGAGCTCGTGTGGGTTCATGTTGGGTATGCATGAGTCAATTTTTGGTCCACTGGCTAACTTTTGAAGTGACTTAGCTTGCTATTCCTTTTATCCGCCATTGTTTCGAAGGTAATGCTTCCAGTTTTAGCATTATTTACTTTCTCTGCTAGTTCATGGTTTCGCTTATTTGCCTATACGCCCAAATCTGTTTTCTTCCTTCTGCATTGGGTTTTCCAAAAATATTTTTTGTTACAACTCGATGTGGTATTTGGTATACTGATCTAGCGTTAGGGAAACGGCTCTGCCGTAATGTTTTGGTATTGGCTTGATAGTTATCCGCGTTCTGTTTCCAAGATTCAATCGAGCTCGGCATCGAGTTGGATGAGCCCACCGTTTGTGGTCTCATTAATTCTTATTTCCGCATATTGTTTCTTTGATTTTGCAGTAGACAGCTTATATTCTCCATTACATTATCACTCGTCCCTGGTAGGCTTTACATTATTTCTTGAATTCGGCTCTATACCATTATATGGCTCGGCTATGCATTTGATGCGCCAAACGAGTTACGTGTCGGTATGGCGGCTATTAAAATATTTTTGGTACTCTAATTTGTTCGGAATCTATTTCGATATTATCTGTTGTAGTTCGTTGCTCCGAAAACCTGAGTTGAGTCTGTTCTGTTCATGATTCTTAGCGGCCACGATCTTATCCCTTGCTCATTCAATTGTTTACACTTATTCCTTGACTTGCTGCTCACCTGTGATATAGCTCGAGTTTTTTGTGATCTTTGCAACTTGGCTTGCATTGCATGGATATTTTTCAAAACTCTTTGTCTAAGGCATAATCTTGCCATTTTGTTTGCATCATTTTTGGTGTCCATGTACCTCGCCATCATTTACTCTGAGCTCGATGTTCGCTTGACAATAACTCGGGTAGCTTTGTTTTATAGCTCAAATATGATCTCTGTAGCAACCTATGGAGACTTATCTTCGTGCAAGTGTGAATAGAAATTTACTCGTGCTTCTTGACCGAGTTAGCCTTGGGCTAAGTTCTGTTCGGCATTATTTGTGCGTTTTTTCCAATCAAATTTCTCTTACTAATGCAAACCCTTTCCTAGAAGTGATGGACGAATCTGATATTGGATCTTTTATGGCATGAAGCTAACACTTCAAGATCTTAATTTTCTTATATAAATCCATATTTTAGCTCATGGCCATAACCCTAGAGCTTTACACTCAGTTCTTGCTATTTTTAAAGATATTTATTTCTCGAAATAACTCTGCAATAGATCATTTGAATGTTTGATGTATTACCAACATGTTTTGAGAGCTAATAATCATGCCTTCCTTGCTTTGCAAATTTTGGTTCTTTACCACTTTATGAGATTTGCATAATTGCTGGAAGATGGTGTGCAATAACTAATGTAGACCTTTTAATCATTATATTGTCTAATGCATCTTGAACTATGCACTTTCTTATTTCTTTATGGCTTCTCCAACCTTATTTTCTAATCCTGTGTACTGAAATAGATTGCGTTTAAAAAAAATTGATGATTGTTAAAGCTGGTATGTTCCTTTGAATATGAAAATAAGGATTTTTTTGGGAAATATTCTTCTTGAAACTCGGCATCTGTGACTTTGTGAACCTGGAAATGGATGTACCTTTAGATCAAGGTTCAGAAATCTGAACTGGAAAGTACATTTGATAGAAAAATTATCCCTGGTGAAGTTTTGTATTTGAACAATACGTTAATGGCTTCATTACTCCATCTAAAACTTGTAATTAACCTATCTGTTTTACTTGGATGGTTACATACTGATTCATTCCAAAAGCATCTTTTATATCTGTTGCAGCTTCTCGATTTTAAAAACCATGGAAGTCTAGAAACTTGTAGTTAATATTAACCTTGTGCATTCTTGTACTTTGTAGGTCAGATGATTTTCCTTATATTCCATGGTTTTACATTGCATCTTGCTTATATTTATGATTCAGAAATATTACCTCTTCCATGATTCATGTCTACTTGCAGTTTGGACAACGAATTCCATTACTTTTTGCTTGCTTTATTCTTCACTTGTGCAATCTAGATACATGTATGTTGTAATGCCCTATTCTACGTTACACCTGTTCATCCTTCGGCGATCGAGTGCTAAGCATGGAACATCATTGTGCCTTCGTCGATCATTGGTGGGCTTCACCTTGGTCACAGGGAATACTCAATCATCACTTTTATATAATTATAAACTATCTATAGTAAGCGAGTTATTATGCATATATACAATGCTGTGATATTAAGTATGTTAAAATATCTACAGTAGGTAAAATTTAATATAAATTCATAGATGGGTCTCATAACCAAAGACGAGCTCCAAGGGAAAATGAGTTCCAACAACATGCCACATCCACGTGGCCAAGGACACGTTTAAAAGGTAAGCGGTCATACAAAAGGTTTTCACGTGGCCCAAGTCACTACGTGGAGACACATTAAAAAAATTAGCTACTCCACCACCAAAATTAAGTGTTTGTACCCATTGACTTATCCAATATTAGGGGTTTGTACATAGAAATTGTTATGTTATGTGCGTGTAATATTATAGTTAAGAGCTAGTTAGGTGCTACATGCAAATGGACGTTGGTTAATGATGTGTTGACTCTTGATATTACTTTTCTATGGTTATTCCCAAGATTAAAAAAGCTCAATCACTATAAATCAACTCGCACTTATTTGATTTAGTCAATTTGAACTTTGAAATGTTCTCATTATGCGGTTCACTCTGACCCAACAACTGCTTTAATGTTACGTGGAGGCACATAAAAGAAGTTAGGTTGGAAATCATGGTTGGGGGTGGGTGGCTCAACCAACACCTGCCAAAAAAACATTAAAATTCCCTCCCCTTTGCGTGCCGAACAGCTCCAGGTCGCATCGTTGTTTGTTTATTGCAAAAGGATTCGCAGTCTTCTGTCCCCGCCCCTTGTTTTGGTCTACCTGTTGTTTTCTACCTAAACCACGAATGCTTGTTTGCGCCCCATCAAATGCTGCAACAGATGAATTGCTACAGCGTGTTCTGGATAGTGGATTCATTGATGGTGAAATGAAGGTCTATCGCCCTGATGTTGCGAGGGTGGGCGTGTGGATTTTGAACGAATGAGGGCAAGGCGATACAAGAGTGATAGATACAATTGCAATAGCAATGGCGACGGTCTTTGCTGCTGCACCACGAGCTTCATATAGTGTCCTTGTACGGCCTGAAACTCACTCTGTACCTAACAATATCTGTAGCTGTTCATTTCCATCACACCCATCCATTAAATTGAATTCCACAGGAGCATGCTCTGCTCTTTTTATTCAACGTGAAAGGTTTCGTTCAGGTAGAAGCCTGTTTGAGCGCTCCAACAAGGAGGTTGTCCAACTTTGTTGTTGTCTGTTCAGCATCGACTGCAACCATCTATTCGGGATTGACTGTTTTACACAGCCCAAAATCAATTTGTACCTGAAATACAACTCAGGTAGTTGTTTTCACTTTTGCGGTCAGAGCAGAAGCATGGGGATACGAGAGAGAGTTTCACAGCTGTATTCAGGAATAGCAATACCACTGATAGGCTTTGGTACTGTGGCTAAGGCTGACAACATAGATCAGATGAAGCAAGCTGTTGACACAGCTTTACAGGTCGGGTACAGGCATCTTGACACTGCCAGTATTTATGGCACCGAGCCAGCTCTAGGAGAAGCTCTGAATCATGCTTTTCTAATGGGGATTATAAACAGGGATGAAATTTTTGTGACCAGTAAATTATTTGCTGGTGATCACGATGACCCTGTTTCCACTTTGAAGACAACCTTAAAGAATTTGCAGCTAGAATATCTGGATCTGTATCTTATCCACTGGCCTATAAATTTGAGAAAGGGGGCTTCACATCCAAATCCCAAAGAGGAGGACTTTCTTTTCTTTGCCATTAGATATAGAGTCTATATGGAGGGGAATGGAGCAATGCGTGGAGTTGGGGCTTACTAAATCTATTGGTGTGAGCAATTTATCCTGCAAGAAGCTCGGCGACTTGTTGAGCTATGCCAACATATCTCCTGCTGTCAATCAGGAGGAGATGCATCCTCTGTGGCAACAAAAGAAGCTAAGAGATTATTGCAGCAATGTCAACATTCATGTTAGTGCGTGGTCTCCTTTAGGAGGATTTGGTACTTTCTATGGTTCCAATTCTGTGATGGAAAATCCTGTTATTGAGGAGATTGCTAAGAAGCATGGAAAGACTGTAACTCAGGTTTTGTTAAGGTGGGGTTTGGAGCAGGGAGTGAGTGTGCTGCCCAAGAGCTACAACACAAGCAGCTGCATTGAAACAATCAGATGCATATCGAGATAGCGTTTAAAATAGGCATGATAAGCCCTAACCCTCTCTCTTAATAATTTATTTCCTTTAGTATTTGGGTAAATCAATCTCTGCAATTTCTGTTTGAATTCTGTAGAGATTGGGTTCCGGATGACTTATAATTATAATTGCATGAACTGATCTCTCTCCCCTTTACAGGTTTATCTTATTTACTATTTGAGTAGAAGAAATATCTACATCGATTCTTGCCTATTGATCTTGTAATGTTGGTTTGTCTTTTGCCTTGATTTTTCCTTCTAATGAGGGTTTCGTAGAAAATAGTATGGAGCGTGAATGAGGTTTCTAATTTTTTTTTCTTGTATCGTTTATATTTTGTAGAACATGGCTTGAAAAAGGGAATCTTCCGTTATGATCAGTATTTGGATTTTACTTGTGGTTTTATAATAATTTAAACCCCCATTAGGATTGTGGGCTTCTATTTGGGAAGAGTCATACTAGTTTAATTGGTCTTTCTAGATAGCACCATCTGAGTCATTCGATTATCATTTACCTTGGGGATTATGGAAAACCCCTCACTGCACCCTCTCTATTATTATTACTATGAGCTTATTATTAGATTGGAACCCTCCTGAAGCATGTGTTAATGGGTTTTCTATGACCTTTACGTACATGTTATGCACGCAAGTCATAATCCTATGAGGATAATTCTTTGGCTTAATTTTTGAGGCACTACTTGGACCTTTGGATCGGTTAAAGTAATATTGGATGCATCGAGATTCTTCAAGTTTGATTGATTTGTGATGCCCTCATGCATACGAATTCAGGCAACGCTTGAAAAATAAAATTTTAAATTTATCTTATACTTTGACCTGGAAGCTTGTCGAAAGACTTTTGGTAGGAAAACAGATGAATAGAGAAGTTAAGATAACTACCCTAAATTGGAGTCATGCATAGCCTTAAGTAAAGGTGACAGCTACCATAATGGAACTGTGCTTACCATGTATGACAGTAAGGATATAAGTCCACCTGAAATATTTTAACTTCATTTTATAGAACAATTATTAATACCCATAGATTGGGGTATGCAAGTGGAGGTTGAATTAGATAACAGGGTATATTATGTTATCAGGTAACCGGTAAGGATAAATATGTTATTTCAATGCTTGGTTAACGAGTGGAATAATTCTGTTATTTACGATGATTATTATGTTTAGCTAAAAATTGATACTCGCATCTTATTAGGAGTTGAGATAATGTTGATACTTGCATTCATAGTGGCTTGGGCTGCGCTTGCATATCTTAGCTAGTCAAATGTATCTTTGGCATATTACCAACAGATGACAGTATTGTCGGTCATAACTCATTCTTATGAGTTGGACTCTTTTACTAGAAGAAATATATAAAGACATGGAATAAGCAACCAAAAGGGCACCTAAATAATACACAAACCTGTGGATTGGTGGAATCCTTGGTAATATAAGTATAATCTTAAAATTGCGAGATAAATATCTAAACTATACTTACATACCACTGATTATCTATGAAGGTTTGATACTTGGGTAATATCGATGAAAAATGTAAGATTGATACTTGTATTTAATATTTAAACTTAATGTCATTGGTGCTTTTATTTAAATGAAAGATAATCTTGTTAGACACTTATATATGTGAAGTAGGTCGAGGGTATTAGGTGAGCGTCATTATTATTTACTGTAATTTAAGTATGATTAATTGCATGATTAAGGTTGTTTATCTAGTCTCTTAGAATGGTGTTCTTATGTAAGCAGATCTTAAGGAAGTGAACATTAATGAGTATGAAATGTATTATCATGAGATGTGCAGTTAAGTTTTAAATGTATGTTAGAAATTATTTGATAAGGAGTATTGCAAACTTTCATTTATTTAAATACTAGATGGCATAAGTTATTAGGTGAGGTTTATATCTTATCATGCTCAGTTCTAGCGAACTGACTCTAGATAATATTTGTGCAGATGGATTATGCGAGTAGATTAAAGAAAAGAGTGTAAAAGTTTCATCAGTTCAAATTATGAAGTTCTTGTAGAAAGTTCAATGCGTTGTAAATTTTGTAACTTTGCTTGCAAGGAGTTTAGAAGATCTCTTGCCTTGGTATGTTTGGAAAACTACGTGGTGAAGTGTTCTTTCCCTTTTGTTGTTAGACTAGTTACTTACCTTGGTGAGATATGATATTCAATCATTACATTGGCATAAGTATTGTAAAACCTTGTTTTTGAGAATAAAGTGTTAAGTGAAAACTCTCTGACACCTTGTAATGATGTGATATAAGTAAAATTAAATGGAATGGTTAACCCTTATAGAAGTTAACTAAAATATATGTGTATTCGAGATAAATTAATACGAGATGACTTACTTGAGATCAAGAGGTTCTTGAAGTACTCAAAGGTGAAACTATCCTTGTAAAGTAAATTTTTATAAATTGATATCCCTAGCTAAACTAGTGAACACTAATCTTTTGGTGAATGCCTAAAACAAGCTAAAGGAAAACAATAGTTAGTTTCTAATAAGATTTAACAAGTAAGAGAAGGAAATTTAGAAACCACACAATTTATCTCTCAGCCTATTTGAAAGTAAGTAGTTTCCTTTTGATAAACTCTTTCAGTTAAGCCTAAGTAAAAGCAGTAATAATTACGTATAAAACCCCAAGGTCCAATTAAACCTTGGTAATAACTAATGACGTCTTAAAGAGGAATTTAACTCGACCTAATCTCCTTATCTCTTTCCCAGGATACTTTGTAAGTTCCTCTTGATTTTGTTGAACACGAATTCTTGTTGTAGCAAGGTAATGAACAAGTTCTAGTAGCGTAAGTATGGACAGATAGCCTTGTGGAATTTAATTATTCCCTTTATTAAATTAATGGAACTAAACAATTCTATTGTCGTAAAGTGAAGATTTTAAGTGAACTTCTCTACAGTGTATAAGAAATTAGCTCAGTTGGTAAGATGAATTTGTGCGAATCATATATTGAATCCTTCTGAAAACTTAAGTCATGAGCTAAAGGGTGTCTTATCAAAATAAATAACCTCCAATCATTTCTTACTGTGGCTTGCCCTAGCTGTAAGTGTGTCATGTGGTTGGACTTCCATGTTGTCTTGTCAAAAGAAGAGTAAATTTTCCTTGATAGGTGTGATCGTTTCCGTGTTGCCTTTACGGCCATCCTTGTATTAAATTTTTCACAGTGTTAGTTGCATCCTTGGTGACGACATGTTGCATCATGTTATGTGTCAAGCAAGTCAAAAAAATATCCTGTCTTTTCCGTGTTGTTTGTGCGTGAATTTTTTTTTGGTCGTTTCATATGTCTGAAAATGAAGATATAATGAGCTAAATAAGACCCCTAGCTCTAACCTTTTGCTCTTTATTTTTCAGATTTTCTGAAGTGGCTTTTAGAAGTAGACTAGAGCATAAACTTGCAAAGAAGGGGATCCTCGTTACCCGAGATCACCGGTTTTACGTAACTCCTTACATCTCCAATTTCATATTTACATGTATTATTTTGTCATTTATATCTCACAACTTATGTGGGATCTATGTACTCTTTCCTTATGAATTAATGTAATTGCATTATGTGATGAGTTGTCTATGTATCTTTTTATTTTCTTGATAACATGATATGGAATGAACCCATGATACTCTCCACATTAATGCAACTTCACTTAACCATACATGAAAAAAATAATTAATTGTACCCTCCTTTGTTGATCCCAAACACAAGTAAACACAACTGATGCAAATTGTAACTAAATTCAACACTTCAAATTGTACTTAACATTCTAATATTGAAAGAAGTATATGTCGAGGGAAATTTCGTGCCCTAGCCCTATCTAAAATGGAGGTCATAATGGAGGAGACTCTAGCACTTCTACCTCTGCACATAGGGGCTATGATCGGGAGGGAAGGGAAGAGTTGTTGCTCACGGCTCAAGTATAGACAAGTAGTGTTTCACGTGGAGTGTAATGTGGTAAGGGATCCGAAATGCCTTTCCTCTCAATGTAGAACATTGTGGCGGTCAAGGATAGTGGAAAAAGGGTGCAACCATTGGAACCTTTTCCTGAAACTCATGCTCTAAAGTTTGAAGAAGATCTTCTTCAATAGGTGGTGAGATGAGAAGAAGAATATGGAAACATGGAACTCATTTGTTACATTAAATATCTATGGCCAAAGGTCTCTCAACTTTTTGAATGAATAAAAAAGAAGTGAGAGCACAATATTTAGGGTAAAGTAGATCTTTACCCCTTCTCTAAAGCTCATTTTATTGCTATTTTTGAATCTAGTGAAGACCAATTAGATGTTATCCATGAATGTTTTGGTTCTTGGATGATCATGGTCTCTTGAGAAAATTATGGTATCCATCTTTTGACCTTATAACAGATTCCTTTGATTCGATGCCAATCTGGGTAAGACTTCTAGGTCTACCATTAAAACTTTGGTGTAACCCTTTCTTTGAAGCCATTGGAAATAAATTGGGGTCTTTTATTTAATTTGATGTTACAACTCAAAATTTTATGCACACCTCTTAAGCTAGAATTTTTGTGTATTTGGCAGTTTCTCAAGGGATCCCCCAGAAGATTAACTTGCAGATTGACAAGAGGGTATAGATACAAAGATTGGAATATGACACATTTTCCTTCCGTTTCCATAGGTTTTATATAATAGGAAACTTATTCAAGTATTTTGGGAACCCCAAGATGAGTAATGATGCTCAATCAAGTTGTTTGAAGGGTTCCCTTCCTTCATACTACGCAATTTCTGCTTTATTCGCTCCCATTTAATCGATGAAATGAACCCCAATAGGGTCAAACCTACCCCTCTTCTTACTAATAAATCCCCTTAGGTTACTCTTTCTTAACCATAGATTCAATCCCCTACAAACCCTCCTAGATTGGATGAGGTAAAATCTCCACTTTACTGTTTAAACGTTTTGGCCTTTATCTTGCATTGAGATTAATATTCCATGTGGGCTAGATTCAAAAAATGATTCCAACAAGGAGGATTTGACTATAGTCCAAAATAAGAAAAGAAATTCCTCAAAATGAATCTTAGTACCATCGAAAATGATAATTAGATCTCATTCTCTAGACTGAGTCTTGGCTTATTTTTGCTTGTTTTAGTTTGGTTCTATGTTCTATTTTGTCTAGATTTTGTGTTGGTTGCCTAATGTTTTCACCTGTTGTTTGTGATGTTTGGTCCTTTTTAGTTTCTTATGATGCTTACTATTAAATCTAGATTATAGATCCATTTTTTAATATGGTAAGGCCCCTATCAAAACCCTCCTTTTATCAAATATCAATAAAAAAATTGTAGCTAACCTACTGCTTCAACATACTCTTCACATCTCTATCACAAGCCTAAAATAGTATGAAAAGGATGATGAATGATCATGATAAAGATAAACACTCTGATAACCTCTTATATGAGGAATTAGTATCATGGAACATCAACCATAGTTGTTTGATGCCTGTGGGTTGTCCAATCTATCACTAAAACCAAGTAACCTAAAAGTTTTGTATACCTCTTTTCAATGATAAGAAAAAATGGTCAACATCTTTTTCGACTATGCTAAACCAATTTCCTACAAATAAGAAAGAATCCCTAAATATACTCACTTTCAAACATGAAAAGTATCCAAAACCATTTGGTAAACTTGACCATACATGCCCAAGGCTAAATAACACTTATAAAGACTGAAAATTCACAAAGAAAATTGAAAAACAACAGTAACTACATATACAAAAATTCACTTGGAGGAAATCAACAACTCCAAACAAGGCTAAAGAAAATCATACACACTCCAAAGTGAAGCATGTAGAGTGTGCACAAGAACTCATTTTTCAAAAAAACCTATACTAATATATTTTAACCAGCTAAGAATGAGAAAGTATAAAAATCCTAAGAAGGGATGTGAGAAATAACTTCTTTTCTTCGAAAATGTGACAACGCGCTCAAATTGAAAATCCGATCACATGGAAATATTGAAAACATGATTTATACCTTTAACTTTCTTGAAATGTCAGTACATAAAATGAAAAATACCTCTGTTGGAATTACAATCTATTTTGGAGGGTATTGGGGATAAATTTTGAGAACGTGAATCTCATGTTTGTGCTCTAAATCATGCATCAGTACTAGTATGAATGATCTTAGTCTTGGATAAGACAATTATCTGTTGGGATATGGTCTTCTCAAAGATATTAAACTATCCTTTCTAGTCTGTGATTTAAAATTTGTTTCCTTATAATCTTTGAGCATATTCTAAAGTTTATAGGAGCATTATTCTACCTCTTCAAGATTCTCTATCTCATCCAAGATGAATGATCTTAAAATGATGTCATTCATTACTATTTTTTGTGAACAAAAAACAACCTCTTCAATTGCTTTTTAATTTTTGTCCATCATGAAGTTTGAAAAGTGAAAATCATCGTTTTGTTTCTCATGAGAACCGATCTAAGAAGCATGATTCTCTTTGCTATGGAATTGTATAACCAATCTCTAACAAAATAACTTTTAGCCAAGGGTGAAAGTGAAGAATAATCTAAAATTTCTTTTCCAAAAGGATGTAAGAAGCTTCCCATGATCACTTCTTACTAAAAAAATTGTATCTTTTCTAAGTCCTCATGACCCGATTTTTCAAAGATGTCAACCTGTTGTTCTTTATTATAATCCACCATGAGATTTGAAAGCTCAAAATAATTTTTGCCCCTTTTGGGTAACATGATCCTCCGAAATGTCCTCTTCCACATGGATTTTTACAAGCATAGATAAGAAGAATTTTTCTTTAGCTTCTTAAAGATTATTGTTATCCTCATGTAGCAAATAGGATGTGAATTTGAAATCATCTTTTTTTTGCTGTCATGAGATAGCTTGAAATATGTTAATCTTTCCTCGATTGGATCTGAAATTGCTCTTTATTTAAATCTGATTCAGAATTACTTACGGATAGATTTACGTAAATGGTTAGAACATCTTTATCCTTTAAATTTGAAACATGTAAATCAGAAATAAGTAAATAATCAACTGTAATTGGATCATTTTATAAAGTAGAAGATGGTACAACCTAAAAACTACTTGTTTGAAACTCTTAATCTATTACATGCTCATTCAAGACATTAATTGTACCTTGTAGCTCAATAGAAATATGAAATTCCTAACTAACATTTGTTTGTTGATTTAAATCATGTTGTTGCTATATAACCTAAAAAAAATTCTTGCACTCTTTTTCCAACCATGGAATATGATTGACCCCCAAACTTGGAAACCCAATTATTCGAACTTTCCATATATCCATATTTTTTGGTTTCTTCAGTAGGATATCCTCTCTGACAAATTTGTTTTTTCCCCTTCCCAAAATGGGCTTGGGTTTGAGAGAAGACGGGTGGGTTGAGTCTCAAAAATATTTTGTGATGTTTTGACAATGGGTAATGACTCAAAATATGATTTTCGAGGAGAGGGGGAAGCAATTCTATCATTTAGAAAAATTGGAATTTGATGAGTAGGTTAAGTTGGTTGATAGGGAATAGGAATTGGATTTTGATGAGGAAGTTAAGTGGGAACATACCATTGATAGGGTTCCTTAATTTTATACTTATCATTATCTAATGCTTAAAAATATGTATTAAAATCATCCAATTGAAAGAGATATTTTTATTACCTCAAGCTGATTTTATGGGCTAAGATAACTAGGTAGAGGACCTCGACATTAATAGGGATGTTCTACACTAGGATGTTTAGCTTACAAAATTTGTAGTCTCTCATTTTTATCCAACCACATCTTCTCTATTCTTTGCGTACTAGTTTAAAAATATTCTTCCGATTGATAATTACTTCCATAAGCTCCACATTATTGTTTTGTATACCTGCGCATAACCTTGATCGTAAACAAGATAAGGATGTAATGATAACCATACAGATTTATAAAGTTTGGATCATTGGAATACTCATTATGGTAAGGGTTATAATTTTTATCTAGAGGAGGATATGGGTGAAAAGGATGTGGATTTAACTAATATAGCTCTTGGAGAGAGGAATTCCATTGAGGAATTGATGTCATGATTGCATGACCTCATAAAAGATGAAAAAAATGGGAAAAATAGATCTCTTGAAAGTTAAACTAGGTTGTTTACAACAACAAAGTAACTAGATCTATTTAGAAAATTACCTCCAAAAGGCTTAAATTTTACTAAGAAAATATCAAACCTAGAAAAACTATGAAAAAAATGCATTCGATGTCCCATCGGGTATGCCCAAAAAAATTATTAGTGTGAATTACACCTTGATTTGGATGGCAATATTACTCTTGTTGGAAGAAAAATGGGCCGAGGGGAGGGTGGATCAGTCCTACAACTTTTTCAATTCATTTACCATTTATTTCATCATACATTAGCCTCCATTAACTCACATACATTAAACCATAGCATATTAAGTGTGCAAAATACCATTAAATAACAATAACATAGGAAATTATGAAACATAGATCATAGACACATGATATAAGTGGAAAACCCTCACAAGGAAGAAAACCGAGTGAAAATCCATTCGATGTTAACCCAGTTCTTGCTTCGACGATATTATTGATAACCATGGAATGGTTGTGTGTGTGTGCTCTCTTTGACTGTTAATTGACTTCGACCTTGTCACAGGGAAGGATTATCATCCTTCCTCCCCATCTTGTCTCCCTGTGTCTTTTTCATTCTTCTAGTGGAGGGCCTCTCCAGCACCGTTTATAATTACCCCGTTTAACGTAGATCGTGGTCTCGAATCCTAGTAGGTGGCTGGAATGATGATTTGGTGTTGTTAGGGTATGTCTAGCTAAAACGGAATATCCATAATAATGATTATTTTAAATTTTTGATTTTTTCTCCCGACCTTTATGATTATAATTAATAACTATTTTAAGCTACAAAATAATAATAATAATAATAATATTATTATTATTATTTTTAATTGTCAATTGGTGATTATATTTTACTATTATTTTATTTTCAATTGTTATCAATTTTAAGTATTAATTATTATCGTTAAGCCATTTTAATTGTTTTGTTGGTCGCTTCTTGTAGACCGAGCCTCGATTCACGCAAATGAAGAGGATGTCTTGTTGTTAGCGCCATGGTTAGTCGTTGTCCTATGTTGCCTTTGAAAATTAAACCTCTAGTCTTTTTCCCTTGGCTCCATGCAAGCTTAAAATTAATGGAAAATTTAATTTGTAAATTTGCAAAGTTATCCACCCACCAACCACTCGATTCCTTATGGAAAATTATCTTTCTTATTTGGCATGGGGTCTATTGGACTCCTTTTCTCCTTGTTTTTTATCTTTATTGGCATATGGTGGGTGGTTGTGCACCTCACCCATACCTTTCACCCTTCTGAACACACCTATCAACTTTTAATGCTATTAATTTCTTCCCCTCTCCTTATATCTCCCTTGGTGGGTGTTATGTTTGTTTTGTAGCTTCGTATTTTTTTCTTTAGCCTTTTTTTCTAAACTTCCTAGTCTTATCTCCTTGTGACCTAGATCTTTCCTTTTGGTTTGGCCACGTGAGAGGGAGAGATCTGTAGATGAGGGTGAAGGGAAGAGGCCGTTAAAATTACTCATTGATGTGCATGTTACTTACTTTTCTTCCTAGGTGCCTATAATCGTAGCATTTGACCGAAACTCCTCTCCTTACGTGGGTGGGTGTTCTCACCTTTTTTAAGTTGTTATGTTTGCACTAAGTACATGCATACTGGAATTGGAAGTTGAGTAGGTTAAACACCTAATTGGTCACATTTGGCGATTCTAGGCCATTTTGCAGGCTTTGTCTGTGTTTATCCTACTTTCATGGTGTTTCCTTTAAGACCCCATCGCTTTGAGGAATTTTATCAACTGCTTCTTTCTCGTGGATGCTTCCACACATTGCATAAGTGGATTTGGAGGAACTTGCTTCTACTTTTGGATAAAATATGATTTCCTTTGTGCTTTGTTAGATGTCCAGATCCCTCTCTAACTGTTCCTTTTTTAGGCAGGATGGGAGGATGTTTACAACGTTGTGGAGTTTGTATTTTACCCTGTCTCTCACATGGTTCCTGGGCCTTCTTGTAAACCCATTTTTTCTATATCCCGATGTCATGGCAGTCTATAAGACCACAATTCCTTCAAGTAGATGTTACTTGTGTTATGAAGCTCCCTTACTAGGCAGTATGGAGAGGATTGTAGTTTTAGCACCCAACATGTATGTGGAACGAGATTCAACCTGGGGTTGCGGTTGCAGGCCTGAGAGTGGTTTTGGAGACTTGTTGAAGCTGAAGAAACATGCAAGATAAACCTACCATTTCTATAATTACTAAAATTTAAAAATATCATGAAATAGAACCTTCTTTTCCCAAAATTTGGTTTTTCTTTGCTACATTTTTTGTGCATTTGTATGCCTTGTGGGAAATCTCTCCTTTCCTCTTGTAATATTATTGTTTTAGATTTAATCATTGTAAGTGTTAAAGTGGATAGCGTAGATTTATTTTTCCTTGTACGTTAGTTGTTGCATTTTCATGCTGAATTAAACAACATCCTACAATTATTAACTACTTTTCCGGATTGTGTAGCGAGGGTATTAAGTATTTGATAGCTAGTTAATGTTATGGTGAAATTAATATTGCTATATCTATAAACCTATTGCTCTTCATATGAGCTTACTATATAGGCTTGATTTTTCTTTTGGGTTTTATGAGCATAGTTCCTATGAGTTATGAAAACTTTACATTAGCGGACAACCACTAGATTGAACCTGATCCAGGTTGGGAGAGAGACTATAGTTTTATATACACTTAATCACCCTTTTGGGTTATGGCAATAATTACGTAATGTCAAATGTTTCTTTGATGTTCCCAACCTTTAGTGGTGAAGTTGTCGAGGTCTGTTGGACCTCCATGTCCTTTTTTCTCAAACTAAGTAATGGCCCCTTTGATTTTCAATCCATCCCACAGGTTTAAAAACTTATGTGTGGTTGACTTCAGTGGTTAGGTTTATGCTTAGAGGGAGTATCTTGGCTAAGGTACCCGAATTACAAGTTGTTTTTCACCTTCAATATTCCTGCATATTTTTTTATGACGCTAGATGTATACCCTAATTTCCTATTGATCATCGGTGTAGGTCCAAAATTTAAAGGTTTTCCTTAAGGGGACTTTGACCATTCGTTATGAAGCTTGAACCATAACGAAATATTTTTTCACCAGAGATTTGAAGTCACATGTGTTTGTTTATGGATAGTACTCTTTTCTTACATAACTACCTTGGCTTAATTATATTCATGATGACTCTGGGTGGTATATATATAATTGTGTGTCTATCTGATTTTCATTGACATATGGATGACGTATGTATGTTGATATCTTGTTGACTTATTATAGATCTATTAATATCATTAGGGATATTTGGGGGTATTCATATATAGATGCATTTTTTATTTATATTTGAATTTGATGCTAAGATAATGGATTTTGGTGATACATATAAATGAAATTTTATTTTTAGAATGGTTTGAATATGTTAACGAGGGGTACTTTAAAAGAACTTGTGATGGAAAGGAGTGATCCACTTGTTTTGAACTGAAACTATAGACTTATAGAGAAGGTATGGAAATAATTAGTGTGGTAAAACTTGGATTGATGTTTAAAATGTTAACTTGTATGATAGAACTCTCTTTTACCCTCGCTTGTCTTTACTAGCCTATAAGGGTAGTGGCTTCTTCTTTAATGATTGTGAAATTCCTCGGAGTCAATGGTCAAAACTAGTATTTATTTTCCTTCCCTTTTAAACAATGTTGAGTGGTGGTCGTGTATTATATTTCCATCATATAGTCTATATTATTACTTGATTAAACTTGTAATACACTCGACCTTTCGTGTTAACCTTTGAATCTTGTGTTTACTCCTGAATTAATTGTTCATTTTTTTCATTTTAGAAATTTAGTATCGTAGCCTATGCTTTTGTTACCTTTTTATGATTTTATATTTTTGTTTTGAATATAATTTCTAAATCTTATAGCCTAATTGTTTATTCAATGGAAGCCCGTTACACTAGACTATTTTTTCTAAGTTATCAAACCAATGGTCCCTTCTCAAATGATAGTTAAATTTTCATTGCTTTTGAGAAAATGTTCATTACTAAATTAGAAGGATTTCTTCTTAGATTGACATGGTTGAAATTTTTACTTAACTTAAGGGGTTGTTTCTATTTAGATCTTCGATCCAATTCTTGGAATAGAATGTTTCCTTTCTTGTTATTGTTAGATAGTAGCTTATTGTTTCTTTATGTAGTCTTATCTTTCTCAATTCTAACGAAATGACTCAAGTTATTAATTGTTGAAGATGGATTATGCGAGTAGATGAGTGAAACACTTTTAAAATATCACATCAATCTTGGTTATAAAGTTTGTGTTATCACCAAATCACATCACCCCTATGTTTATACAAGCACATATACCTGAACTCACGGTGTGATTGGATAACATGGGTACTATCTCCAAGTTGTGGGACTTGCTACTTGAGATAGACCTCTAGAGAAAGCTAGTTCTTGCTCCTAAACTTCCCGCCACAATCTACTCTAATGCAGGGAAACTAACTATTCTAATCTAAATTTCCAGGGACAAGGAAGAGAGAATGCATAAAATTAAAGCCTACACTATAGCAGTTATACACAAAAAGGATGGTGTGAGAGTAGTCTTCAAATGCGTGAGATACGAAGCAAAGTGCACACTAGAAGGGGTGATGACAGCTTCTCCATAATCTAGCAAAATGCATTCACAAAAATATTTCAAACATACACAATGATAATGGATCCTGGAAGAACATAATAATAGACACCATATTCTTGTAATCAAGGTTAAAGGGTCAAGAAGAATGCAAGAAAACACAAAGCGGGGAAGATGCATCCACAAACTTATATTTTATTGCTTCCTGATATGCACAGTTCAATAAGTTACAAGATAAGGGCCTGGATCACCATGCAAGGATTCCACAACAAGGGCCTACGAACATTGAATTCACAAAGAAATTTTGGTAGAGCTTTGCTACAAAAACTACCCCCCCTTTACAATGAGCCCAACACTCTAATTTATAGAAAAATTGAGAAGAGAGAGAAGGAAAATTTGAAATCTCAAAATCTGTCCTTTAGCCACATTTAAGAGGCATTAAATGGAGTAAAATTATTGTATATTACTTGAAAAAGGGTCACCATATTGTCCCAGGTGCTGCAGCAGAGAAAGAATGGTGACCATGCCTCTTGATTGCACTCCCAGCTACCAAATAAAACACTGTTATGAACCTGGCCACGCTTTATGAAAAATCCTCACTTATTTCTCATCAAATCTAGAATTTATTGATTTCTATGTGTTGGGCTAGGATCCACGATTCCAACAAGTACCACTTATGTGTGATTTTGTTGAGAAATGCAAAAGTTATGGCCTTCGAGTGTGGGCAGCTATTTTTGGGTCCGCAGCGGCGTTTTCTATCATTTGACGGAATGAACATTAACCGAAGCTGGAGCGAATATGTTTCTTTTATTTAAATATATCTACCTTCTTTAAAAATAATAAATCTAGAAAATGCAATTTTGTGAAAATCGGAGCTCGGAGTCAAAAGTTATGGTTGTTTGAAGTTCACGGGTCAAATGTTGACTTTTCTTCTTTCTTTGCTGACTATTTCGCAAATCGGCCGATTCACGTCCCACGCGTACTTTTGTCTGGCTGTCCTAGATGAATTCTCCCACATTGGCCAATTTGGGATTCCTTATACTTTTGCGGCCTTTTATGTCGGCCTTTTTGTCCCTGTCCCTGTCCCGGACGAAAACCTCAGACCGCCCGCAATATATCCGTCTATCGGCAAATCGGCCAATTCGCGCCCCACGCATACTTTTTTCCCAACTGTCCTAGACCACGTGAAACAAAAAAACTTGACGATTTTCATTACTGCGGTGACGTTTCACCTTTTCGCATTCCACGCGTCTCGACATCCCAACCTGTCCCCGTGGACCACCTGGGACAAAAATGTCTGACTTAGCCAATTTTCTTCCTTTTTGGTCCCAAACTTGGTACGACAAACCTCGGTATGACCCGCGCTGGTACGATCCACACCCTTCAGACCCGAAATTCTTTAAAACAATCTTGCAACCTTATTTTTGCATTTTTTCCATTTTTCTAACTCGTTGGGATTTTTCTTGGATGGGAGAGTTAGAGAGAAGCCGATGGGGCCCCAAAAACATGATTTCGAACCTTGAATCAATCTACTTGCTCGAGACTGAAGAATTTGATGCATGTTATCAAAATTACCTTGAGGGGTGAATTTTGGATAACAGGTTTTGTTTGTTCGTGTGTGCTTATATATGTTGAAAGACTCTAAAATATTGTTTTTTTGGAAAGTTAGAAAGGTTCAATTTTTACTTATGGAGTAGTGTTGTTGTAAGTGACTTAAAACATAACTTGTAAATAATATTGCGAATGATATAACCAAATTGTAGCATTTTTATGAGTATTTTATAGTGTTATAGTCATTTTGAAAGATAGATTAGCTTGGATCTGACTAATATTGTTTACCTTTTTGTTTCAATTCATAATTTTTTAGCATCTTTCGCCACCCTTGGGATTGTGTGTCATGCTGGATAGAAATGGTGCAACCATGTATAGTTTTTACAAAAAGGGTAATGGTAAACATTTCTTTGAGTTATAATTTTGTGTAGTAAAATCCTCTAGGTCATGACATAAATACAATCCTAGGCATAATAAAGTGGGTTGTTAATCCTTATAAAATTTATTTTAAAAAAAAACTAATAATATATTTGTGATCTACTTTATAATATTTGAGCCCTTAAGTGATCAAAGAGGAAACTATCTTTTTTTAAAATACCTGGTTTTCCGCAAGCTAAATTAATAAACCCTTATACTTATTTTGGTGAGTTCTTAAATGACCTTATGGTGAAATCAATGGTTAAATTTTAGAAGATAATAAGGTTATAATAAGTAGGAGGAAATTTTTAAAGAAACCATGAAATATATCTCTTCCATTTGAAACGTAAATTTTATAATTTTGTCAAACTCGTCAAGTGAAGCCCAGTAAAATTTCTAATCATCTTGGATAAATTCTTAGCCACAATAAAATCCTAGTTGATAATGGATGAGATCTTAAGGATGAATCCAATTCAATCTTCTTCCCCTAACTTATTTTAAAAGTGATTTGTAATCTTCTCTTATTTTTTGTTAAGTGTTTGATCCTTGCACAAGGAGGTGGTAATTATGAAGCCAAACAATACTTTCCCTAAACTGGAGCTTGTGCTTGTCACCTTGTGCAATGGAGGTCATGTTGACAATTTCTGCACTTGTGCAGAAATGGGAAACTTGAAACTTCGTTATGATGGATAGCATTGGTGAAGTATGCCTAAGCTAGGGGAGATTTTTTAGATTATGTCGTTATTGCTGATTTATTTAAAAGATTACATGAAATTTGTAGCTATGTGTGCTATTACAAAACATAACAGATCACATAGTCTACAATTTCATGAATATCCTCAAAGAAAAGAACATAGGCCCCAAGGACATCTATGTTGTCTTGATGAGGACATCTAATTATTGAATAGGTGAAATGCTAAATTTTGAAATAACAAACATAAGTGTAGATTGTACAAATCGAGAGTTAATTACGAGGATTTTACAAAGTGTTTCTAAATTCTTTCCTTCATGATTAAGACATTCAATTATATTACGAGTTGTTTAGTTCATCATACAATCCATACAGAAAGTTGGAATGCAGAAAGAAATATACAACTCATTTACAAAATTCAATTTTTTATTCATAAGGAATTTTAAAATGTTTCCCACACAAGCCGTGGGATGTAACTGAAAAGTAAAGTACAACTACTGAAATAAAAGGTACACATGCATGAAAGAGAAATTAAAGGAGTACGAGTGAACCCATCATTTCCTTCGGGTTTCATTCTTTGATTGAACCATATCCATTTTCCATCTTTTGTTCCTTCTTCATCTCCATTGTAAAAGCCACTGTACCTGAAAAGAAGAAAAGGATAACTATCAATTATGATCTCAGGTATGAATTCATATTCCTAGAATTTCCTAATTCACACATATGAATCTCTAATAGCAGGAGTATAGTTTACTTGAAGATCAAACTGCATATATGCTTTATTCACTCAGAAAGAAGAAAGAGAAAATAAGAGAAGAACATGGACATAAGAGAGGCCAAAAAGACTAAATATTTTTCTAACTCTTTTATCAAGTGTACAGTACAGGTTGCAGCCAGGAAGAAATAGACAAGTCATAAGTACATGTTGGAAAGAAGGAAGAATGTAATTCAATTTTCAATAACTATTCTAAAATGGAAGAAGTTAAAGTATAGAAGTAGACTAGAATATAGAAGTACATGTTTTAGTTTGCAACTAAAGAGAAAGAATCTGATTTCAAGAAGCTGAAGTTAACTGAAAAGAAAGGATTACATCTGAAAAAAAATGAAAAGAAGATTCTGGGAAAATGTTCACAGGGCTTCATCATGTAAAATGGACATTTACAACTTTTCATCATGTTGTTTTCAACTATCACATGCTTTAAAAGGATTATGTAAATTAAATAAGTGATATAAAAAGTAGAAAATCATGCCATGATCAAGATAACAGTTATCATGTTTCAGTTTCCAACTACAAATCAACTTCAACAGAAAAGTGTTAAATTTTGTATTCTAAATCAGAAAGTACAACTACTACAGCTGAAAAGGGAAGGAAGAGATAATTCTGGAAAAAAAGTTCTAGGGCTTCGCCATGTAGAATCAACATTTCAAATTTTTCAGCAATGCCGAAATACTACTATCAAGGAAATAAGGTATCTAAGTAAAAGAAATAAGTTACAGATATTTCAACAAAGCATCTGAATCAAGGCTTATGCCTAAAAATGGTGTTACAACAGATCGAGAATTGTTTTTAATTTCATAAAAGCCACTTACAAGATACAAAGACATCTTAAGTACAAAATATCTTGAGATATACTTTTATTAGAGTTGATAAATCAAGTTCAGTTTTAGTTACAGAATCAAATTCAAAATCAAAGTATGCAACTGCAGATTACAAAGGATTATTTCAGAAGTTGAAATAAAGAAATACAAAAGAATGCAAGTTCAGACTTTCATTTTACAATTTTATCAAACTCAGAGATTTGTTTTCATCTAAAGGAAGCAGTATTTCATACTATCAAGGATAATCAAAGGGAAGCACTACAACATCATCACCTACTCTAGGAAAAGATCAAACTTAGAGTAGAAAGCATAAATTATAACAAGATCATCATCTTCATAATATAAAGTAAAGGCTGCACACAAATGGATCTCATTCCAAACTCAAAGGGTTGAATGTGATCAGAAAACCATGAATCAAAGAAATTTAATACCCAAATGGAGCCATGAAAGGAAAACGAGCCCATACAAAATTTTTAAAGATACTTAACAGAAAAATTATCACAAATGTTTTCTTTTAAGTGTATCTTATCAATGTCTGAATCATAAAAGACAGAGAAAAACCGAATGCATTTTGAAACCAGTATTGAGAACTTTTACAGATGTTATCTACAAAGTTGAGGAATTTCTCAAAAAACTCAAATCTACGAATACCCATGTTTTGAAAAGAACAAATTCTTGCTTAATCATAAAAACCCATTATTGGGTATCAAGTTCAAATTAATAAGTACTTACTAGTTTTGAAGCTAAAAAACTCAAAGAATCATCAAGTTTAGAGGAGAATCATCAAGTTCAGAATGGGTTTCAACTCAAAATGACCAAGTTCAAGCCATGAATGTCACAAGAGATGCAAAGAAAGGATTAACTATCGGTATATATTTAGTCACAGGAATGGTGAAACTGAAATAGTTCCATGTTCAAGGACCAAAGCTTACCATTTCTAGCATTCACGGGAACCAAAAGAGTTATAGAGAGTTCAAAAGCTTCAAACAGTGGTAGCCATAGAAACAATCGGAACCGATCTCGAATCCCATACCAAAATATTTGCAGAGATCTCGAGCTAGAAAACAAATAGCCAACAAATATAAAAACGAGCTCAAACTCACACATTGGTCCATCAAGGGAAAATGTGAAGATCTAGAAGACTCGAGAAATTTACATAACTTTACAGAGATCTTAAGAATAGGAGAAAAATGAGCTCCAAGACACTTCAAAAATGGAATCTCCAAAAGAAATTGCATCGAACTCAACAAAAGAACACGAAAAGACATGAGTGTGCGAATCCTTCACTTTTTTTCTTTTAAAAAGTTTAGAGAAGGGATTTTGAAATATAAACAAATACATACCCACAAAAACTGAGAGTTCAAGTTCATACATGGCGGAAATAGAGTTTTCGAACTCAAATAGTGAGCAAGGAACCATAAAACAAATTATTCACATTCGCATAAAATCACATAGAGAAAATAATAACAGCCCAAGAGAAAAGTTTACAAAAATGTAGCCATTACCATGACGTTTCACCCTAAAATCTTGATATCAAGAAATTAAATCCCTCAATGAACCAACACAGAGCTCAAATAATCAGAAAATGGTGGCCATAAGATCTTACGAAAAACTCAAGAGAAGCATCAAGTACGAGAACCATTTTTGAAGAAGATCTGAGCTCAAAAGGCTTCAACAATGGCATCAAGTGAAAATTTTTCTAGGGCTTCACCCGTGTACTGAAAATACAAATGAAATGATGATTAGGGTTGAGCTTCTCTTTACCACCTGAACCCAAACATTGAGTTGGTTCAAACTCAACCATAGTTAGAGATCAAAACCGCAAAATAGAAGGACATCGGATCAATAGTCAAGGATCGTGCTCAAAGATCAAAGCAAGCAACCATGGTTTATCCCACCGACCACATTTAATGTAGAGTTAGAAACCCTAACTAAATTTCTCGGATCAATGGCATCGGATCAAATAGGACACATATCAACAAAATTTCCCAAAAACATTGCCAATATCAAAGAAAACTCGACCTTGGTTTCGCATGCCACTAAGAAACTATTGAAGGGGTGAGTCATCATGCAAAGGGGCACTATCCCATGTTTGAATAAAATAAATAATCATTGCAATGAATTTCAAAGTCTAACTATATTCCAAACTTTAAATGATGCGAATATGACAAAATCGTTCAAATGTATGATCACCGAAAAGGTGAAATTTAAGCCAAGTTTTATCCAATATGCAAAAGCCAACAATAATATTCAATGCATGTATTAACCAAAAGGTGGTGGAGACTATAGTATGGCATGTGCAATGTGAAAATGGTTGACCCTTATTTTGCTAAGTCCGAGAAGGTCGCTAAGCCAAGTATAATGCAAAAGTGGTCCCCACTCTAGGGAGGAATTGGAGATAATTTGCAGAATGTCACCATTGTGCCCATTTAGAGCCAAAAGAGATGTCAATATCAAAGCATGTGCACATGGGTAGGTACTCCCCACAATGGATGTTTATACTTTGAAAATATTAGAATCATTTTAATTATTTTGTTCTTGCACAAGGTGTTATTTTTACATGCTTCATAAGAGGTCAGAATAGAGAAGGAGACAAAGTTGCATGCTCATGAAGGAGACTTTCCCAACAAGCAATAACTTATTATTAGCAAATTATTGACCGAGCCTTATTAAAAATAGAACAATCAACTTTAGTTGACTAAGATGTAATTAAAGGCTATTAATGCTTATTGTACTAGTTTGTATTATTTTATCCCTTTATTTATTATTGGATAAAGGATAAAAATAGGATGCATGGGCAAGTACAACCTTAATCTATTTTTAGGAATGGTGGGTAAATTAATTTTGATATATATTGTGTGTCTTGGAAAAGAACGAAGAGGAATTTTTTGATATAGGATTACTGAAACATTCTACCAGTTTTGCCTTCGAGTGTGAAGTACTTTCTTGCCTTACCAATTATTTGCAGTTTTGTTTATGTTTTACTAGTCTCGTGAATGCAATTTCCTTAATTTATCATCTTACCTTGCTTCAAAATCAAAACTTTCTATAGAATTTTAATGTGCAAGTTAACTAATTAGTGTTGTTTTGATATTTTCCCTCAGTATAACAAGTGTTTTCCCTTAAATATTATGTAGAAAATTGTTGGCTCATGCATCAAGAATGCTTCCTATCAATTGTGCATATACTCATTCAAAGGCCTCATATAAGTTTGGTGTATCACCTCAGTTTATTCATTTTTACATCTATCTCTTACCCTTACCCCCAGATAACCAATTTAGGATACATCAAAAAAGGAACCGGCCTTAATACCGGAGACTCACCTCAAAATAGGTATACCCACAGACTCTGAGGTGTTTCCATTGTATCTATGAAAGAGAGAGACAATTTTTTCAAGCTTAGAAAACTCCGTAGCCATCTTTGTATAGGGTGCACTTTCAAGAGATAATTTAGTTTTTGGCATGCACAGTGGGACAACAAAAATATTTGCATGCAAGTTACAAATTCTAGAGCAGATCTACAACAGATTTACATCAAATTAAAAGTTACTTTCGAGAGCAAGCTGCATCAATTTATTCTAAATATTTTATGATATTTTGGCGACTCAGAGAGCTAATTTTAGACCAGTATTACAGCATGTTCCATGCCTAAAGTGACTACAAGATCATCGGTAAGAGGAATTCCTCCTAAGTTTGTTTCTTTACCTTTGAATTCTGCTAGAAGGAGAAGAGTTGGTAATACATTACCCTATAATAGACCTAGTTTTAATAACCCTCATCCTAATATTCCTTCACCACGTATCAATTTTTCTATCAATATCCCAATTTTTCCAATGGCTCTTCAACCACCAAATTTTTTGTGCCCTTTACTAATGGTAACCCATTAGTAATTCCAGTTTATCATGATATTCCTAATGGCCATGAAAAGTTTTCCGTCATTCATTGGTTAAAATCAAGTTACACCTGCTGAACATATTAACTCATGAAGACGTAGCTTTAATAATTTTAGCTACATATTTTAAAGGATGGGCCTTTCAATTGTATTGAAACCAAGAGATTGGGAGCATAAGAACTTGGGATGACTTAGGTGAAAAACTGCTGAAATAGTTCCAAGATAATTTAGACCATTTATCCCTCATTAAACAACTATCTACTATTAAAAGAGCCCCTCATGAGTACATTTCCAGCTTTAACATCCATTTTTCTAGGACTTGGGAAATAATCCCAACAAGTGTTAAGCCTCAAGCTGATCATGCTTTCCTTTATTATCTCAAAGCATTAAATAGTGATATTTCAACTATGATTCAATCTATGGGAGGTGATACTCTTCCTGATGCCTATGACATTGCTATAAAATATGAAAACAACCTTATTCAAGATGGAAAATTAGCACCAAGGCCTTCAATGCCATTTTTGGTAGATTTAGCCCCTATTCCACAACCTATTACAATTGTAGAGCCCACTATTGCAACCCCATCTCTAGATATTTTTAAAGCTTTACAAACTATGGGAAATAAGTTTACATCAATTGAAAACAAACTTGCATTACCTATCAAACCTTATCAGGCTCCTTATCAACAAAATCAGCAAAATAGGAAGCCTTACCAAGAATCAAAATTATAGGCAACCTTATCAGCAAAGAAAATTTGATCGAAATGTTCCTAGTACATCTAATGCTTTAGTTCCAGTTAACATGGCTATAAAATAGTGTTGCCAACCTTGCAGCCAACCTCATTTAGCTGCTAATTGCCCAAATGGTTTTCTGAACCTGAATCTTGTTGCACAACCTCAATCTGAAGCATTGTTCATGCCTCAAATGGAGAGTGGGCAGTAAGAAACTCATGTTTAGAAAGCACCTAAATAGAATTTGGTCAGCTTCAATGAGGAGGATTTCATTGCAGTTACCACTAGAGCTCAAGAAAAAGCTAGTGAAAGTAAATAATAGAAAAATAGACATGTTCTACCCACTATCACTGATAATACAACATCTACATCCCCAAAACTAGCTAACATTCATGTTGTCCCACAAAGAACAATAAGTGTTTCAGCTGGTAAAGAGCAACAAAAACAGCTACAACTTGATCCAAGAAGATTATTTATTCCTCAGATATCTAAAGTTGCTGAAGTAGAATCAGTTTTTGCTAAGGCTTATGCTAAAACAGTTGAATCTATCTCTAAAACGGTTGCTTCTTTTAACATCGTTGATGTAATGAAAAAACATAATGTTAACATCTCAATGTGGGATGCTCTAAGTATTCCAAGACAACAGGATCTTCTTTCTCATGAACTAGATAAGCTATAAATTTCTTCCAAAACAATAGAAAAGGAAGTTCAAAAAGTAGACATGGTCCTTGGAACACTTGATCAAGACCGCATGAAAGAGGTTAAATGGATGGTTCATAAAGTTTTAAACACTCATGATATAAAGAAGCCACCACTATTTTATCTATCATTGATTATTGGACACTTACCCAAAAAAGCGAAAGGTATTTCTTAGCTTTGAGTCTCAATTTTCAAGCACTTGTAATGTAGCTGAATACAAAGCATTAATTCTTGGCTTACTTTGGGCCGAAAGAGAGGTATCAACACATTAAAATTTTTGTTGATTCTAAGTTGGTTATCAATCAAGTAAAGAACTTTAATGTTTGTAAGAATCCATTAATGAAGTCCTTAATCCATAGAGTTTTAGACTTAATGGAATACTTTGACGCTATTAATATTTAGTCTATCCCTAGAATTGAAAACAAGCATGCGAGACAAATTTTTAGTAATTGGTGCTAGTTTCGAAGTGTTGGAAAAGATAGAAAAAAACAAAATTCAGCCCCATATTAAGCTAATTTTCAGGCCTTCTATACTTGATAACGAATAAAATTGGTAGGTTTTTGAAAATGTTGATCAAATCTATAGGTTTTTGCAGCAAGAAGCTAGATTTTCGTAGTAAATCGGATAAAATAAAACATTTATACGGTGAAAAGATTGTTCAACTAAAGATAAATAAATTTCCTCAAGGTATTTTCACATTAGTGGACATCTTCAGTACTGATGATCAGTTAAGACAAGAAAAAACTAAGATGTCAACTCATGCTAATAATTATGAAGAGATTTCAATTGATGAAGGAAAAAATTTATTCCTTAGAAAGGTATGTTCCTCAACTAAAAAATAGTCATTTATTAATCTTTGCACATAATTTAAAGATGTTTTCACTTGGAGATACCAAGACTTGAAAGGGTTTGATCCCAGTTTAGCACAACATACCATAAAATTATAGCCAAATTCTAAACCAGTTAGGCAGAAACAAAGGCCTGTAAATCATAGAATAGAACCTCTCATGAGGAAGGAGTTATCCAAGTTGATAGAATCGGGAATTATTTTTCTAGTTAAGCATTCAAGTTGGGTAGAAAATCTTGTTCCTATTAGAAAGAAGAATGGAGAAATCAGATTATGTGTGGATTTCAGAGATCTTAACAAAGCATCATTAAAAGATCATTACCCACTACCAAATATGGATCATATTTTGAGAACAATCTCAGGTTCAGATAGACTATCTCTTCTATATGGTTACAACGCAGATACAATCAGATTTTAGTCCGAGAAGAAGATAGGTATAAAACTACTTTTACCATCAAGTGGGGTACTTATGCTTACAAAAGAATGCCTTTTTGTCTTTCAAATGTTGGTGCAACGTTTCAACGTGCAATGGACATGGATTTTTGTGGCTTATTAAATAAATGCATCCTTGTCTATTTAGATGATGTTATTGTATTTTCAAAAGATTCTAAATAACATTTAATGCATTTAAGTCATACTTTTTAGTTATGTAGGAAATTTGGAATATCCTTGAATCCCAAGAAGTCTATCTTTTTAGTACATCAAGGCAAACTACTTGGCCATATTGTTTCTAAGCAAGGTTTAGCAATTGATCCTTTCAGAATCAAAGCTATATCACATCTATCTTTGTCTCATCATAAGAAGGCATTACAAATTTTTCTTGGAAAAATCAACTTTGTTAGAAGATTTGTTCCATATTTTTTAGCATTGGTTAAACCATTAACAACTATGTTAAAGAAAGAGAAAACATTCTCTTGGACCAGTGAAGGGATAGAAGGTTTTAAAGCAATCAAAACAGCTACCTCTTAGGCTCCTACTCTTGCCAATCCAAATTTTGATAAAGATTTACAATGTATGCACTTGTAGGAGCTGAAACAATCTCAACTATTTTAACTGAGGTGAATGATGACAATATTGGGCATCCAATTTCTTTCTTTGGTCAGAGTTTGCATGATTACGAAACAAGGTACACATTTCTTGAAAAAAGGTACTTTTAGTAGTCAGAGAACTAAAGAATTTTAATTACATGCTTTCAAACAATAAAATTCATGTTCTTGTTTCTCATCCAAGTGTGAAAGATTTCTTGTTAAATAAAGAATTGAATGAGAAAAGAGTAGGCTGGATAATGAAGGTTATGGAATATGATGTTGATATCTAGGTTGCTAAGATAGTTCGAGGTAAAGGTTTATGTGAACATCTAATTGCTGATATGGAAAAACAACAAGCTACAAAACCCAAAGATTCAAAACAACATGCTGAAATTGTGTATCAACAATCAAACGTCATGGTCAAATAGAAAATTAGCAACCTAAACTTTCTCAAGAGATTCAGAATCAAGGTGGATGATTGATTTGGTTAACTACTTAGAGCATGGCACCTATCTCGGAAAGTTTGTTTTGGTACAAAAATTTAACCTTCCTCAAAGCTCAAGCATCATTATCGATTTAGAAGGACACTCGAGAGGAAGATAGATGATGTTATGTGTCATTTGCATCCTAGGAAAGCAATCTATCTGACTTGTTAGAACTTGAATCTTGGGGGAGTGGGTAGCACCCTTGAGGGATGTGATCTTATCCTAACTACTTTAGGTTGTGCCTTTTAACCAAGGTAAGAGAATCTATAATGTAACCTTTGTTTGGTGAAGTAGATGGAGATGTCCCTCAATTTGTGCAAATGGTATGAAAAGGCCTTAGGAAAATATGATCAACACTCAAAATATTTCTTTCACAAGTTGTCACTTCCGATTATGGAGATATTTTCAAATATAAGGAAAGGTTACTAAATACATTCAAATTTGTAATTTACTTCGCATATTTTGACTATGGGGTTTACATTTGTTGAATACACAAGACAAAAACAAGGGTATTATGGGTAGGATTAGTGGTTTTTGATTTATTTTTTGGTTTGGAGATTATACAAGACAAACCAAGGTCTGCCAAACTCTTTGAGGACGTCCGCAAAATTTTGAAAGAACTTAACATCAAAAAGCATCAAAATGGTTAATCACTCCTTCAACCAGGATATGTGCAACAATTGGAAGCCCATATCTACACTCTTCCACACAATATTTGATTTTCTATCACAAAAGCTTGAGTTAGAATGAATCAATGAAGCATTTAGTAATCACTACTTGATCATGCCTAAGGTGCACCTAAAGGCTTACAAACAATCTCTGAAATCAAAGGAAGGTGAAGTGGTTTTAAATTTGTTTATCTCTTTATCAGATGAAAGCTCTTCTAAATGTGAGATTGTAAATACCACTAAACTATCACAATAATGAGATCATGTATGATCAAGAGAAATTCTAAATGCAAGACTTGCAACATGAAACAAGAAACACAAATTGAAAAGCATTCTGAAATGTAAGCATTCACAAATCTTTTCCAGAGACGACACACAATAACTCAAAAATAATAAGATTTATCAAATAGGGGAATTTTTTTGAAAACAATATCGAGCCTCATTAATGGATATACATGTGCAACCAACTTAACATGATTTGAAATCTGATACAGAAGGAATTATATGAGCTTCTTAGGTGGTCACTCAGAGTATGGGATTCTTCCCATTTTCCCATGAAATTTTAAAGTTTCTCAGGCTTTTCCAAATTCTTCCAACCCTTTGCATGAAAAATTCATGCAATATATAGCCTTCAATTACATCCGACCCTTCTTTCATAAGAAAAGAATAGGAAAAGCATCAATTTTGTTACAAAAATCTGCCATGATTCACAAAAAGGGACATTTAATAGATTTACAACCAAAAGTTTGCCAGTTCTTTCAAAAGATCGAATCATTGCAAACATTTGAATAATTGTCCTCTATGGAGGCACATTTTTCATCTTCAAGGCATGCAGACCCTTTTCTATTCATCATTTCACCTTTTCCCTTTCCAAATTCGCATTTACAACTCTTGGATTTGACTTTTCACATGCTTACTCGAGCTAGCGAAAAGACCATTTTCAAATACACCTTAGATCTACAAATTGAACTTTAAAATTGATTTCATTAGTCTTTGCAGGCACAAACGACATGAATTTTCCAAAAATTTGGTGAAGATTGATGCAAAAATTGCATCTCCAAGCTTCTTAGAGCTCAAATGGAGGCCAAACTGAAAAATGCACAGTTACCGTTGATCTTCCTTTATCCTTTAATCTGAGCCCTCCACGTGTCACAATTGGAAATGGGTTTAGAGGATTCATTTTACCTTTTAAAATTTTTGAGAGAAAATGGAAAATTTTGACATTTTTCTCCGCCTCTACCTTTTTGAAATGAGATTGACACGTGTCCCAATGTGGGTCTAATTAGATCTACGCTCGAAACATTCACTTTATACCTATTTTTCCAAAAAATCAAATTTTTGATATTTTATCCATGCAGCCCATAGTTACGCTTATCGACCTTGCCACGTGCCAATCGTTGATTGGCCTATGGGCTCATGACCTTACTTTAAATTTTACTCCAATTCCCCAAAACTTTAAAGTTTTTAAACTCACCGGTGACCATAGTCCCCTTCGCATTTTACCAAGGTGATGTGTCTTTCTTTGATTGGCCATGTGGCCGCGTTTCATACTATCACCTTAACTCATTTTGTAAAAATAAAAATCTTCATTTTCCCCGATGACCTACCAATTCCGCGCAGCAGCTTTTCAAATTTCCTCCTCATCAGGGCCACACTTACTTTTATGACTTTGACTCTTTTGTCCAAAAAGGCACAATTTCCAAATTGCCCCCAAAATCTCGAAACTCTACTTTTCCATTATGAGAAAAATGTGAACAAGGCATTAATTCAACTTAACAGGCCTACGAACTTTTTCATCACTTTAACATTTTTACCCCCAAAGGAAAAAAACTTCAAATACCTCTACCAACCTTCCATCCCGCTTTTGATGAAAACATGACACGTTTCCACCTTTGATTCGCTGCGGGCCTTAGGCATTTTATTTTCATTTTAACTCTTTTTTCCAAAATGTATTAAGACACCCAAAGACCCACCCATCTGTGAAAAATACGACGTAAACACATATACACTCTCAGGAGAAAAGTAAAAATTTTCTCTGCCCTTTCTTAACCTTGACTATTTTCAACATGCCACGTGGACCAATCAACATGCAATGGGCCATGACACCAAACAAATCATTTTGCAAAAGTAGCAAAAAGAAAAAGTTCACAAAACAAATCCTCCACTCCTCAACCAATTAGAATAAACCACCTTACCAATGAATGACAAGGAAGAATTTGACAGGAAAATGACACCTGTCAAATCGTCAAAAACACAAAAATTGCCAGTGATGCCTAGAACTTGATGTTTTCAGTAAGGATGGAAGAAAATCAAAACAAAGCCAGATACAACATGATTTCAAAGAATTTTTTGATCATGGGGATGTATTTTCAAAGGCAAATAAGCATAAATCAATCAATTTCAAACTTCCACAATCGAGCAAAGTGGAAAAAATGGTAGAGCCTAAAATTTTGGAAAAACATAGGGCACAAAAAGGGCATACATGGATATTTCTTTAAATTAGGAAAAAAACAAGTTTGTGAACACTTAAAATCTTTGAAATTAAGGGGAAAGGTTTTAAGACCATCAATTCGAGAGGTAAAACATTTCTCAACAAGAAAAACAAAGGGAAAAATTTGGGTAAAACATTATGAGCTCAAAAATGGCACCAACATTGGCTCTAGCTCGGGGATGGGCACTCCCATGAGTTCCACAAGAACAAAAAGTAGACCAAGTGCCAAAAGACCATTGGGAAATGGAGTTATGAGTAAAGATCAACAAATAACCACCTGAGAAATTGACAAAAATGGTTGCCAAGAACCAGAGCAAACCACAAACCAACAAAACACCAAAAACCGAAAAACAAATACTATACACTATACAAGTGGTGCATACCTCAAATTTGGGGATTAATCTAAGAAATGCTTCAGATGTCTGCCATTAATAGTAGTTCAAGAAATTCCCCATCTGGGTCCTTGAGAAATAAGGTATTCTCACCAATTTTGATATCAATGATGTAAGGGCCCACCTATAATGCATCAAACTTACCATGCTTGCCCTTATCTTCATATTGGCTATCCCATAATAGCACAAGATCTTGAATATTGAAAACCCTTAGTGCTACTTTCTTGTCAAATAATTTATTCATTGTTTCTCTAAACTTGACATGCCGTTGGTGGGATGCTCTTCTCTATTCATCAAGCTCAACAATCTTAATAATCCTTGATTCATACAGATTGATCACTTGATCTTCAAGTTATTGAACAAACTGAAATGAAGATAATCATAGATGTAAGGGCAGCAGAGCTTGAGTTCCATACACCAACTCAAATGGGCTCATACCAGTCACTCTTTTGGTAGTTATCCTATTATCCCAAAATAATAAATTTCAATTGTTCACCCCACTTCTTCTTGTTTTGTTCAAAGGTTCTTTTGATAATCTTCAACAAGTTCTTATTGTTGGAATTATCTTGTCCATTCCATTGGGGATTATC
Organism: Taxus wallichiana var. yunnanensis; assembly: GCA_018340775.1. Taxonomy (NCBI): domain Eukaryota; kingdom Viridiplantae; phylum Streptophyta; class Pinopsida; order Cupressales; family Taxaceae; genus Taxus; species Taxus wallichiana. The sequence goes on along the minus strand of CM031240.1, from coordinate 720,659,979 downwards.
ATTTGAAGAAGAAGTCAGATTGATTGCATATTTTGTGCACATTGCCATCAAAAGTTTGGCTCTGAAACACGTGGCATTATCAGCCACAATCTTGACTAGTACACCAAATTTGCAAACAATGTGATTCAACAAGAATTCCATAACAACTTGTTGTGTTTCTTTATTTTTGGGGATTACCTCTACCCACTTGGTGAAGTAAACTACGGCTACAAGAATTCACTTATGTCTAGCACTAGAAGGGTTTGAAATATAACCAATGAAGTCCATTCCCCATTGTTTGCAAGGAGCTTCAATTGATATAGGATGCAAAGGAAGGGAGCCTAAAGCTTTCATTCTTCTAGAGAAACACTGGCAACTCTCACTTTTTCTAACAAGCGAGGTTGAATCTTTAAAGAGAGTAGGCTAGTAATAACTAGCTCTCAAGATTTTATATGTTGTAACCCTTCCAGCAAAGTGCCTCAACAAACTCCCCCATGGAAATAAAAAATTATTTTGGGAGCTTCATTTTCAGTTATAAATTTCAAGAGGACACCTTCAGGGTTCTTCCAAGCCAGCCCAAAGTCAGTGATAATGTACTATTGAGAAGCCAACTTTAGGGCTCTTTTCTAATTTCTATTTAAATCATCATGGGAGAATAGGTGTCTGAGGTAAAATATTGAATCCTTGTACCACTCAAAACTTACCAATTTCTCAATAATATCTACCCTTTGTTCCTCTACTTCATTCACTTCTACATTCTACAAAAGTTACTCTCAACCATAAGCTTAGTAGAAGACCCAAACCTCATACTAACTTTGTGGTTTGGATGTCCATGTTGTAATTTTGTAAATTTTTCACCCATCTACATATTTTTCTTGAGATATCCATATATGATAACATGTCTTTTACCATGGTGTGGGGAACATAAGCAAAAAATTTTGAACCTAAGATATAAGGCCTGAAAACCTTTGTTTCTTTCACCAAGGAAAATACTTATTTTTCCATGATTGTGTACTTTAACTCAGCAGCTTGTAAATCCTTAATAAAGAAGGCAATAGGCCTCTCAGCCCCATCCTCATCCTTCTGTAACAAAATTGATGCAATGGTATTTTTAGAGGCAAAGGAAAAGATTTGGAAAGGCTTCTTGTAATTTGGAGCTGCTAAAATAGGTGCATGTTTCAATGCTTCTTTAATTCCTTGAAAATCCTGAATAGCAGCCTCCTTCCATTTTATTATCTGGTCCTTCTTTAACATGCATGTAATGGGGAGAGTTAACTCAGAAAATTTAGACACAAACCTTCTGATAAAATTAATCTTCCTAAAGAAGGATTGGATGCCCTTCTTGGTTCTAGGAATAAGGACTTTCCTAATGGCCTCCACCCTCTCAGGGTCAATCATGACACATTCCTTTGATAAAATATGACCAAGAATCTTGGCCTTTTGCACCCCAAAGTGAAACTTCATTGGATTGAGAGAAATCCCATATTCCCTGCATCTGATCAACATCTTTTCCAAGTTTTGCAGGTGATCATTTTTATCCCTAGAAAACACAATCACACCATCTTAGTAAACAACAATAAAATAATTGATGTAACTAGCAAAAGTAACATCCATTGCTCTTTGAAATGTGGCACCAACATTGATCAAACCAAAGGGCATTATGAAAAAAACATATGTCCCCCAAGGAGTGGTAAATGTTGTCTTAAGTCATTCTGACTCTTTGACAACAACTTGATTGTATCTAGAGAAGCCATCCAATGTAGAAAGCAACTCAAAACCAGTCACTAACTACAACATGTTTTACATATTTGGTAAGGGATAGATGTCCTTCATTGATGTTTTTTTTAGATTTCTGAAAACTACACAAAGTTTGATATATCCATTCTTCTTTCTGACAGGGACTAGGTTTGCAACCCAAGAAGAATACCTTGTGGGCTGAATGATCCCTCCATTTCTCAATTTATTTAATTCCTCTTGAATTTTCATGGAGAGGAGTGGATTAATTGGTCTCTTCCTATTTCTGAATGGTTTGGCCTTAGGCTCAAGAGGGATCTCATGCTGAAACAAATCTTCTCTATATGCCTTTAGCTCAGAATAAGACCAAGCCAAGAATTCCTAATATTTTTTCAACATTCGAACATAGGACTACTTTTCTTCTTTGATCAGGTTGCTACCCAACCATATCTTCCTTAGTTTCTCCTTTATTCCCAAATCATATTCTTCAACATCCCTAGATGCAAACATGTTTCTATTGACTATACAATCAACATTGTTAAAATTTGACTCTAGGGCAACCAATCCTCTAGGGATGGTGTTAGTTTTTAATTGGATGATATCCTTGCCAAACAAGGTTTCTTTTCCATCAACTACACATACTAATGGTTCAAAATCAATAAGATGATTAGAAAAATCACCTTGATTCTACAAGAATATCTGAACCTGAGCATCATCATTAAACACTTGCCAATGCTTCACGTTATCAGGGACTGATGGCCTAGTGAGTATCTCAATATCATACTCACAAAAAGGAGAAATAATACAATTTCCAAATCTTGACCCCAACACTACTAGCATGTTTGCAACTGTATTGAGACTTCTATCATGATGCACAATGTTGAAGGAATCAAACATTTCAATTAGATCCCAAACTGCATGTTTATACTATTTCATCCGCTAATTTTTTGTAGCATACAATTTTCTTATTTGCTTGACAAATAATTCAGAATCTCCTTTTGTAATGATGTCCTTCACTCCATACTTCCAAGCAATACTTAATCCTAACAACAATTCTTCATACTCTGCAATGTTATTAGTACATTCAAAATTAAGTCTGAAAGAGAAGACAAACTCTTCCATGCTTGGAGAAGTCAAAACTATACCAGCACCATTCCAAACTTGGAGCAAGCTCCATAAAAAAACAAGGTCCATGGAGAACCTACTACCTCAAGGAAATTTGACTGATCCATCTTGTTTTTTTTCCATCAGCAAATCCAATGAAATTTTCAGCATCAACATTAGCAAACAACACTTCATAGGAAGCATTGTTGGGATCTTCAATTAGATGCAACATCTTCCTCTCCCCATACAACTTGACAAGGTTGCCCTCAATTGGGATAGTATCATAGGACATATCCATCTGAACGCTTCCACCAACACTTGCAGCCCACTTTCTTGACAGCAACATGCCCCACTTGGCTAGGAAATCAACAATGACTACATCAAGTTTCAAATTCTTACCTGGATAAGCTGCAAGTTGCACTACCAAGCCCTTTACACACCCAACAATAGGCACTTCTCTGGAGTCCATGGTAGTACATCTACCATATGTTGTTGTCACTTTGATATCCAGCTCATTCATGACCTCAAGAGGCATGACATTGCATGATGCACCCAAATCAAACATACAATTATGAAGCAATCTATCCTTAATGATCAAAGTGGTGAAGAATGGATCAACGTTCAATTGAGATTCAATAAGAGATGTTCCCAAGTATACCTCAGGTGCTTCTCCAAGATCCTCTAATGTTGGTGGTGTTCCTGAGTCTACAATGATTGGAGGAGTCTCCACAATGTTTACATTTCTTCCTGGGGTACTTTTCTCCTCTTTCAATCCCAAGTATTCAAATGCTCTCTTCTTGTGCTCAAGAATTCTAAGTAGCTCAATAATTAGAACACTAACCTTGATTTGACTCAGAATTTGGGCTATGTCATATGGAGCACTCTTTGGTAATTCAACGTTGGGATGAAGATGGGAAAACTCATCGGATGGGACTGGATTTTTGATAGTTTGGGCATGAGGAGATGTATCTTTCCTAGGAGTTACCTTGGGAATGCTTGTAAGCAAGGGAGTTTTAGGTTTGGCTTGAGGCCCAACTCCCTTAACAACTTTTCTCCTAGTGTTATAGTATTTTTCATGAGCTACAACAACATTCATTAATAGCTATCTATCCTCTTTTGAAGGTATTCCTCCATACTTTTTAATCATCAAAGCTCTCAAATACTCAAATTCATTATTAGGTACTTCAAAATCTTGCACTACATCTACTTCATAAGTATGAGAAGGAGGAAGAAGTGGTACCCGGTTGATGCAATCCCAAAAGGTTGTAGCAGTCCTTGCACTTATTACCTCATTTGATGTTGTTCCTTATTGTGAACTTGAAGAACAACCCACCATGCAGATATCATCATCAGTACCATCTTCATTATCAGCTTCATAAACTTGCTGGTCCACTTCACATGGAGGATGGGGTAAAAATCACTTATCACACCAATCAATCTAACTAGCCTCTTCAACCGTAGTAACCTTGATCAAATGAGGGTCATGCACCAATATATTTTCATGTGCTTGGGGTTTTCTATTTCCCCCTCCCATAGGTCCTTTACCTCTATCATCTGGCCTTTGATAACCCCTAGGATGATTTACAAATTTGTCATGATTTTGTGCTCTTTGTTGACCTTGTGAACCTTGGCCAATCCCTTTTTCTACCCAGGCTAATTTGTATGAAATTTCTTTGACAACACCTACCAAATTTTCACAACCTCCTCCAAATCAGCACCCTTGCTAGCTTGAGGTTTCTCTGGATTTATCAACTTTACACCCTCTCTCTTGGGAGGTTTCCCAACTGCTTTGATATTGTTTTCAATTTGCAAGGCCATGGTGAAGGCTTGCCTTAAATTACCAGGGTTTTTATCCCTCAAGTAGTATGCAGCCTTCTTATCAAATGCATCTGAATATTTGATTAAGCATGACTCATCAGATGGCCTGACACTGATAGGAAATCTCCTCAAAGTTTTGTTAAACCTTGTGTTAAATTCATGAACTGATTCATTTGGGTTCTTTTTAATGTTTTCAAACTCAGACAAGAGAAATCTAGGATCAGTCTTGTCACCATATTGCAACCTAAATGCATTGTTCATTTCAGCCCATGAGTCAATAGAGTTGTCAGGGAGCCTTGTACCAATCTCTAGCATCTTCTTCTAATGTGTGGATGAACAATTTGATGTATACATCCTCAAACTCTATTTCAAAATCCTCCATCATATTAATGAATAATTTTAGGTGCTGATCACTAGTTATAGCATTGTTACCTTGGAACTTAGGTAATCTATTCCTTACATCTTGTGGAACAACATTTGGATAACCAGCCATCCCTCCAAAGTTTATAGGACCAAAGGTATTGACAATAAATGGAGGTATGGGTGGGGGCTAAGCCATGTTGTGATGTGGGGGTGAATTTATAGGAGATAAAAGATGATGAGGACTGAGGGGTCTACGAAGAATAGGGATATGAATTTCAAAAGGACTATCCCCTAATGGTTCTGCTTCTTGGAAAACTCATCGATCTAGAAAATATAGGGATAGAGTGAGAAGCAAAATTTTTAAATATAGATGAAGGCCCTCACTAGATGGAGAATGTATCTCTACAATAGGACTATCGACTCAGAGCTACTTGAGTAAGAACTTCCAACTTCAATGACACGGTGATTATCTTCAGCGGTGGAGTTTTCTTTTCTTGATTTCAAATCTCCCATAACTTTCTAAACTTTTCTTTTTCTCCTCCGACCATGATTTTTCTAGGTCTGAGAACAACCTCCCAGTAGGGTCCTTAGCAAAGAAAATCTTCTTCCTTCCAGCTTTGTAGAAGTTAGTAACAAATTTCAAATGACAGAAAGCTAAGACACTGGTATTTATCAAAATCAAATCAGCATGGAGTCACCACTAAGGACTTTCACCCTAGTTGTGAAAATGCACTAAAATAATCTATCAAATGTCTGTCAGCACTGAAATCTTGCAAAACTTTATAAATCAGACCTTCCTTTACTTGAATCTATCAATCACAATGCAACCAAAGTGCAACAACTGCTGGAAATTGGAAAAAGAGAGACAACTCTTGAAACCTTTTCTTAAAACTTGCAAATCTGAATATAGAATGATATTTCAACAATGTACTAGCATGCAACATTTGCAAGAAACATTACCAAGGTTTGACATGTATCCAAATATCTCAAATATTCTCAATAAGTCCCCAACAATGGCGCCAAAAGAGATGTTGGTACCCAAAGTTAACCTTCCTCAAAGCTCAAGCAGCATCATGGATTTAGCAAGATACTTAGAGGTAGATAGATGATGTTATGTGTCATTTGCAGCCGGGAAAGCAATATATCCAACTTGTCCACACTTGAATCTTGGGGAGTGGGTAGCACCCTTAAGGGATGTGATCTTATCCTAACTACTTTAGGTTGTGCCTTTCAACCAAGGTAAGAGAACCTATAATGTAACCTCTGTTTGATGAAGGAGATGGAGATATCCCTCAATTTGTGTAAATGGTATGAAAAGGCCTTGGGAAAATATGATCAACACTCCAAATATGTCTTTCACAAGTTGTCACTTCTAGATTATGGAGATATTTTCAATGCAAGGAAAGGTTACTAAAGACATTCAAAATCCTGATTTGCTTCTACATATTTTGACAGTGGGGTTTGCATTTGTTGAATACACAGGAAAAAATAGGGGTAGTATGGGTAGGATTAGTTGTTTTTGAATGATTTTTTGGGTGGGAGATTAGACAAGACAAACCAAGGTCTGCCAAACTCTTTGAGGACTTCAGCAAAATTTGGAAAGAACTTAACAATAGAAAGTATCAAAATGGTTAATCACTCCTTCAACCAGGATATGTGCATCAAATGGAAGCCCAAATCTGCACTCTTCCACACAATATTTGATTATCTATCACAAAATATTGAGTTAGAATGAATCAATGAAGCATTTAGTAATCACTACTTGATCATGCCTAAGGTGCACCCAAAGGCTTACAAACAATCTCTGAAATCAAAGGAAGGTGAAGTGGTTTTAAATTTGTTTAACTCTTCATCAAATGAAATCTCTTCTGAATGTGAGATTGCAAATGCCACTAAACTATCACAATAATGAGATCATGTATGATCAAGAGATATTCTAAACACAAGACTGCAATAGGAAACAAGAAACACAAATTGAAAAGCATTCTGAAATGTAAGCATTCACAAATCTTTCCCAAAGACAACACAAAATAACTCAAAAATGATCAGATTTATCAACAGGGGAATGTTTTTGAAAACAATCTTAGAGCTTGTTAATGGCTATACATGTGCAACCAACTTAACATGATTTGAAATCTGATATAGAAGGAATTATATGCATTTCTCAGGTGGTCACTCAGAGTATGGGCTTCTTCCTAGATTTTCCCATGAAATTTTGAAGTTTCTCAGGCTTTTCCAAACTCTTCCAACCCTTTGCATGAAAAATTCATGCACTATATATATCATTGAATTACATCCGAGCCTTCCTTCCCAGGAAAATAATATGAATTGTATCAAGTTTGTTACAAAAATCCACCATGATTCATAGAAAGGGACATTTAACAAATTTACAACCAAAAGTTTACTAGTTATTTCAAAAGGTAGAATCATTGCAAATATTTGAATTATCATCCTCTGTGGAGGCACATTTTTCATCCTCAAGGCATGCAGACCCTGTTCTATTCATCATTTCACCTTTTCCCTTTCCAAATTCACATCTACTGTAACTCTTGGATCTACTTTTCATGTGCTTGCTCAAGCTAAGGCAAAAACCATTTTCAAATACACCTTAGATCTACAAATTGAACTTTAAAATTGATTTCATTAGTCTTTTCAGGCACAAACGACATAAATTTTCCAAAAATTTGGTGAATATTGATCCAAAAATCGCATCTCCAATCTTCCTGGAGCTAAAATGGAGGCCAAACTAAAAAATGCACAATTACCATTGATCTTCCTTTATCCTTTAATCTGAGCCCTCCACATGTCCCAATTGGAAAAGGGCTTGGGGGCTTCATTTACCTTTTAAAATTTTTGGGAGAAAATGGAAAATTTTGACATTTTTCTCTACCCTTCCGCGTTTTGAAAATGAGCTTGACACATGTCCTAATGTGGGTCCCAGTAGATCTGCACTCCAAAATTTCACTTTATACCTATTTTGCAAAAGGAAAAATTTCCATATTTTCTCCGTGGGCCCATAGTTGCTCCTCTAATTTTGCCACGTGTCAATCACTAATTAGCTGCGGGCTCATGACCTTGTTTTAAATTTTACTCCAACTCCCCAAAACTTTAAATTTTTCAAACTCACCGAAATCTTGCACTCCCCTTCTGCATTTTACCAAGGTGACGTGTCCTTATCTTATTAACAATGGGGCAGGATTTCAAATTATCACCTTAACTCATTTTGCCAAAAAAGGAAAAATCTTCATTTTCCCCCGACGACCCGCCAATCCATGCAAGATTTTCAAATTTCCTCCTTATCGAGGCCGCACTTACTTTTATGACTTTAACTCTTTTTTCCAAAAAGGCACAATTTCAAATTTCCCCAAAATCTTGAACCTTCATTTTCCATTCTGAGCAAAAATACAAACAAGGCATTAATTCAACATAGCGGGCCTGTGAACTTTTTATCACTTAAACATTTTTACCCCCAAAGGCAAAAAACTTCAAATACCTCTACCAGCCTTCCATCCTCCTTCTGATGAAAAATGACATGTGTCCACCTTTGATTCTTATGGGCCTTAGGCATTTTCTTTTCATTTTAACTCTTTTTTCTGAAATTTCTTAAGGCACAAAAAGACCTACCCATCTACGACCAATAGGAAGTGAACATGTATACAGTCTCGGGAAAAAAGTAAGAATTTTCTCTACCCTCTCTTAACCTTGACTATTTTCAACATGTCACGTGGACATATCAACATGCAACGAGCCGTGAAACCAAAGGAATCCTTTTGCTAAAGTAGCAAAAAGAACAAGTTCACAAAACAAATATTCCACTCCTCAACCAATTAGAACAAGCCACGTTGCCAAACAATTCCAAGGAAGAATTTGATGGGCAAAATGAGGCCCGTCAAACCGTCAAAAACGTATAAATTGCCACTGATGCCCAGAAATCAATGTTTTCACTAAGGATGGAAAAAAATCGAAACAAATCCAGATACAACATGATTTCAAAGCATTTTTCAATCATGGGGATGGATTTTCAAAGGCATAGAAGTAAAAATCGATCAATTTCAAACTTCCATGATCGGAAAAGATGAAAAATGGCACAGCCCATAGATTTGAAAACAATTAGGGCACAAACAGGGCATACATGGAGATTTCTTTAAATTAGGGAAAAACAACAATTTTGTGAACACTTCAAAGATTTAAAACGAATGGGAAAATTTTTCAGACCATCAATTTGAGAGGTAAAACATTTCTCAACAAGTAGACCAAAGGGAAAATTTTTGGTAAAACAGTACGAGCTCAAAAATGGAACCAACAAAGATGCATAAAAATAAACGAAGATATTTCAGATTACAAGTTGTTCCATATCTCTTTCTTGATAGTGTGTTGTTAAAAAGAGATATAAATGGGATCTTGCTGCGATGTGTTGACTATGATTAAATTCAGAAATTACTATCAAAATTCCATGAAGGACCTGTAAGAGGTCACTTCTCAAAGACGTACCAAAACCTTAAAATTATCAAAGCCGGTTATTATCGGCCTAGCATATTCAAGGACTATTTTGAATGGATTAGAAATTGTAAGAAATGTGCTTTCTTTGTTGGAAAAGAATGTTTAGCTTCACTGGCTTTACAACCTATTTCATTTGATCAACCTTTTATGTAATGGGGTCCTCACTTTATTGGCATGATAAACCACCTTGTTCACAAGGACATAAGTAAATATTAATTGATATAGATTATTTTACATAGTGGACTGAATCAATATCCTTAAAAGATGCTAATGAAACTTTGATACTATTCTTTTATGAAGGTATAGTTTACAAATTTGGTGTTCTGAGAACTATCATATCATACGAGTGCTTTATCATTTCTTGGTGCTAGATAAGAGATTGGGATATCAAACATGGAATCTATCTAAGCTCTTCCTCTAATTATTACCCACAAGCTAATGTCTTAGCTAAAAGTACTAACAAAAATTTGTTAAGGATCATCAGAAGAAAACTTAAAGATAATCAAAGAGCTTGGCATCTGATGTTGAATTCAGCACTTTGGGCTGACAAAGTGACTCCTAAAATATCAGTTGGCAATTCACCATACAAACTTGTGTATGAAAATAAGAAAGAATACCTATTTCATTTCAGTTACCTTCATTAGATTTTTGCATCAAATGGAGCTTCTTGAGAATGAAACATTGTAGGTTCGTTATGTAGATTTAATGGAATTACAAGAAATATGAGATCAAGCTCATTTAAATATGGAAAAGAATTAAAATCAGATGAAGAACACTTTCGATAAAAAAAAAAAAATTATTATCTTCAATGAAGGAGATATTGTATTAAAGTGGGATGTTGATCATGCAAAGCCAAGAAGACACACAAAGTTTGATGCATTCTATAGTTGTCCTTACATGATTTCAGCTTGTAAAGAACATAATTCTTTTCAGCTTTCACAGCTTAATGGAGAGGAACTTCCCATTCCTGTGAATGGTATGTTTCACAAACACTATTATTGAAAATTTTATAGTTTTTGTTAGAGTAGGATTTCCATTCAATAAGTGTAGTTTCTACACATTGCATTATTTTGAATTCAATAAGTGCATTCATGCATGTGATCCGGTCTACTAGATCCTCTTCCACTTTTAGTTTGTTTTGGAAGGGTCGATTGTTTGAAAGGAATATTTGGTTACATATTTGGACTCCATGCCCAATGGACAAGTGAAAGGCACCAACTGGTATATAAGCTAGCAAAGATTTCCCCAAGATCACCAGAAATGTTGACAATTTATGCACTTGTGTAGAAATGGGAAACTCAAAAATTTTGTATGATGTATAGCATTGGTGAAGTATACCTAAGCTAGGGGAGATTTTTCATATTATGTCATTATTGCTGATTTATTTAAAAGATTACATGAAATCTACAACTATGTGTGCTATTACAAAATGTAACAGATCACATAGTCTACAATTTCATGACTATCCCTAAGAAAATAACATAGGCCTCAATGGAAAGGTGTGTTGTTTTAATGAGGACATCTAATTACTGGAATAGGTGAAATGCTAAGTTTTGAAATAACAAACATAAATGTAGATTGTAGAAATTAGAGTTCATTATTGGATGTTACACTTTTTCTAAATTATTTCCTTCATGATTAAGACATTCAATTATATTACTGATTTGTTTAGTTCATCATACAATCCATATAGAAAGCTGAAATGTAGAAAGAAATATACAACTCATTTATAGAATTCAATGTTTTATTCATAAGGAATTTTCAAATGTTTCCCACACAAGCCATGGGATGTAACTGAAAAGTAAAGTACAGCTACTAAAATAAAAGGTACACATGCATGAAAGAGAAAGTAAAGGAGTATGAGTGAACCCATCATTTCCTTGGGGGTTTCTTTCTTCGATTAAAGCATCTCCATTTCCAGCTTTTGTTCCTTCTTCATCTCCATTGTAGAAGCCACTTGTATTGAAAAGAAGAAAAGGATAACTATCAGTTACGAGCTCAGGGATCAATTCATATTCCTAGACTGTCCTAAATTGTGCATATGAATCTCTAATAATAGGAGTATAGTTTACTTGAAGATCAAAATGCATACATGCTTTATTCACCCAGAAAGAAGAAAGAGAAAAGAAGAGAAGAACATGGACATAAGAGAGGCCAGAAAGCCTAATTATTTTTCTAACTATTTTCCTCGATTGTACGGTACATGTTGCATCTAGGAAGAAATAGGTAAGTCATAAGTACATGTTGGAAAGAAGGAATAATGTAACTCAAAGTTTTAGTAACTGTTGTGAAATGGAAGAAGTTACAAGTATAAAATAGAGACTGGAATATATAAGTACATGTTTTACTTTGCAACTAAAGAGTAAGAATCAAATTTCAAGAAACTCAAGTTAACTAGGAAAGAAAGGATTACAGCTAAAACAAAATGAAAAGAAGATTCTGGGAAAATTTTGACAGGGCTTTGTCATGTAAAATGGACATTTACAACTTTTCATCATGTTTTTTCAACTATCACATGCTTTAAAAGGATTATGTAAATCAAATAAGTGATACAGAAAAATAGAAAAGCATGCCATGATCAAGATAACAGTTATCATGTTTCAGTTTTCAAATACAAATCAGCTTCAATAGAAAAGTGTTACATTATGTATTCTAAATTAGAAAATACAACTACTACAGCTGAAAAGGAAAGGAAGAGATAACTCTAGAAAAAAATTTCCAGGGCTTCGCCATGTAAAATCAACATTTCATTTTTTTATGCAATGCCAAAAATACTACTATTAAGGAAATAAGGTATCTAAGTAAAGAAATAAGTTACAGTATTTCAACAAAGCATATGAATCAAGGCTTATGCCTAAAAATGGTGTTACAACAGATGAAGAATTGTTTCAATTTCCAGAAAGCCACTTACAAGATACAAAGACATCTTAAGTACAAAATATTAGAGATACACTTTTATTATAGTTGATAAATCTAGTTTAGTTTTTAGTTATAGAATCAACTTCAAAATCAAAGTATGCAAATCATGATTACTGAAGGATCATTTAAGAAGTTGAAATAAAGAACTAAAAAAGAATGCAAGTTCAGACTTTCATTTTATAATTTTATCAAACTAAGAGATTTGTTTTACATCTAAAGGAAGTAGTATTTCATACTATAAAGGATAATCAAAGGGAATCATGTACAACATCATCACCTACTCTAGGAAAAGATCAAACTCAGAGTAGAAAGGATAAATTATAACAAGATCATCATCTTTAGAATATAAAGTAAAGGTTGCACACAAATGGCTCTCATTCCAAGCTCAAAGGGTTGAAGGTAATCAAAAACCATGAATCACATAACTTTAATACCCAAATGGATTCATGAAAGGAAAACAAGCCCATAAAAAAATTTCAGAGCTACTTGAGTAGAAAAAGTATCATAGATTTGTTCTTTTAAGTGTATCATATCAATGTCTGAAACATAGAGACAAGAGAAAAACTAGAATACATTTTGAAACCAATATTCATAAATTTTATAGATGTTATCTACGAGTTTAGGAATTTCTCAAAAAACTCAGATCTACAAATACCCATGTTTTGAAAACCACAAATTCTTTCTTAATCGTAGCAACCCACCTTTGGGTATCAAGTTTAGAGTAATAAGTAAGTACTTACTGGTTTTGAAGCTAAAAAACTCAAATAATCATCAATTTTAGAGGAGAATCATCAACTTCATAATGGGTTTTAACTCAAAACGACCAAGGGCTAGCCACAAAGTTCACAAGAGATGCAAAGAAAGGATTAAATATCAGTATATGTTTAGTCACAAGAACAATGAAAGTGAAATAATTCCATGTTTGAGGAAAAAAGCTTACCATGTCTAGCATTAATGTCAAGAAAAAGAGTTGTAGAGAGTTCGAACACTTCAAATAGTGGTGGCCATGGAAAAAATGGAAATCGAGCTCGAATCCCATACCAAAATATTTGTAAAGATCTTGAGCTAGAAAACAAACAAGCAACAAATCTCCAAAAAATGAGCTCAATATCACACAATGATCCATCATGGGAAAACATGAAGATCTATAAGACCTATAAGTTTGCATAACTTTACATATATCTTAATAAAAGGAGAAAATCTGAGCTCCAAGGCACTTCAAAAGATGAATCTCCAAAAGAACTTGCACCAGAACTTAGCAAAACAACACGAAAAGACATGAGTGTGCGAATCCTTCAATTTTTTCTTTTAAAAAAGTTTAGAGAAGGGATTTTGAAATACAAAGATAGACATACCCACAAAAACCAAGAGTTTAAGTTCATACATGGTGCACAATAGAGTTTTTAGAACTCAAATATTGAGCAAGGAACCATAAACCAAAGTATTCACGTTCACGAGAAAATCACGAGACAAAAGAATAATAGTTCCAAGATCAAAGTTTACAAAAACATGGCAAAGACTAGGATTTTTCACCTTGAAATCTTGAGATCAAGAAATCAAATCCCTCACGTAAAAAACAAATAGCTCAAATAATTAGAAAATAGCGGTAATAGGATCTTGCAAAAATCCAGAGAAGCAACAAATGACAGAGAATGATTTTTATAGAAGATCCAAGCTCAAAAGGCTTCAACAATGGCGTCGAGTGAAAAATTTTCCGGGCTTCACCTATGTACTGAAAAATAAAAATTAAATGATGATTAGGTTCTAGCTTCTCTTTACCACAGAACCCAAGCATTGGGTTTGTTTGAACTCACCCATGGTCGAGAGATCAATGACCAAAAATAGAAGGACATCATAGTAATGCTCAAGGATTGTTCTCGAGAGATGAAAGCAAGCAACCATGGTTTATCCTACCACCACATTAAATGCAGAGTTAGAAACCTTAACTACATTTCTCAGATTAATTACATCAGATCAAAGAGGAAAAAAATCAACTACCCGAAAAGATTTCCAATATCCAAGCAAACTCGACCTTGTTTCACATGCCACCGACCAACTATTGAAGGGGTGAGTCATCGTGCAAAGGGGGGTCAGACCATGTTTAAATCAAATAAATAATAATTGCAATGAATTTTAAATTTTAACTATAGTACAAACATTTTATGATGCAAATACGACCAAATCATGCCAACTATGATCACCGAAAAGATGAAATTTAAGCCAAGTGTTATCAAATATGCAAAAGCTGACATGAATATACAATGCAATTATAACATGGCATGTGTAATGTCAAAATGATTGACCCTTATTTTTCTAAGTCCACAAAGGTGGCCAAACCAAGGATAATGTAAAAGTGATCCCCACTCTAGGGAGGAATTGGAGATAATTTATAGAATGTCACCCTTGTGACCATTTGGAGCCAAAAGAGATGTCAATATTAGAGCATGTGCACATGGGTAGGTGGTCCCCATAATGGATGTTTATACTTTGCAAATATTACAATTATTGTAATTATTTGTTCTTGCACAAGGGGTTATTTTTGCATGCTTCACAAGAGGTCATAACAAAGAAGGAGACAAAGTTGCATGCTCATGAAGGAGACTTTCCTAGCAAGCAAAAACTTATTATTAGCAAATTATTCACCCAACCTTATTAAAAATAGAATAGTCAACTTCAGTTGACTGAGATGTAATCAAAGGCTATTAATGCCTCTTGTACTAGTTTGTATTATTTTATCCCTTTATTTATTATTAGATAAAGGATAAAAATAGGATGCATGGGCGAGTACAACCTTAGTCTATTTTTAGGAAGGGTGGGTAAATTAATTTTTCTATATATTGTGTGCCTTTGAAAAGCACAAATAGGACTTTTTTGGATATAGGATTACTTGAAGCATTCTGCAAATTTTTGCCTTCTTAGTGTGAAGTACTTTCTTGCCTTACTAGTTATTTTTAGTTTTGTGTATGTTTTACTAGTCTCGTGAATGTAATTTCCTTAATTAATCATCTTACCCTACTTGCAAATTTAGAACTTTTTGCATAATTTTAATGTGTGTTTAACTCATTAGTGTTGTTGTCATATTTTTCCTCAATATAACAAGTGTTTTCCCTTAAATATTCTACAAAAAATTGTTTTCTCGTGCATCGAGAATCCTTCCCATATCAATTGTACATATACTCAGTCAAATCCCTTATAAATGTTTGGAGTATCACCTAAGTTTATTTATTTTTATAGCTATCTCTTACCCTTACCCCAAGAGAACCAATTTAGGATACATCAAAAAAGGAATTGGCCTTGATACTAGAGACTCACCTCAAAATAGGTATACCCACATACCTAAGGTGTTTCCATTGTATCTAAGAAAGAGAGAGACAAATTTTGCAAGCTTAGAAAACCTGCAACCATCTTTCTACAGGTACACTTTTGAGAGATAACAGGTAGGGAAAATATTTAGTAGCTTGGGTATTTTTATTTAACCTTGTGAGAAATGGAAAATATTCTTTAATCAAATGAAGTAAGAAATTTATTGACATATAATTGATGATCCTCTTTCACAAAAACTTGTTATTAAGCTAATTAGCCAATAAGCGTGATGTGAACTATGTCATAATTGTTATATTATGATCACAAATTTTATGTATGTCACTTAGTGCATAACAGCTTAACATGTTAATGTGTGGAGATGGGAGTATTCTCTCTCTTTTCCATGAATTCTTTGAGCATTCTAGTGTGAAACATTGTCTTGTTGTATGTGTGGAAGGAATGTGATTGTTGATTTTGGAGTGTTGGATCCTTTTGGCATTTGTGATGAGCCGGTGTTCGATATGTTGTAGGAAAAGGTTGATTTGTGGTGAACTAGACATCATAGCTATGTCATTATCACTTGTATAGAAATGTTTATATCACCATGTCATATTGGAATTGATTGTAGGTTATTATTATGCTCATCATAAGTATAAATTGTGTAATATGTAATGGTATATGTCATGATTTAGGGACATATGGTGAGTATATGATCCCTATCGTAAAGTGATTACACTTTGGGTGCAGCATATGGTAATGTGGTGTGTTGTAAACCATGAATGTTATGTATGTGATTTACCCTATATATGTACCATGCGAAGGTGCTATGGTTAATGTGTGTGAACCTCCATTGTGTTAGTAATGTGCATACGTGTTATGTCGTGAACCTTACACTAACCAATCCTAAGGGAAATTGGTAAAAGTGTATGTTTGGAGTGAGGGAATGTGTACCATGGGCCAATAACTCGAGCTGACCTTAGGTTCAGTAGATGATGACATGTGCTCCTATTTTTCTCTCTCTTATGGTTGTTGTATGGATGCAACCTAAGTGTAACTATGACTATGTTTAGCCTTGTCGAAGTGGTGGCGGGATGATTCAGATAGAGATGATGAAAGTTGTACTATTGATATGTTATTTCACGAGATGGGGCTTGATGTTCGAGTGCCAACGGCTTGTTGAGTACCCCCTTGGTGGCAAGATAAGGTCACATAGTAATCATAATTTTCTATTATTATATATGTATTGAATTTATAAATTGAACTTTTTATTTCATATTTTTGAATGACCAAAGAGTTTTACGGATTGCCATGTTTTATATTTTTTGGGAATTTCCCTGGTTTGTGGTACTAACATGCGTATTTTTGCACTAACTATGGATATTTGGCCTTTTTTTTTACTTGGATTTGGGTCTTCTTTTAAATTTTTAAAATTTAACCTCCTTTCCCAAGGATTTTAATTTTTACTTGGCGTTTGAATCGGATTTCTATGTTGGTTCTATTGTTGTGATGAGTGGAATAGGGTCATGATATTTACCATGGAATGGTGGGACCTATGGACCCACTTCATTGTATGGGGGGGTACACCCGAAGGAGTTAAAAATAACTAGTGGTTTGTCAAACCACAAGTTATTATGTCACCTGGTTAGGGGTTTTGGACTCTATGTGCCTAGGGCAATAGGGAAACTGACCTCTTTGAGGAGTGAAAAGGAAAATTTATTTATTTATTACTATTTGCGGGAGGAATAAGAGATTCAGGGAGGCATAAGAGACTTGATGGAGGTATAATAGATTGAGGGAGGAATTAGAGATTTGTGTGTATGATTGATGCTTCGAGAGGTATGTTGAGTTGTTGTGATGTCTTGGGATTGGTGCTATGATGTATGTGTTACTCATGCTAGTTAGATATGTTTTGTGATGTTGTGGATATGGAATTGATTCCTTTATTGGCGGTATGTACTTGTAGCTATTGTTTTGAGTTTTGTGAAATCTCCATCTATGGAATTATGGAAATTTCTTTTTATTATAGCACACTTTTGTTCAAGTATTTTATGTCATTCATAAATTTGTGACAAATACTATGCTATGTGGACCATGCATGTTCTCTTCAATATTTTGGTTAAGCTATTGTTGTGTGGTACCATCATGAAAGTATTTAAAATTATACTTGTGAATCATTAGTGTTGTATACAACCCTAGTAGGGTGTTGTGATAGCAATTCATGTTTGACACCCATAACAAGGAATAAACTAAAATTCTTCAACAATGAAATTTTAAAGAAATTGAATTAGAGTAATGTAAATGGAAAGAGACTAATGAAATAATAAATAAGAGGGAACTTTCAAACTTCACAAAAATTTGAAAGTTAAAATTCTTCCAAAATGTTTCTATGGCTACCCCATGGTCATGCTTTAATGATTAAATTTTAACCATAGGGTGTACCTTCATCTTTATCTATTCCTTGATGCTTACTACCTTTCCTTCCCTCTGTGTTATGTCACATAGAGGATGATGATTTCTTAAGGGGAGGAGAATGTAATGCCACGTTTGACGTTACCCTAGTTCTTGCTTCGAGGACCCTATTGATAAGTGTGGAATGGTTGTTTGTGTACTCCCATTAAGCGTTAGTTGAATTTGACCTTGTCGCAAGGAAGGATTAGCATCCTTCTTCCATATCTTGTCTCCATGTGTCTTTTCCGATGCCACTACTGGAGAGCCTCTGCAGCGCCCTTTACAATTACCCTATTTAAGGTAGATCGTGTTCTTGAATCCTCATAGGTGGCTAGAATGATGATTTGGTGTTGTTAGGGCATGTCCGGTTAAAAGGGAATATCCATAATAATTATTATTTTAAATTTTCGATTTTGTCTTCAAACCATTATGATTATAATTAATAAACTATTTTAAGCTGTAAAATAATAATAATAATAGTAAAGATATTATTATTTTTAATTTTGATAGACGAGTATATTTTACTATTATTTTATTGTCGATTGTTATCAATTTTAGTATTAATTATTATCATTAATCCATTTTAATTATTTTATTGGTCTCTCCCATAGACCAAGCCTCGATTCACGCAAATGAAGAGGATGACGTGTTGTTTGTGTCATGGTTATCCGTTGTCCTATTTTGCCATAAAAATCAGACCTCTAGTCTTTTCCCCTTTCCTCCATGCAAGCTTGAAATTAATGGAAAATTTAATTGGTAAATTTGTAGAGTTATCCACCCACCAACCAGGTGATTCCTTATGGAAAATTATCTTTCTTGTTTGGCATGGGGTCTATTTGACTCCTTTTCTCCTTATTTTTGGTCTTTAGTGGCATATGATGGGTTGTTGTGAACCTTACTTATACCTTTCTCCCTATTGGGAACCTCACTTATACCTTTCTCCTGTTGGACACACATGTCATGTTTTAATGCTATCAATTTTTGCCCTCTCTCTTATATGTCCCCTATGGGACACTTTGGTTTTGTTTAGTGGATTCGTATTTTTTTAGCCTTTTTTTCTTCTAACTTGCTTGGTCTTGTCTCCTTGTGACCTGGCTCTCTCCTTTTCTTCTAGACGTGTAAGAGGGAGATATCTATAGATGATAGTGAAGGCAAGAGGTTGTTAAAAATACTCCTTGTTTTACATGTCGTTTTATTTTCTTCCTGACACTGTAACTATAGCATTTGACTAAGCTCCTCTCCTTATGTGGGTGGATGTTCTCACCATGTTTTAAAATGTTATGTTAGCACTAGCCGAATGCATATTGGAATTGGAAGCTGAGAATGTTGGACACCTTATTGGTCACAGTTGGTGAGTCTAGGCCATTTTGAGACTTTTTCTATGCTTACTATTCTTTAATGGTGTTTCTTTGAAGACCCCGTCACTTTGAGGAATTTTTTCAACTATTTTTTTCCTCATGGATGCTTCCACACATCAGCATACGTGGATTTGGAGGCACCTTATTCTACTTTTGGAAAAAATCCTTATTTCCTTTGTGCTTCGTTGAATGTCGATACCCTTCTCTAAATGTCCATTTTTATGCATGGTGGAAGATGTTTACAAGGTTGTGGAGTCTATATTTTAACTTTGTCTCTCTCACGTGGTTCCCGGGCCTTCCTATAAACCCATTTTATGTATATCTTGTTATCATGCCATTCCTAGAAGACCACAGTTTGTGTTATGGATCTCCTTGCACTCGGTAGTGTCAAGAGGATTGTAGTTTTAGCACCCAAACATGTATGTGAACCGATATTCAACCTAGGGTTGTGGTTTCTTTCCTAGGAGTGGTTTTGGTGACATGTTGAAGCTGGAGAAACAAGAAAGATAAACCTACCATTGTTATAATTGCTAAAATTTAAAAATATCATGAAATAGAACCTTCTTTTCCCTAAATTTGGTTTGTCTTTGCTTCTTTTGTTGTGGGTTTATATGCCTTGCAGAAATATCTCCTTTCCTCTTGTAATCTTCTTGTTTTGGCTTTAATCATTGTCATTGTTAAAGTGGATAGCATAGATTTATTTTTCCTCCTACGCTGGTTGTTGCATTTTCATGCTAAAGTAAACAACCTCATACCATTATTAACGCATTTATGTGATTGAGTAACAATGTTATTAAGTTGTTTATAGCTAATAAATGTTGTAGTGAAAGTAATCCTGTTATATCTATAAACCTCTTGCTCTTCATATGAGCTTCCTATCTAGTTTTGATTTTTCCTTCGGGTATGTTGAGCATAGTTCCCATGACTTATGAAAACTTTACTTTAGCGGATAACCACTATATTGAACTCAATATGGGTTGGGAGAAAGACTATAATTTTATAGACACTTAATCACCCTTTTGGGTTATAGGAATAATTGTGTAATGTCAATTATTTATTTTATTTTTCAAACCTTAAGTGGTGAAGTTTTCGATGTCCGTTGGACCTCCATGTCCTCTTTTATTAGACTAAGTCAAGGTCCCTTTAATTTTCAATCCATCCCGCAGGTTTACAAAAATTATCGGGGTTGACTTCAATGGTTAGGTTTATGCTTGGAGGAAGTTTCTTGGCTAAGGTACCCAGATTACTAGTTTTTACACCTTGAGTATTCCTTCGTATTTGTTTTATGACGCTAGACGTATACCCTAATTTCCTATTGATCATTGGTATATGTGCAAAACATTTAAGGTTTTCCTTAAGGGGAACTTTGACCATTCCTTATGAAGCTTGAACCATAACGAAATATTTTGTCACCGAGTTTTGAAGTCACATGTGTGTGTTTATGGATAGTACTCTTTTATTGTCAGAACTACCTTGGCTTAATTCTATTTATGATGACTCGGGTGGTATATATATAATTGTGCATCTCGCTGATTTTCATTGACATTTGGATGATGTATGTATGTTGATATCTTGTTGACTTATGATAGATCTGTTAAGATCATTAGGGATATTTGGGGGTATTTATATATAGATGCATTGTTGATTTATATTTGAAGTTGATGCTAAGATAATGGATTTTGGTGATACATATAAATGCAATTTTATTTTTAGAATGGTTTGAATATGTTAACGAGGGGTACTTTAAAAGAACTTGTGATGGAAAGGGGTGATCCACTTGTTTTAAACCGAAACTATAGACTTATAGAGAAGGTTTGGAAATCCCTAGTGTGGTAAAACTTGGATTGATGTTTAAAATGTTAACTTGTATAATAGAACTCTCTTTTAATATTTATTTTCATTACTAGCCTATAAGGGCAGTGGCTTCTTCTTGAATGATTTTTAAATTCCTTGGATTCAATGGCCGAAAGTAGTATTTATTTTCCTTCTCTTTTAATAAATGTTGATTGGTGGTCATGTTTTAGATTTCCATCATATAATCTATATGATTACATAATTAGAATTTTAATACACTTGACCTTTCGTGTTAACCTCATGAATCCCATGTTTCATCCTAGATTAATTGTTCAATTTTGTCATTTTAGAAATTTAATATCGTAGCCTTTGCTTTTTGTACCTTTTGATTATTTTATATTGTTAGTTTGAATATCATTTCTCAATCTTATAACCTAATTTTTTTTTCGATGGAAACCCCGTTAAATTAGAATGTTGTTTCGACTTATCAGGTTAGTGGTCCCTTCTGAAATGATTGTTAAATTTTTCAATTCTTTTGACACAATGTTCATAACTCAAGTATAAGGCTTTCTTCTTAGATTGGCATGGTAAAATTTTTATTTAACTTCAAGGGTTGTTAGTTTTTAGAGCTTCCATCCAATTCTTGGAATAGAATGTTTCCTTTCTTGATATTGTTAGATAGTAGCTTATTCTTACTTTTTGTAGTCTTGTATTAGTCAATAATCGTGAACTGAATTAGGTTATTAATTGTTGTAGATGGCTTATGCGAGTAGATGAGAGAAAGACTTGTAGAATATTACAACAATCTTAGTGATGAAGTTTTTGTTCGTATGTGCTTAAATATGTTGAAAGAATCTAAAATATTTTTTGTTTGGAAAGTTAGAAAGGTAAAATTTTTACTTATGGAGTAGTGTTGTCGTAAATGACTAAAAATAGAACTTGTAAATAATATTACAAATGATATATCCAAATCGCAGCATTTTTATGAGTATTTTATTTTGTTATGATAATTTTGAAAGATATCTTAGCCTGGATCTGACCAATATTGTTTACCCTTTTGTTTCCAAGTCAAAAATTTTTAGCTTTTTTCACCACCCTTGGGATTGTGTGTCATGCTGGATAGAAATGTTGTAGCCACGTATAGTTTTCACAAAAAGGGTTATGGTAAACATTTATTTGAGTTATAATTTTGTGTGGTAACTCCCTGTAGGTCATGACATAAATACAATCCTAGGCATAATAAAGTGGGTTGGTAATCCTTATAAAAGTTATTAAAACAAACTAATAATGTAGTTTTGATCTACTTGATAACATTGGTGCCCTTAAGTGATCAGAGAGGAAACTATCTTTTAAAAAAATACCTTTTGCTTTCCCCAGATAAAATAATAAACCTCGTATCCTTATTGTGGCGATTGCTTAAAGGACCTTAAGGTGAAATCAATGGTTTGATTTCAGAAGATAATAAGGTTATAATAAGTAGAAGGAAATTGTTTAAGAAACCATGTGGTTTATCTTTTCCGTTTGAAACCTAAATTTTATACTTTTGTCAAACTCATCAAGTGAAGTCTATTAAAACTTCCAATCATCCTGGATAAATTCTTAGCCCCAATAGAATCCTATTTAATAACTAATGAGATCTTAAGGATGAATCCAATTAGATATTCTTCCCATAACTTCTTTTAACAATGCTTTGTAATCTTCTCTTATTTTTGTTAAACATTTTATGCTTGCACAAGTTGGTGATAGTTCTTAAGCTAAATGGTACTTTCCCCTCAACTAGAGATTGAGTTCATCACCTTGTCAATGGAGTTAGGAAACAAGATACATTATCTTGGGTATATTTATGTAACCTTCCGAGAAATGGTAAATATTCTTAAATCAATAAAAGTAAGCAAGTTATTTACATATAATTGATGATCCAATTTCACAAAAACTTGGTCTTAATCTAATTAGTCAATATTATAAAAGAAATAAGTTCACCTTTGTAAAAAAAAAAATTGTATGAATCAAAACATGAATCTTCTAGATCATAAGTCAAGTTTTGAAAGACATTTTTAGTAAATAAATAACCTTAAAAGATTTTACTCTATGGGATGTCCTTAACTATAATTGTGTATTGTGGTTGGAATTTTATGTTGTGCCTTGTCAAAGAGAAAAGTGAATTGTTCGTGATGGGTGTTGTATGATTCCTTTATGCCTATGTTTTCAATCATGTGTCAAGATTATTAAGAGTTGGTTGTAGCCCTTGTTGTTCACATGTGTTGTCTTGTAAACCCCAAGTTAGTTTAAAAAAAAATTATCCAAGCTTTTCTGTGTTGTCTTTGTGTGTGTCTTAGTGGGTGTTACATGTTAATTCACATACATTAAACCATAGCATATTAATGTGTTCCAAATACCATTAAATAACAATAACACATGAAAGAGAGCTCATACATACAATATATAAGTTGAAAACCCTCACAGGAAGAAAACCCAATTAAATTCTACTTATATTACACAAAGAAAACAATTTTAGTGAATCACCAACTTCAAAAGGAGCACCAAACCCTGATTTAATGAGGCATCAACCCCTACTTTAGTAAATCACCAACACCTAATTTAGTGAAACACCCACTCCACAAGGAGGCTACAACCCCCTATGATGACAAAGAAATAGCTCAGCCTTCTATTTTTGTTTTATTTCCTAAATTTATTTTGTTAAAATTGATTTATATCACATATTCAACTAAAAAAACCTAGCTCATACCCTCGGGCATGAATATTTATCTATCCTCTTCCTTCTCAACTTATTTTTCATTTAATCTCTTGTTCACATGTCATGATTTTCAATTAGAATTGAACCTAAAACCCATCTCATCGCTTTTTAAAACTCTTTCCTCATACCTGAAATTCAATCACCTATGGGTCAAAATTTTTACCCATGCAAGACTAGCTCTAAAAAAGAACCTAAAACAATGATTTTATAAGCTCCTCTTCATTTCAAATTCAAAAAAAAACCTTTTCCCTCCTTTGGATTCAACCATGCATCATTAAAATATGCCAAAATTGAATGAAAAAAGCGTTAAGTTACCCAAGTAGGTCCACCTAGCTAAAAACATCATTACATGTGTAAATAATGGCTCAAAACCCCATGGGCACAAAGATAAAAATGCACTTACATAAAAGGGTAAGTGCAGCAAGTTGGTGGATAATTAAGTGGACATAAAAACTGGAAATTTAGGTAGCGCGATTGTAGTTTGTATACAATGATCGCGGTTTTTAAACCGCACATGCGGAATCATTTTTATTATGTTTGGAAATTTCGGAACTTAAAACCCCGATCGTGGTATTCTAAGACAAAAAAAAAGACTCGCGACTCCTCATTTTCACAATTTTTGCTTTCAAACCGTGATTTCTCCTATAATTTTATCACTCGAGCTTTGAATACCCCCTAAAAATTACTTTTTAGACTTTGGGATCATGATAGATTCAACCATGCCGCTAAGACGAGGAGGTAAGCCCCTGATTTTGATCATTTTTTTACATTTTAGGTTTTTTATTTTATTTTCATGAGTTTTTCAATTTTTGTTTATGTATATAATTTTCTGATTATTTCAGGTTGGTTGTGGCAAGCTCGTAATCCCGCAAACCGTAAAAAAATCCTCAAAACCCTCCTCCAAACATAGATCCACCTCTTGTGGCTCCTTTTGTCTCCATGGAATGATCAGGAACACAAGATGATATCGTTGGAAGAATCAGACAAAATAAAATTGTCACTAAGAACCTTATTAAGACCATAAGACAAAATCATGCCACAAATCCGTCCTGCATGACTTTAGCTAACACATTGCAAACATTGATTGGTGAAGTCAACTCCACAACCAACCAAATAGATAGATGGAATATATTTAGAGGTGATTATAGGTGGTGGTATGTAGATAAATTATCCCATGTGGTTGTAAAAGACAAAAATTTACAAAAGACAACATTTGTGCATTATTTACTGACTCGAGAATAAATGCCCCCTCCCACAGCTACTTGCAAATGGTTCCCAATCCATTGGTGCCACGATGATCAAATCAAGAAATTTTTTTACGACCAATGGTGGATGGATTTTGATTATCCACCATGCAACAACAACGAGATTCCTCTCTATTTTTCGAAGAAATTATATTGCGATTTTGTGCTTAATGAGGTCCCAAATTATTTTGAATTTTCTAAATTTTATGGGTGAGGAGGTAGCTCTGTGTAGAGTAGAATTGGTGCATGCGTAGGTTAACCAAGGATCCCCATGCCCAAAAACCACCATTCCCTTTAGTTATCCATCCTACAGTGAAGGAGGTTGTGGAGATTGACACACTACATGCATTGAGGAGCTCACCGACACTCCGACCCGAAGATAGTGACCGGATTGCATCCGGTGATATTGGTGGAGGCGCTAGTTCTAGTGCACCACACCAATGTGGATTATGTGGTACCATATGCATTGCAGGAGAGACATCATTTGTTATTTCACATGATTTATTTTCTCTAGATGAGATGATGGAGCATGTTTTTCGAATCCGGTGCAACTGATCTTGGTATTTCGTGAGGTAAGTGTCAAATAAATATAAATAATATATATATATAATAGTTTACTTCATGGTTGAGATTATAGTATATATGTATTTGATTGTATGTCATGTACATGTACATGTAAAAACTAATTTTTAAGTTATTTTAAATAGCAAGAGTCGGTGAAGGAAACATCCGATGTCGACATGCTAGCTACTACAAATTGGCCATGTTACAAACGTAAGTTTCAAGTTGTACAAGTATATTTTTAATTTCATTTGATTGCACTTTTATTATTATAATGTTTCACATGTATGTTGTACATATTAATATGTTTGTCTTTTATACGCAGAGCCTGGTGGGTCATCATCTCGCTCTGGGAACCGAGGCTACTAACATGCCTCATGAGAATTTTACATGAGTTAGTTTCTCTTTATGATTTGTTTCTAATTGTGGAAGTTCATGTGGATTACATGCTTTGGACCTCTGTTATGTTACGGTCATGTAGATTAATATTGATTTATATATATATATATATATATATATATAGCTTATGATTTCTAGAGAGACTCCTCCATATATCTTGCCGATGAGTAGGAGGCTACCGTAGATATCTACCATAACATCTACTGAGATCTACTAACCGAGGTATAATTTTTCGTGAGTTGTTAAATTTTGGAGGTTCATTATTTCTTATTAATTAAATCTACAATATCAAAAATTTACATGTGAAATATTTAATTTGAAATTTAATTATTTGTATGTAGCTTACCCCGCGTAAGTCTACTATTGTCCTTGTGATGCATCAATGAAAACTAATAGGGATCATGACATTACCATAAGATTTCACATTTATTTTAACTAAATTATAATTTTCTAAATTTTGAATGTATTTTAAAATTTTGGGTCTTAAAAAATTTTGTTTATGAATGTGCAAGTTAGGTTATATACCTACTTAGAGACGCCTAGCACCACACGAGATGAAATCCATAGTGGCATCTCCCTCCACTACATCCCCAGGTCGTGGACATGCTACTTCTAGCAGGTGAAGAGAGGGAAGATGTTTCATGATTAGATTCATAGGACCTGGATGTACATATATATATATATATATATGGGCCATCTGGTCCTAGTTCATGTTTCTTCATATAGTCCATTGTATATATAGCCTTTTGCAACCACATGTGGTCCTATATGTATGACACACTTAGTTCGAGATGTACACATGTTATGAACTTGTATTTTCAAAGACGTGCATCCAACACACTTTTTTCAAGATGTACACATGTTATGAACTTATATTTTCAGAGGCGTGCCTCCAGCACACTTAGTTTGATTCATTATATATCCATGTGTGTTGGTTTTCATAACGATATTACTTCTATGTTTGATTCAATTTTATTGCATGTATGATATCCTTCTATGTATGTTTTCATAACCATATATTAGTTCTATACATGTTTGATTTAAAATTAAAAAACCATGTCCTGGAGCACTACATTGTACAATTGTTAAGAAAACCTATTCCATTAAGCAAAACCTATGATAACCATGCTAGGTGAACTACAAAAGGGAAATACGTAATTACTTTTTATTCTTTTAAAGCTAACACTCATTTCTTTCATATGAACTAATGAAAAAATTGATAGAAATAAGTGAGGTAGAGTTCATCTTGAACTATATGAATATAATGTTACTTATGGTGCAACATTGTATGGTACAATTGTTAAGAAATTAAGGGAAGCATTTACATTGTTTTAGATATTATCCCATTAATAGCCCGCTTATCCCATTGATCAATAGATGTACACCTTATCTCTTTATAATTTGGTGTTATGCCAATCAACTAAGAAGTTACATTCAATTTGATTATCATTTAAAGTAGATTCACTTCCCTATTAAGTCCTATATGTTTTTGTATTTAAGCACACACTTAAAAACCCCATTTTTTTGTATACCCTACAATCCTTTTAGAGTCCAAAATACACATTTTTGTGAGGCAGTTTGTCAAATAATTCACATCCTTACCATTCCATGGTATTTGAAAAAATTTCAAGGTTCTTCAATGAATTTTAAAATGATATATCAAGGAATGGAGAACAAGAAAGGAGAAGAAGTGCCACAAGAAGCACTCAAGGAAGGAAGAGAAAGAGTGTTAAGAAGAACACTCAAGGAGACATTTTTGTCTCTAATTATGTTGTCTAATATTGTGTTTAAGAATGTGTATGTAGGTATGAAGAACCTCAGAGAGAAGATCAGAGGAAAGACCTTGAAGGTTGTAAGAAATGGTTAAAGAAAAGAACCCGAAGAAGAGTGTGGAGACGACGGTAGAATATAATTATGAATATAAGGAAGAGATTGCAGATGTGCAGGTGTATACAAAGAGGAACAATAATGAGTATCCAAAGCTCATACCCAATCATGGGTACATAGTGCCAAAATGGCTCAAGAAGCCAACAGACAAAGAAAAAAATGCAGACCTCAAGCAAGAAGAATGCATGATGAACCATGCATGCCAAGAAGAAGGCCAAAGAGAGAGGTATAAAGATAATGCCTCAAAACAAGGAGCAGATCACAAGAAAGATAGAGCAAAAATCATATATCAGCCTAAAGCCATGCAAAGCAGAGTATGGGTAGCCAAGAGCATGAAAGGATTACAATGCAAACATAATGAGCATAAGCACATAGCTGGGGCAGTAGAGGATGGAGAGATATCACCACAAAAACATAGCTCAAGAGAGAAAAGCAAGGACAGTGATGAAGCACCCAAGAGGAAAAGGAAAGTCCAAAGAGAAAAAGAGAGATGGAAGGTAAACAAGTGACACTAAATGTTTTGAGTCTTAGGAAATGAACGGAGGTAAGGAGTGAGAATTCATGCCGTGGGATGGCATGACACCAATCCAAGTGTGCTGACACATCTGGGTTGAAATTTGAACATTAGAGGAGGCATCGTTTCATTACGTGACAACATCGTTGCTTTCAGGGTACTTCGTTTGAGCGTAATCCTTTAAGATTCCTTGAGACAAAAATATCATTCAACTTCAATGGGTGAGTACTCAGAATCTATGAAGCCTAGAGATGTCTCGTATGATCCTACACCTTGCGTTAGGACCTCTACAATATATTTTTCTCGGTTTTTTACTTCTCGAATCGGTGTCATCCTTTGCCTTATTGTTTGCAAACGCATAAAATCGCGATTTGAGACAGTGTAAGGCTATTAAACACTATATTTTGCAAACAATGGGTCATGACCTTGAACATACTACGCCGACATATACAGCTTTCCCAAGTGAATGCTAGAGGAGGTGTCTTTTTATTTCTCAACAACATCGTTTCTTTTCGAGCTACTTCATTCGGCGTAGTCCCTTAAGAGCCTTGAGACCAAAAAAATCAATCAACTTAAAAGTGTGACTGCTCAAAATCAATGGCACCTAGTTATTTCTCATTTTATCCAACTACTCAGCATAGGGACCCTATATAATATCCTCTCTTGGGTTTTTCCTTTTCGAATTGGTGCTCTCGCTGCCCTATTGTTTGCAAACATGTGAAATTGTGTAGTTTGAGCCAAAGGTGTAAAGTTGTCAAATGCTATATTTTCCAAACAAAGGTGCGTCATGGTACTAAACCGAATGCATCGACATGTTTGGGTGGCTAGGTGAATGCTAGAGGGGGTGTCATTTTAGCACGTGACAATGTCATTTCTTCCGAGCTACTTTGTTCGAGCGTAGTCCTTTAAGAGCCCTCGAGACCAAAAAATCGTTCAACTTCGACGGGTAACTACTTGGACTCATGTGGCACCTAGATAAATATCATATAATCCTACACCTATATGTATGGACCTTCTACAATATCCTCTCTCGGTTTATTCCTTCTCCAATTGTTGCTCTCATTGCCCAATTGTTTGCAAATGCTCAAAATCATGCAAGTTTGAGCTAGTGTAAAGGTCACAAATGCTATATTTTGCAAACGGTGGGTTGTCATACCAAACTCGATAGAGCTGACATGTTTGGGTGGATAGGTGAATGCTAGAGGAGGCATCGTTTAGTGCGTGACAAAGTCATTGCTTCCGGCTACTTCATTCGGCATAGTCCCTTAAGAACCTTGAGAGTAAAAAGCATTCAACTTTGATGGGTGGTGACTACTCAGAATCCATTGCACCTAGAGATGTCTCATCCAATCCTACACCTCAAAATATGGACCCTCTACAATAGGATCTCTCTATTTTTTCCTTCTCCAATCGGTGCTCTCGTTGCCCTATTGTTTGCAAACACACAAAATTGTGTAGTTTGAGCCAGTGTAAGGTTGTCAAATGCTATATTTTGCAAACGGTGAGTCATGGCACCGAATTGACTGCTCTAAAACATCCGAGTGGCTAGGTGAATGCTAGAGGAGTTATTTTTTTGGTGCTTGACAACTTTTTGCTTCCGAGATACTTCGCTCGAGCGTAGTCCTTAAAGATCCCTGAGACAAAAAATCGTTCAACTTGGACAGTGTGACTACTCAAAATCTGTGGCACCCAGTGATATGTATCATGTAGTCCTACACCTTAGCATAGGAAACCTCAACAATAGCCGCTCTCGCTTTTTTCCTTATCCAACCGGTGCTCTTGCTACCCTATTGTTTGAAAACCCGTGAAATATTGCATTTGAGCTAGTGTAAGTTTGTCAAAGCTATATTTTACAAATGGTGGAGTGGTGGAACCAAACCGACTGACTACAGACACATCTAGGTCACTAGGTGAATGCTATAAGAGAATCATTTTGGTGCACGACAAATGTCATTGCTTCCGGGCTACTTCGTTCGGGCATAGTCCCTTAAGATCCTCAAGACCAAAAGATTGTTCAACTTCGAGGGGTGACTACTCGATGCCATGGCAGCTAGAGACATCTCGTCTCGATCCTAGACCTTAGCATATGGACCCTATACAATATCCTCTATCGGTATTTTCCTTCTCCGATAAGTGCTCTTCCCGCCTTATTGTATGCAAATGCTCAAAATAGTGCAACTTGAGCCAATATAAGGTTTTCAAATGCTCTATATTACAAACGGTTGGTCGTGGCACCAAAAAGAATGTGTTGAAACATCAAAGTGGCTAGGTGAATAATTTAGGAGGCATATTTTTCATTCACGATAATGTTGTTTCTTCCAAGCTACTTCTGTAGCGTAGTCCCTTAAGATCCCTAAGACCAAAACATTGTTCAACTTTGACGGTGACTACTCGAACTCCGTGGCACCTAGAGATCTCTCATCTAATCCTACACCTTTGTGTAGGGACCCTATATAATAGTATTTCTTAGTTTTCTCCTTCTCTGATCAGGTTCTCTCGCTTCCCTATTGTTTGTGCATTTGAGCCAATATAAGGTTGTCAAATGCTATATTTTATGAACGGTGGGTCATGGCACTAAACCAAATGCTCGACATGTTTGGGTGGCTAGATGAATGCTATTGAAGGCATCATTTTGGTGTGTGAAAATGTCATTGCTTCCTGTGCTACTTCATTCAAAGCGTAGTCTTTTAAGAGCCACGAGACCTAAAACTCGTTCAACTTCGACGGTGCCTACTCAAACTATGTGGTACCTAGAGACATATCTTCTAATCCTAAACCTTTGCATAGGTACCATCTACAATATCCTCTCTCATTTTTTTACTTCTCCGATCGGTGCTTTTGCTGTCCTATTGTTTGCAAACATGTGAAATAGTGTAGTTTGAGCGAGTGTAAGGTTGTCAAATGCTATATTTTACAAACAATGGATCATGGAACTAAATTGACTGTCTCAAAACATCTATTTGGCCATGTGAACACTAGAGGATGTGTCATTTTGATGCACAAAAATTTTGTTTCTTTCGGGATACTTCATTCGGGCGTAGTCCTTTAAGAGCCTTGAGACCAAAAATTGTTCAACTTCGACGGGTGACTACTCAGACTCTGTGGAACCTAGAGATGTCTTGTCTAATCCTAAACCTCAGCATAGGGACCCTCTACAATAACCTCTCTCAGTTATTTCCTTCTCTCGATTGGTTCTCTCACGCCCTATTGTTTATAAACGCGTAAAATAGTTTAATTTTAGGCGTGTAAGGTTGTCAAATGCTATATTTTACAAACGGTGGGTCATGCAACTAAACCGATCACACCGACATGTCCATGTGGCCTAGTGAGTCCTAGATGATGCATCGTTTTGGTGTACAACAACTTCATTACTTCCAGGCTACTTCCTTTGGGTTTAGTCCCTTAAGAGCCCTAAGATAAAAAAATCGTTCAACTTGACGAGTGACTACTTAGACTCAGTGGCACCTAGAGACATCTCGCCTCGATCCAACACATCAAAGTGTAGGGACCCTCTACAATATAATCTCATATTTTTTTCCTTCTCTAATCGGTGCTCTCACTTCCCTATTATTTGCGTACACATAATAGTGTAGTTTGAGTCAGTGTAAGGTTGTTAAATGCTCTATTTTGCGAATAGTGGGTCATTGAACCAAATCGAATGTGCACACACATAGGTATGGTCTTGTAAAAACTTATGGAGGTGTCATTTTAGTTCTCTAAGCTCCATGTAGCCACAGGCTACCTCCTCTGGAGCCAAGAATTGTTGTTAATTACTTCT